>JAZKJV010001907.1:0-262500 GCA_037367405.1 Ottelia alismoides | reverse complement strand
TATCCCTCCTATATGTCATTTGAATTTCGTCAGAAACAGAGACTCCTATGACCTCCATCCGGACAGTCATTTTTAATGGTAACATGATTTTTTAAATCGACACCATCTCGATGGAGGCCGTAGGAATATTTGTTCTGTCGAAATTCGAATGGCATATAGGAGGGATATATGGATGAATATACATGGTGATATTCTTAAAAAAAATTAAAAAATTGATAAAAAATAGGTTGGGGGTAGCCCCATTTTTTCCTATATATATATATATATATATATATGAGAAAATGGGGTGCCCCATTGAGGGAGCTAACTTAGCTCCTCCCGTCCTATTTTACGTATTTTCTATTTTTTTCAAAACTTCTTCTGTGAATAATCATCACTATGTCCCTATATTATGCCATTCAAATTTCATGCGAAACTGAGACTCCTACGGCCTCCATCTAGACAATCATTTTTTAACGATAGCAGAATTTTTGAAATCGACCATGTCTGGATGGATACCATAGAAGTTTCTGTTTTGCATGAAACTCGAATGCATAATATAGGTATATAATGATGAATATTCACGGAAGAAAATTTCAAAAAAAATAAAAAAATGGGGGAAATGGGGTAGCGGGAGATAAGTTATCTCCACCAAGGGGGCAACCCCATTTAACCATATATATATATATATATATATATATATATATATATATATAGAGAGAGAGAGAGAGAGAGAGAGAGAGAAGGTTGATCATGTGAGAGCCAAAATCTGTGAGAGCATGAGAGCAGTGAATCTGGACCACTAGATTATGCTCTTGTCTCTTCTCCTACAATCAATGAGGAGAGAGATGACAGAATCTAGTGGTCCAGAATCACTGCTCTCAAATATTTTGGTTCTCACAGAATCATCCCTCTACATACACAGATAATATAGGAGTTGGGGAAGCTGCACTCGGAGGTGCAGCTAACTAGCTGCACCCGGAGGTGAAGCTAACTAGCTGCACCAGACCATTTTTTCATTGTTTTTTTGTTTTTTTGAAATGAAACTTAGGGGTATTTAAATCACCATATATCACCATGATATCATGCCAATTTCAACTAAATTCAACACTTCTATCATCTCCATCAAGACTATCACATTTTAACGGTCTCAGAATTATTGAAATTGACCCTATATAGATGGGCATGCTAGGAATGTTTGTTTTCCATGAAATTTGAAATACATATTCCACTCAATAAACTAAGTAAATCCCCATAAGTTTCCTTAAAAAATCAAAAAACGAATAAGAAAAATGACCGGGTGTAGCTAGTTGGTTGCACCCCCCGGTGTAGCTTCCCTTTTCCCATATATATATATATATATATATATATATATATATATATATATATATATATATATATATATATATATATATATTGGGGACTTATCCAATGGGCCCTGTGCCCATTCGAGATGAGATGAGCCCACTCATATTTTACCAATATTTTATATCATTTTGAATTCAATGTTTATTTATTTACAGTTGTCATATCATATTCTTACTAATAGTAACTGTTTTCATATAAAGAAAATCTTAGATTCACAGGAAATTGTCATTCATAAGAATAAAAAGGCACTAGTAATACGAATAATAATACAATCATCTTGTATGAATCTAAGGTTTTCTTTATATGAAAATAGTTACTAATAGTAAGAATATGATACGATAATTGTAAATAATTAAGTATTGAACTCAAAATGATAAAAAATAATGGTAGAAAATAAGTGGGCTCATCACATCTCAAATGGGCATAGGGCTCATTGGATAATTTCCCTATATATATACATATATGAGAAAAGGGAAGCTGCTCCATGGAGCAGCTAAGCTGGCTGCTCCACGGGGAAGTTTTCCCTCCTTGTTTATTTTTTTGAATTTTTTTATGTATATTCATCTATATATCCCTCCTACATGTCACTCAAATTTCGTGAGAAACAGAGACTCCTATCCCCTCCATCTAGAACATGTAGATTTTAACGGTCTGAAATTTGCTGTAAAGTACCTGTTGTAGATGAAGGGCATAGGAGTCTACGTTTTTCACGAAATTTGAATGACATGTAGGAGGGATATATACATGAATATACATAAAAAAATTCAAAAAAAATAAAAAAGGAGGGGAAACTGCCCCATCGAGCAGCCAGCTTAGCTGCTCCATGGAGCAGCTTCTCCTTCCTCATATATATATATATATATATATATATATATATATATAGGGAAAAGGGAGTATGCTCCCTAGTTGTAGCCAACTTAGCTACTCCCACCCCTATTTTTCCCTCATTTTTTTATTTCTTTGGAAAATAAAAATTTGTAAATTCATCATTATATCCCTCTCACATTCTATTAAAATTTCATCAGAAATAGAAATTCCTACGGCCTCCATCCAAACAGGGTCGATTTGAAAAATCCTGCGACCGTTAAAAAAATGACGTCTGGATGGAGGGCCTACGGGTCTCTGTTTCTGACGAAATTTTAATAGAATGTTAGAGGGATATAGTGATGAATATATAAATTTTCATTTTCCAAAGAAATAAAAAAATGAGGGAAAAATATGGGTGGGAGTAGCCAATTGGCTACAACCTGGGTGTAGCCTCATTTAACCCATATATATATATATATATGGGGCTGGGGAAGCTGCACCCGGGGGTGTAGCTAACTAGCTGCACCTGGCCATTTTTTCATTGATTTTTTGTGTTTTTGAAATGAAACCTAGGGGGATTTAAATCACTATATATCACCATGATATCATACAAATTTCAACTAAATTCGACATTTCTATCATCTCCATCAAGGCTATCACATTTTAACAGTCTCAAAATTATTGAAATTGATCATATCTAGATGGGCATGTTAGGAGTGTTTGTTTTGCATGAAATTTGAAACACATATTCCACACAATAAACTAAGTAAATCCCCCATAAGCTTCCTTCAAAAAAATCAAAAGTCAATGAGAAAAATAGCCGGGTGTAGCTAGTTGGCTGCACCCTCCGGTGTAGCTTCCCTTTTCCCTATATATATATATATATATATATATATATATATATATATATATTGGGGGTGGCCTTTTTAAATAGGATGCATCCTTCCTGACTTAAGGAAGGCCATCATCTTTTTGTAGAAAACACGAGCACTTTAGTAGAATGTGTATACAGTTTGTATTATAACTGCACATTATAAATACAAAATCACATACAAAACTGCATATTATAATACAAACAATAAAACTGCAAATTATAATACAATTAGTACATGTATTCTAAAAAAGTCATGATGTTTTCTACAAGAAAAGGGCTGACATTCCTGAACTCAGGAATAACCAAGTCCTATTTGAAAGAAAACCTATATATATATATGTGTGTGTGTTTATATATACATATAGGGGACCTTTCAAATGAGGCGGGGGCTTTTCTGAAATTGTAAAAGTCACTGCGAATTTAGTAAAAACTCTGTAACAGTTTTGTAAAATATAAACTGCACATTGTAAAAAAATGAATTTTGTAAAATATAGCATCTAAATTCAAATCAATATTTCCATCCATTATTATAATATTTTCATAATTTTATTTCACTATACAAGTTGTGTTAATATTTATTATTATATGTATGAAACAAGAAATTGTAAAATATATTAGAAAGATGCCTAATTTGAGGGTGGCTCACCATATATATGGTGAGACCTCGCCTCATTTGAAGTTTCTCCTATACATATATATATATATATACACACACATATATATACATACATATATATCAATATATAGGGGGCCTTTCAAATAGGATGCATCCTTCCTGACTTAAGGAAGGCCACCATCTTTTTCTAGAAAACTTGAGCACTTTAGTAGAATGTGTATATAGTTCGTATTATAACTGCACATTATAAATACAAAACCACATATAAAACAACATATTATAATACAAAAATTAAAACTGTACATTGTAATACAATATGTATACGTATTCTACTAAAGTCGTCATATTTTTTATAAAAAAGGGGTTGGCCTTCCTGAACTCGATAAGGACCAAGTCCCATTTGAATGAAATCCTATGCACACACACATGCTTTTCTGAAATTGTAAAAGCCACTGCGAATTTAGTAAAAACTCTGTAACAGTTTTGTAAAAGTATAAACTGCACATTATAAAAAAATAATTTTTTAAATATATCATCTAAATTTAAATCAACATTTTCATCCAGTATAATAATATTTTCATAAATTTATCTCACTATACATGTTGTGTTAATATTTATTGTTATATGTATGAAATAAGAAATTGTAAAATATATTGGAAAGATACCTAAATTGAGGGTGGCTCACCATATATATTGTGAGACCCCGCCTCATTTATAGTTTCTCATATATATATATATATATATATATATATATATATATATATATAGGAGGCCTTTCAAATGAGACATGGTCCTTCCATCCTTAAGGAAGGCCAACGATCTGGTTCATCAGATTCAAATCCAACGGTAACTTCAATTTTGTTGTCCAAAAGGGTATTATGGTCATCAACTTTTGCATTAATTATGCACGCTAATTAATATTCGGAAATACTAAATTTAGCTAGTTTTATTTTTGGTATTTTTCGCAATATCATATTTAAAAAATATCCAATTTTTTGCTGGACGATATTATCTGGGCCATATTTTTGTATCCTCACGCATTTTTTTGTAGATTTTAAGGTTCCTTTTGTATTGACGGCATGTTTTTTGTATAATCCATTGCTCATTCAAAAGGTCGTCCCTTATTTGTAAATATTGCATGGTTCTTTGTAAAATACAATTCATATTAGTATTTAATATGTGGTTCTTTGTAATGATTGTATGGTTCTTTGTATAATAAAATATGTATAGTTTTTTTTATAAAAAAATTTGTAGGCATTCACGCTTAATTGATGCGAATATACAAATCAAATTTGTACAAAACACTTCTAAAATTTATATTGTACATCCAAAATGTGTAATGCACATCCATATATACAAGATCTATAAAAAATGCAATTTTCATTCGCAACCATTTGATTTGTAAAAATTCATAACAAATATGTATGATACATATCAAAATTGTATAATTCAGACTAATATTGTATATTACATATCAGTATTGTATCAAACTGCGAATCGTTCTTCATCCAGGACTGGTTGCAACACCTTGTATACGTATCTTCATCCGATCTACGTGTTGTCATCGTCGTTTCCATGAAGGTCTCCACGTACACGATGGATACGAGGCCTGTGATGTACAACGAGCAATGAGCGACATCCTCCTCTTCCTCCCATTTTCTGTGCATCCGAGATTATGAAATGAATGGTTAGAAAAGATTGGCAGAGATTATAAGAATCATCCCACATATCAAAGGTGTTGCAATACACGTATTGAATATGTGTTCTTTTTCCATGAAATCTATACATGGGCACAATTTACAACATACATAATACATGAACGTGACCTGATTTGTGTTGTATCAGGAACGTGATCGCCGGACTTATCCCTCTCAACCTGTGCGCCGCTCTGTCGTACACGAACGTCGTCGCCTCCGGCGAGTCGTAGGTCCCCAGCCACAGCCTCACCCTGTTCTGCGGGAGGAGTTGATGAGATATTTCAAACGTGTGAGTGGTTTTTGGAAAGATTGGGAGAGAGTTTAATGAGGAGATAAATTAGGTTGTTATATACTATATTTAGATAACGAACAATGACCGAAATGGGTTTTTGATTAATTAAATAATAATTATAATATGCCTTTAATAACAACCGACGGATTGAATATGGATGCATGAGATCGTTGCCCTTCCTTAGAGATGGAAGGACCATGTCTCATTTGAAAGATATCCTATATATATATATATATATATATATAGAGAGAGAGAGAGAGAGAGAGAGAGAGAGGTTAATGGGGCTGCCCCCTGGGGGTAGCCAACATGGCTGCCCCCGCGCCATTTTCGGCATTTTTTTATTTTTTTCAAAAAATGTTGCCATACATATTCATCCCTATATCCCTCCTACATGCTATTCGAATTTTGTCGGAAACAGAGACTCCTACGACCTCCATCCAGACATTCGTTTTTTAACGGTAACAGGATTTTTAAATTGATACCATCTCGATGGAGACCGTAGGAGTCTCTGTTTCTGACGAAATTCGAATGGCATGTAAGAGGGATATAGGGATGAATATACATGATTTTATTTTTCAAAAATAAAATAAAAAATGGCGAAAATAGGGGGCGGGGCAGCCATGTTGGGGGCAGCCCCATTAAATCATATATATATATATATAGGGGACCTTTCAAATGAGGTGGGGGCTTTTCTGAAATTTTAAAAGCCACTGCGAATTTAGTAAAAACTCTGTAACAGTTTTGTAAAATATAAACTGTACATTGTAAAAAAATGAATTTTGTAAAATATAGCATCTAAATTCAAATCAAAATTTCCATCCATTATAATAATATTTTCATAATTTTATTTCACTATACATGTTGTGTTAATATTTATTATTACATGTATGAAACAAGAAATTGTAAAATATATTAGAAAGACGCCTAAATAGAGGGTGGCTCACCATATATATGGTGAGACCCCGCCTCATTTGAAGTTTCTCCTATATATATATATATATATATATATATATATATATATATATATATATATATATATATATATATATATATATGAGGCCGGGGAAGCTGTTTTGTGTAATAGCCAAGATGGTTGTTACACAAGGTAGTTTCCCCAATATTTTTTTATTTTTTTCAAAAATTCTACCATGTATGTTCATCAACATATCCCTCTTACATGTCATTCAAATTTCGTGAGAAACAAAGACTCCTAAGCCCTCCATCTAGAACAGGTAGATTACAGCAAATTTCAGACCTTTAAAAATTATTTGTTCTAGATGGAGGGCTTAGGAGTCTTTGTTTCTCACGAAATTTGAATGACATATTGTAGGGATATGTAGATGAATATAAATGTGGAATTTTTGAAAAAAATAAAAAAATATTGGGAAAACTGCCTTGTGTAACAACCATCTTGGCGGTTACTCAAAACAGCTTCCCTTTTCACTATATATATATGGAAAAAATGGGGCTGCCCCGCCCCATTTTTCGTCAATTTTTTTAGAAAAATAATACTATATATTCATCCCTATATCCCTCTTATATGTCGTTCGAATTTTGTCAGAAACAGAGACTCCTATGGCCTCCATCGAGATGATGTCGATTTAAAAAATTCTGTTACCATTAAAAAATGATTGTCTGGATGGAGGTCGTAGGAGTCTTTGTTTCTGACGAAATTTGAATGGTATATAAGAGGGATATAGGAATGAATATACATAGTGTTATTTATCAAAAAAATAAAAAAATTTTGCTAAAATAAGGTGAGGGCAGCCACATATGACCCTATATATATATATATATTATATATATAGAGAGAGAGAGAGAGAGAGAGAGAGAGAGAGAGAGAGAGAGGAAGGAGCCTGCACCCAGTGGTGTAGGAAACTCCCTGTACCCACCCCATTTTCGTATTATTTTTTTTTACTTTTTTTGAATTAAAAGTTGGGGAGATTTACTTAATATGTTGAGGGAAATAAGTGTTTCAAATTTCATATAAAATAAACATTCCTAACATGTTCATCTAAAAGGGGTCGATTTCAGCGATTCTGAGACCGTTAAAAATTGGTAGTCTTAATGGAGATGATAGAAGTGTCGAATTAATGAATTTGGAATGACAACATGGTGATACGATCTGAATTCTCCAAGGTTTCATTTCAAAAAAATCAAAAAACAATAAAAAATTAAGCCGGGTGTAGGGAATTTCCTGCACCCGCCGGTTTAGGGTCCTTTTTTCCATATATATATATATATATATATGAGGAAAGGGAGTCTACTTTGTGAAGTAGGTAACCTTACCTACTTCACATCAATTATTCGTATTTTTTTATATTTTATTTTTTGAAAAATGCCACTGTGGATTTTCATAATTATATCTCTCTAATATGTCATTCAAATTTCGTCAGAAATAGAGATTCCTATGACCTCTATCCAGAACATGTAAAATACAACAAATTTGTGACCGTTAACAAAATGATTGTCTGGATGGAGGCCATAGGAGTCTCTGTTTCTGACGAAATTTGAATGACATATTAGAGGGGTATAATTATGAAAATTCATGGTGGTATTTTTAAAAAATAAAACATTTGAAAAAAAATGAAATGTGAAGTAGGTAAGTTACCTACTTCACAAAGTAGGCTTCCTTTCCTCTCTCTCTCTATATATATATGTATATATATGTACATATATATACATATATATATATATGTACATAGAGAGAGAGAGAAGGGAATTTGTTTTGAGTAACAACCAAGATGGTTGTTACACAAGGCAGTTTCCCCAATATTTTTTTAATTTTTTCAACAATTTCACCATGTATCTTCATCTACATATTCCTCTACAAGTCATTCAAATTTTGTGAGAAACAAAGACTCCTAAGCCCTCCATCTAGAACTAGTAATTTTTAACGGTCTGAAATTTGTTGTAATCTACCTATTCTAGATGGAGGGCATAGGAGTCTTCGTTTCTCACGAAATTTGAATGACATGTAGGAGGGATATGTAGATGAATATACATGGTGGACCTTTTGAAAAAAAATAAAAAAATATTGGGGAAACTGCCTTGTGTAACAACCATCTTGGCTGTTACTCAAAACAGCTTCCCCGGCCTCATATATATGGGTCATATGTGGCTGCCTCCTCATGGCTGCCCCCATCTTATTTTGGTAAATTTTTTATTTTTTTTGAAAAATATTACCATGTATATTCATCCCTATATTCCTCCTATATACAATTCGAATTTCGTCGGAAACAGAGACTCCTACGGCCTCCATCCAGACAGTAATTTATTAACGGTAACAGAATTTTTTAAATCTGACATCATCTTGATGGAGGCCGTAGGAGTCTCTGTTTCTGACGAAATTTGAATGGCATATAGAGGGATATAGGGATGAATATACATGATGATATTTTTCAAAAAAATAAAAAAAATTTGACGAAAAATGGGGCGGGGAAGCCCAATTTTTCCTATATATACATATATATACATCTATATATATACACACACATATATATACATATATATACATATATACATATATAGATATATATATATATATATATACATCACACACACACACATATATATACAGGAGCTGGGAGCCTACACGAGGGGGTGTAGGTAACTACCTATACCCGACTTTTTTTCATGATTTTTGAGTTTTTTTGAAGAAAACCTTAGGAGAATTTTCTTAATATATTTAGGGGAATATATGTTTGAAGTTTCATGCAAAACAAACATTCCTAACACATTCATTTAGAATGAGTCAATTTCAGCAATTCTGAGTCCGTTAAAATTTGATAGTCTTGATGAAGATGATAGGAGTCTCGAATTAAGTTGATTTTGAATGACACTATGGTGATATATAGTGATCTAATTCCCCCAAGGTTTCATTTAGAAAAAATAAAACAATCTATGAAAAAATGAGCCACGTGTAGGTAGTTACCTACACCCTTGAGTGTAGCTCCTTTTCCCTTATATATATATATAGATATATATATATGGGGGCAGGGAGCCTGCACCCTGGGGTGTAGGAAACTCCCTGCACCCACCCTATTTTCGATTATTTTGATTTGTTTTTTGAATTAAAAGTTGGGGGATTTACTTAATATGTTTAGGGGAATATGTGTTTCAAATTTCATGCAAAACAAACATTCCTAACACGTTCATCTCGACATGACCGATTTCAGCAATTCTGAGACCGTTAAAATTGAGTAGTCTTGATGGAGATGATAGAAGTCTCGAATTAACTTGAATTTGGAATGACAAGATGGTGATACAGGTGATCTTATTCCCCCAAGGTTTCATTTCAAAAAAATCAAAAATAATGAAAAATTAAGCTGGGTGTAGGAGTTTCCTACACCCCGCCGGTGTATGGTCATTTTTCCCATATATATATGAGAAAAAGGACCCTACACCGCGGGTGTAGGAAACTCCCTACACCCGACTTAATTTTTCATTATTTTTGATTTTTTTAAAATGAAACCTTGGGGGATTTAGATCACCATGTAGCACCATGTTGTCATTCCAAATTCAAGTTAATTCGAGACTTCTATCATCTCCATCAAGACTACTCAATTTTAACGGTCTCAGAATTGCTGAAATCGGTCATGTCGAGATGAACATGTTAGGAATGTTTATTTTGCATGAAATTTGAAACACATATTCCCCTAAACATATTAAGTAAATCCCCCAACTTTTAATTCAAAAAATAAATCAAAATAATCGAAAAATAGGGTGGGTGCAGGGAGTTTCCTACACCCCAGGGTGCAGGCTCCCTGACCCTTATATATATGTATGTATGAGTTTAATGGGGTTGCCCCTTGCGGGCAGCCAAAATGGCTGCCCCTGCGTCGTTTTCGGTACTTTTTTTATTTTTTTTTTAAAATATTGCCATGTATATTCATCCCTATATCCCTCCTATATGCCATTCGAATTTTGTCAGAAACAGAGACTCTTACGACCTCCATCGAGACAGTCATTTTTAACGGTGACAGGATTTTTTAAATCCGACACCATCTCGATTGAGGCCGTAGGAGTCTCTGTTTCTAACGAAATTCGAATGACATATAGGAGGGATATAGGGATGAATATACATGGCGATATTTTTTCAAAAAAATAAAAAAGCACCGAAAACGGCGCAAGGGTAGCCATTGTTGGCTGCCCGCAAGGGGCAACCCCATTAAACTCTCTCTCTCTATATATATATATGTATGTGTGTGTGTGTGGGGTCATATGGGGCTGCACCATGGGGGCAGCCAACATGGCTGCACCCACGTGTATTTTTGCGCAATTTTTTTTTTATTTTTTTTGAAAAATAGCATCATATATATTCATCTATATATCCCTTCTATACGCCATTCGAATTTCGTTAGAAACAGAGGCTCATATGCCATCCATTCAGTACAGGTATGATTACATCAATTCTAAGACCATTAAAATTACATATTCTAGATGGAGGGCATAAAGAGTCTATACTTCTGACGAAATTTGAATGACATATAGGAGGGATATATATATATATATGAATATACATGGTGATATTTAAAAATAAATTGCGTAAAATAGGGGTGGGTGTAGCCATGTTGGTTGCCCCCATGGTGCACCCCCATTTTTTTCATACATATACATATACATATACATATACATATACGTATACATACATATATATATATATATATATATATATTGGAAAAATGGGGCTGCCCCTAGGGGTAGCCAACATGGCTGCCCCTACCTCATTTTTCGCACATTTCTTTTATTTTTTTGGAAAACTATCACCATGTATATTCATCTCGATATCACTCCTATATGTCATTCGAATTTCGTCAGAAACAGAGACTCCTACGGCCTCCATCCAGACGTCATTTTTTAACGGTCGCAGGATTTTTTAAATTGACCCTGTCTGGATGGAGGCCGTATGAGTCTCTGTTTCTCACAAAATTCGAATAGCATATAGGAGGGATATAGGGATGAATATACATGATGATATTTTTCAAAAAAAATTAAAAAAATTTTGCGAAAAATGGGGTGGGGGCAGCATGTTGGCTACCCCTATAGGGCAGCCCCATTTTCCCATATATATATATATATATATATATATATATATATATATATATAGGTTAATGGGGCTGCCCCCTGGGGGTAGCCAACATGGCTGCCCCCGCGCCATTTTCGGCGCTTTTTTTATTTTTTTTTCAAAAAATGTTGCCATGTATATTCATCCCTATATCCCTCCTACATGCCATTTGAATTTCGTCGGAAACAGAGACTCCTACGACCTCCATCTAGACAATCATTTTTTAACGGTAACAGGATTTTTTAAATCGACACCATCAAGATGGAGGCCGTAGGAGTCTCTGTTTCTGACGAAATTCGAATGACATGTAGGAGGGATATAGGGATGAATATACATGGTTTTATTTTTCAAAAAAAAATAAAAAAAACGCCTGAAATATGGGGCGGGGCAGCCATGTTGGCTGCCCCCAGGGGGCAGCCCCATTAAATCCATATATACCACTTTTACTAACAATAACCCATTTTTCCTTGATTTATAAATTACGATCAAAGTTTATGCTAATATTCCCGAGAAGGTCAAAGCATAACATTTCATCATAACATTTAACAACATAAGTTCAACAGTACATAAGCATAGCATACATATAGATTACATAGACATTACATAATCATGAGCTAATATAACTAACAGCATTACATAAGCAGAAAGATAAACATAAAGACTTACATAGACTATGCAGAAACTCTGATTCTTACGCTATATGCTGGAAAGAAAGAGTAGCGAGAGAGAGAGAGAGAGAGAGCTTTCTCCAAATTTGCTTGCCCTTCCTTCTACTCATCATCCCCTTTTATAGAGGAGTTGTGAGGTTATGGAGCAAGTCACGGGAGGTTCATAAGGAATCTCTCAATAGTATGCTTTTAGAGAGACATTTCTTTATGTCATCTCGAGTCTTCTTTATGTCAACTCAAAAGATAGGATGGAATCTCTTCTCATGGAGTGATCTTGCTTCAATTACTTTATCTTTTACCGCTAGTAATTTCTTATTACCATGATCTTATCATGGAGACCCGTGATTGCATTCTTGCATGAGCTCGTATATGTCCGAGCTTTGACTATCTGCGACGTAAAAATCTTCATTGTCATCGGCATAATCAACCTCTGCATTTTCTGGATCAAGGACCTTCTGTATTTCGGCAAAAATCATCAGCTGAAGTTTTTCTTCACTGATGGATGGATGCTTTTCTTTGAGCTTCTTGGTTATCTCTCCTTTCAATCTTCCAAAGCTATTTTCCTTCGTGATGGTAGGCTTTGGGTTCATTATAATCTTCGGGATTGTCTTCCCCTTTAATATCTCTTTATAATGGAATTTATCCCACCATTTAATGAATATGTTTCGGCATAAGGCGGGCGGCTGCTCTTCCTTGTGAACTTTCCATGACCACTGCATTATCCATGGAATTCCATATGTCATGCATGCCTTTAATATTATCTTATCTTCCTCGAGTTCGTTGGTTCCCTAATGGAATGAATTTCTGCAATTCTTGAGGGAGGATTTCGCGAGTGGCTCCGAAATAGCACCAGAAATTGTGTGTGAACCAGTTCGTAGGCTCTATCTGTAGTCGGAATCTTATGAACCAACTATACGTCATGAATTTATTCTGGACAAATAAGACATGTCTCCATGCTTCTTTGTAATCCAGATATTTATAAGCAATTGGATAACTTCCTGTTCTTATTATTTTCCTGGTCACATAAGGATTACATTCGGTGCTCCATTCGTTCATCGGAATGATCCTTTTAATCTTCATTTGAGAATAGGATATAAAATCCTTTCGATATGATTTATACTGGTGGTTTATAATGGCACTTTGAGTTTCTATAAGGATTCCGTTCGTAATATGCCTGACTTTTTCCCACAGAAATCGGAATATGATGATATTCTTGAGGGAGATACCTTTGTAATATTTCTTCCGGAGAAACCATTGGTCTTACGTCCATTTTTTCTAGTATTGTGACCACATCATAATATTTTTTCTGGGATATAAGGAGTGCTTTTGTTTTCTTCAATCATCGGTTCGATCTTTTTCTATACTTGTGCTGCTGCCGCTAGCGATCATCATTTTTTCCCTGCAAGAATTTTCGAGAGAGAAAGTCAGGAAGGCAGTTATTCTCTCCTTTGATGTATTCTATATCAAAATCATATACTGCTAATATTGCCTGCCATCTAGCAAAGATTTGTTTAGAGGCAAGGTTCTTTACATCCTTTTCTATTACGTACTTGGCAGATTTGCAGTCAACTCTTAATGTGAACTTATCATTAAGTAGTTCTCCTTGAAATTTTGATATTACGAGAACTATCGCTAGCATCTCTTTTTTTATGGTAGAGTACTTTTTTCTCGTTTCGTTCCATGCTCCTGACATATATTTTACAAGCTCTCTTTATCTCCATTTATTTTGTTTTAGGATGCCTCCGTAGCCGAGGTCTGATGTGTCTGTTTCTACAATCTTATGAGCATGTGGACTGCAAATATTCAAGCATGAAGTGTCTTTACCTTTTCTTGATTCTTTTAACAGCCTTCGTATGATCGTCCGTCCATGATTCCACATTTTTCTTTAGTCTATCAGAGAGTAGTTTCCTGTCTTCAGCCAGATTTTTATAAAATTCTGATACATAGTTTAGACAACCTAGAAACCTTTGGAGTTGTTTCTTTTCTTTTATTTCATCAGGAAATTTATCAGCAAATTTTATTACTCGGTCAATGGCCATGATTGTACCTTTATTAATTTTATATCCTAGAAATTGTATCTGTGTTTGAAAGAGCTTCATTTTTGTTGCTGAAACTACTAGTCCATTTTCTTAGATTACCCTAAGGAACGTGTTTAGATGTTTCCAATGTTGATCATAATTGTTTTGAGAATATCAAGACATCGTCTATGTATACGATGCTAAATGTCGAGTAACCATTAAATATTTCATTCATGATTTTTTGAAATTCTGATGGGGCATTTTTAGTCCGAAGGGCATAACATTCCACTCATAGTGTCCAAATGGGGTAGTGAATGCCGTTTTATATCTTATCTTCCTCCTTTTATTTGCACCTGCCAAAATCCTGATTTCATATCAAACTTAGAGAATACTTTTGCCCCGTGAATTTTAATAAGGTCTTGTCTATTTGGTATTGGGTATCTAATCCATTGTAGTACTTTATTTAGTGGTTTGTAATTAATCACTAATCGAGGTGTTCCCCTTTCTATTTCGGCGGCATTTTCTACATAAAAAGCTGCACAGCTCCAAGGGGACGAGCTTTTTCTTATTAAGCCTTTTCCTCTAATTGCTCAATCTCTTTCTTACATATTTCTAATAATCTTTGATTGATTTGTATTGGTCTTGCTTTTGTGGGAATATTTTGTTCTGAGAAGTCTCTGATATAAGGTAGGCCTACTTCGTGCTTTTTTCTATACCAGAATGCTGTTGGTATCTCAGAGCAAATATGCTTTGGTTATTTCCTTTTCGAATCTTTTAATTTTCTCTTGTGATTCTTTTGAATTTATTATTTTTTCTATATTTCCTATTTGGATTTCTTCCGCAAGCTCATTCACAAACCGGGTTTTGTATTCTACGGCTGCCTTCATGTTTTCTAAGAGTGTTTAGCTCTCTCTTTTTGATAGGTTTAAGAAATATAGCTTTTATCTTTTATCGTACATTTAATCCCGTCTTCCTCGACAATGAATGGTCTGATCATGTTAAGGAATGGGGTGCCTAATATTATTTCCTTCATTTAGTCCTTTGACTAGTACGAAAGATCTTTTATGCAAACACCTTGGATACAGATATGCGCATCCGAAAGTTTGTATTTGATGTCTAGACTGTGTTCCTGATGCTGAGCTTACAACATGTGATGTTTTCTCAAAGTATTTAGTTGGGATTAGTCCCTCTCTTTACACAATTGACGTCCGCTCCAGAGTCGATTAAGGCCACATGTTTAAACATAGAGTTGTAACCTATCTTCAGTGAGACGCTACACCTCCATCTTTGTCTTTCTATTCTCCTGACAAGGTTCACAAATTCTTCATCTTTTGGCTCCTGAGGTTTCTCCCTCGAAGTATGGTGATATGTCATCATTATCTTCTTCTTCTACTTTTGTTGCAGGATTAATCTAGTACTTCGATTCTTCTTTTTAACAGGTCTAGTTCTTTCTTTGTTTCATTTTGTTCTTTCCTTAATTCTTCAGTGGTCGTTGGTTTTTGGTTCTGTTTTTCTCCTTCAAGTCTTTTGATTATAGTTGAGAATGAGAGGTCATCATTTTTTATCCTTTTTCCTTTGTCGGACTGTTGGTTTAACTCTAAATATTTTTGCAATTGTTTCTTCTTTCTAGGGGATTTTCTATGTTGTCTAGTACTTCTAAGATAAACCTATCTTGAGACGTTATGGTATTTACTGAGGTGCATTCACTGTCAGCACAGTCTAAGCAAGAGCATTCTTCTGACTCCTCTGATTGCTCTAGCCTTATTTTTTGAATTCTATCCTTTAAGTCTTGGATTTCATTTACCTTTTCTTGCTTCTTTTTGAAGCATTTGTTTGCATAAGTGTCCTTTTTCTTGCAGTTATAGCAAGTTGGTATTTTTCTTTTTTTCTGTTACCTCTTCTTTCTTACCTTTACTTCTTTTAAATCTTCTTTTTTGATATCTTGGTTTTGTTTTTTGTTCGAAATTATTTTCCTTTATTTTCTCTCCTATTGTATCTGGGTTGCTCTATTTCATACCCGAATTGGTAACAGAAAATCTCCCAATTCTCTTCTCCCTATGGACCTTTGTTGCTTTATTTGATTCTTTAGTTTAATGTCATTACATAGGGCCAGGCCTGTTTGGTTTATTTTTTGGGCAATTTTCCCCATACGAGATTATTTCCAAGGGTAAGGTGTGATTATATTGTGCTCTAAGGTTTTCCCTAACTTTTTCGGCAAAATAAAGTGGGGAGTCCTGCTATAAATTTTCTTTCCAGACTGGGATGGCTACAGGAGTTTAATTGAAATACTTTTGACAGGAAAACATCTTTGTACCATTTGAAGTCTGATAATGTAGGGCACTTTAGATTCATTAGTTGTTGTGTTAACTTTTTCTTGAGTATTTATGGACGATCCTACAAAGTGTTGTGTGATATTAAGGATTAGCATGTATGCGCAGTCCGGTGTGTCCTGACCATCTTCTCTTTTGATCGGTTATTCCTGTTATATCTTGTTTGATGGCAAAGAGAATGACATTTCTATGTTCTTGCGTAAGATAATGGTTCCACCACCCGGATAGCTGGCCTACAAATCCCGTTGTTACCATTTGAACTGCTGATTGTTGGGTATTTCCTCTTGCTATACATGCTTGGATGAATATGGTCATTTTGTGTAGGGTGTTTAGTATTTGATATTCGCTAAGTCCATCTATATTCCATTCTACCAAGGATGATCCATCATATGTGTCAGCTATATTTTCTTGATATTGTTCTAGTTGGAGATCTACCGGGGTAGGTCTTCTATAGTAATTTTTCCTTGTTCTGTAGTTATAATGGTTCTTTTTGTTAGATGTTAGGGCCCTTATTTCTGGGGACTCTTCTTCTTCTTCCTCTTCGAAGGTTGATTCATTATCAGAAGTGGATTTCTGTCTCTGAACCTTGTCCTTCTTCAGAGCTATTACTCTTTTGTGTAATCATATTGACCTTTTTGTCAAGTGACAGTGTCAGCCCTTTGAGTCTTTCGGCTATTTCTGTTACTAGGTCTTCATCAGGTTCTTCCTTTTTTACCATAAGTAGTGGTCCCTTCTCCCCTAGTTTTAGTTTTCTTTCTAAATTTATTGCTGGTATTATCGGTATAGGTTTTGGTATCTTTTTATTTTCATTTTGTTTGAGCAAATTCTCTATCCTTTCTGTTTGTTTTGCTATGGTTTGTAGATTATATTTGCGTAGTTTAGTTGTTCGGCTATAGATGCTATATGTTCTTGTTTTGCTGAGTTTGTATTATATTCCATTTTCTTGAGAGGTGATGCTTTTACTCCTTCTGATCCTATCTTTAAGGGTTCGAACGGAGGGTGTATCGACTCAACTTCTTCATCTTTAACTGTTTTCCACGTAGTTGTGTTTTTTTTATTGTCATGGAGTGATCTTCTATAGGTAGATCCTCTAGTATTTCTGTTAGTGTTTTTATATAGTAATCTTCATACCATTCAAAAAATGTTATATTTTTCTCTAACCCTTCCATTTGCCCATACCAATGGTTCTGATTTCATTCCTTTCTTCTTTGTTGAATGTTCTAAAAAACCATTCTACCTTTTCTTTATTTTTATTGGAGTGGAAATCATCTCTTAATAGTCCTTTTATTTATATGGAATGTTTTCGCTTTAAATTATAGTTATGACGTTTACTTTAAAATCAGATTCAGTTGGTTCATAGTCTTCATATACTGCATAGGATAGTCCCGATGGTCTACCTAGTGATTGAGTCCTACTTAGGTGGTCTGTTTTGATTTGTGATGTTGTGCTAGTCTGATCTCCTTCGTCATGTGTGGGTTGAGTGGAGTGTCTGGATCCTATGAACGACCTTCTTGCTGTGGTAAAGCTTATATGGACATCTCCATATAAAAAAAATTGACGAAAAATGGGGTGGGGGCAGTCCCATTTTTCCTATATTATATAGGGTTATATGTGGCTGCCCCCACCTTATTTTCGCAATTTTTTTATTTTTTTTTGAAAAATAACACCATGTATATTCATCCCTATATCCCACCTATATGCCATTCGAATTTCGTCAGAAACAGAGACTCCTATGACCTCCATCCAGACAGTCCATTTTTAACGGTAACATGATTTTTAAATCGACACTATCTCTATGGAGGCCGTAGGAGTCTCTATTTTTTGACGAAATTCGAATGACATATAGGAGGGATATAGGGATGAATATACATGGTGATATTTTTCAAAAAAAAATAAAAAAAGTGACGAAAAATGAGCAGGGGATAGCGCTATTTTTTCCACACACACACACACACAGCAAACACACACACACACACACACACACACACACACACACACACACATTTGTGGTGGGGCTGGGAAAGCTGCACCCGGGGGTATACCTAACTAGCAGTTTTTTCATTGATTGTTTGTGTTATTGAAAGGAAACCTAGGGGGATTTAAAGCACAATATATCACCATGATCATCCCAATTTCAAGTAAATTTGACACTTATATCATCTTCATCAAGACCATCACATCTTTACGGTTTCAGAATTATTGAAATTGATCCTATCTAGATGGACAGTTAGGAATGTCTGCTTGCATGAAATTTGAAAGACATATTCTACTTTATAAACTAAGTAAATCCTCATAGGATTCCTTCAAAAAAAATAAAAAATCAATAAGAAAAATAGCTGGGTGTAGCTAGTTGGTTGCACCCCCGGTGTAGCTTCCCTTTTCCTATATATATATATACATATATAAAATATATATTATATATATATATATATATATATATATAGGACCCATCCAATGAGGTGCACCTTTCTTTGGTGCATGGAAAGCCCATCACGAGATCCGTTAGATCTCGATCTAGCGGTTCTTTATCGAAAAGGGTATTTTAGTCCACACATTTTCTTTTTAAATTTGAATTTAATTTCGAATTTGAAATTTATTTCGTCCTTGTATTTTTCCATTTTTAACGTGTCTGATTTGGTATTTTTTTCCTTTTAGTTAATGAAGTTCCGCCAACGTGGTAGCATTTTTCGCGCCATGTAGACAGCAGATCTTTTTGTAAAATTCCCATTGATATTGTAAAACAGTGTCCTGCATTGTAATATAAAATCACAATTAGTAATAGTTATATTATTATAATTGTAATTTTGATAACACTGTTGTAAAAATTCATGCATGTTTTTGTAAAACCTGTATGAAGATTGTAAATCCACACTCACAATTATGTTCGTTTTTTCCCAAAAATGTATAGTACTTTCGCGCCCTGCAGAATGCCAAGCATCTTTGTAAAATTCTAATCCATATTGTAATTTTGCGTCCTACATTGTAGAATAAGATCACAGTTAGTAATAAAATTATTGTTGTAATTGTAAATTTGGTAATGTCTCTGTAAAATACAATCTCATATATGTAAGAAAGTCTTGGTATTTGTAAATTCTGATTTGAGATTGTAAAATCCACCTATCGAACGTTATCTGAGTCTGAATTCGAATTCGAATCGTATTTTCGAGATAAATCCAAGTCTGAATTCAACATGACTCGTTCGACTCGATAGATACTCCAATATGTTACCGTAGGTAACGTGGGCAACATTTATCTCATTTAAATAGGAATTTAAAATAAATGTAAAAAAACAGTCTGAAATTTGTAAAAAAATGATATGAAATTGTAAAATACGATCTGAGATTGTAAAAAATACTAGAGATAGCAAAATAGGATCTCTGATTGTAAAAAACTGAGCACGTCCTCCATCTCAAGCATCCTCTCTACCCGAACCTCCTCTGCCCTTCTCCTCCACGTCCCACCTCCTCCATGCACGTCCTCCTCCGCCCACACACCTCTATTCATGCACTCCTTCAACCTTCTCCTCCATGATCCACCTCCTCCAAACGTAGCCATCACCCCCACACGACGCCATCTTTATTACATACAAGAAAATAACCTTGGAGAATGCCATCACCGGCCACCGTAGAGCAGCGCATTGCATCCACCGTCTTCAACGCCATCAGCGACAAGCAGCAACCTCCTCTCCTCATGCCGTCGTCAAGAGAGAGATGGAGGAGAGGAACCCCGTACGTCAATCGAGATCGAGAAAGACGGGGGGAGAGAGAGAGGAAGAGAGAGGAGATAATTATGGAGTGTTTGTTGCAATCTAAATTTAGAATATGTTAAAATGACCATAATGGGTTTTTCAACATTAAAAATATATTAATAATGAGCTATTAATGACAACCATCGGATTGATTACGTATGGTTAGGATGACGGGCTTTCCATGCACCTAAGAAAGATGCACCTCATTTTGAAATATTTCCTATATATAAGGGGGCTTTCAAATAGGATGCATCCTTCCTGACTTAAGGAAGGCCACCATCTTTTTGTAGAAAACACGAGCACTTTAGTAGAATGTGTATACAATTTGTATTATAACTGCACATTTTAAATACAAAACCGTATATAAAACTGCATATTATAATACATACATTAAAACTGCACATTGTAATACAATCTGTATACATATTCTACTAAAGTCGTCATGTTTGCTATATATATATGTTTAAATGCGACTGAGGGCAGCCAACATGGCTGCCCCTACCCCATTTTCCAGTATTTTTTTATTTTTTTGAAAAATATCATAATGTATATTCATCTATATATCCCTCTTATATGTAATTCAAATTTCATCAGAAACAGAGACCCATATGCCTTCCATCTAGAACAGGTCGATTACAACAATGTTTAGACCATTAAAATAACATGTTCTAGATGGAGGGCATAGGAGTCTCTATTTCTGATGAAATTCGAATGACATTTAGGAGGGATATAAAGATGAATATACATTATGATATTTTGCAAAAAAAAAATAAAAATACAGAAAAATAGGGTGGGGACAATCCCATTTTTTCCGTATATATAGACCCTTTCAAATGAAGTGGGCTCTCACCAATATCGTGGTGAGCCATCAATCAGATTCGTCAGATCTCAATCAGATAGTTGCATCAAAAATCTTATCCAAAAGAGTATTTCCGTCAAGTCATTTTTTGTAAATTCAAATTTCATTTAATAGCTTTGAATTACATTTTAGTTATTCTGGATTTGGTATTTTTATTTATATATTTCCAATTTTTCTCAGAACAAATTGGTTTCATTCGTATTTTTGTAAAATTTTGCAAGTTTTTGTGAAAATATATTTTCTCTTTGTAATTTTGTTGATAAATTTTTTACATTATCATCCTATATTTTTCATTAATTGATGTGTATATAATTTTGTAAATTTCATGTTCTCTTTGTAAAGTTCAAGCTTTGTTTGTAAGTATTTGTCTGTAAACCCATCAATCACATTTTTTTCTAATTGTATATGTTCTGTTTGTAAAATTGTAAGGATCCTGTAAATTTTCATGTCTCTCCATCATGCCCTCGAGATTTGTAAGATTCTCGTTACATTTGTCAAAACTCGTTATCGCTTTGTAGATTTCACATGGAACTCTATAAAATAAGACATCGATAATGAGATTTTTTTTTAAAAAAAGTGAATTAATATGTAAAACATAATGTCAATGATGTAGAAAATGTATACTACAATGCAAATCTGCTCCCTTCCCACCCCTCTTCCCCCATTGTCTTCAACCTTATCGTCCTCATAGAAGACATCAACACCCTCGGATGGCCTTGGACCATCATTTCCTACGACATCATCATTCATGCACCGCTGTTGAAAGAGAGGGGGGGTTTTACCATCATTGGTGACACAACCACGTGTAAGATGCACCACGTCTCCTTCCTCCGCATCTTCCTCCTCCGAGATACCTCTGCCGTCATCGAGAAGCTTTGTGTTTAGGAAGATGTTGACACCGCCACCGATTGATCATGCACGCGCACGCACGCGCGAGAGAGAGAGAGAGAGAGAGAGAGAGAGAGAGAGAGAGATGTTGATGGATGATCGCGAGAGAGAGTGCGCCGTCGTTGATTAATTGAGAGAGATAGAGAAATTAGGTCTAATAGTTGTCACATTCTATATTTAGAATGTGACAAAATGACCAAAATGAGTATTCAACCACATAAGTATTATAATTAATACATCATTCATTCCTGTCATGCGATTGAAAATAGAAGGATGAGATAGATGACTCATAATTAAAAGTGGTGAGACCACGTCGCATTTGAAGCTTCTCTTATATATATTGCAGAAAGGGGGTGTCGTATATATACTTTAGAAGCTATAACTCGTACTTTATTGTATTTTTAATAATATGACTCTAAAAGTATGGGTATATATCTTGGATTTTAAAAATTTGATAGAAAACCGTAAATATGAGTTAAAATGAGAGTTTTAAAAATTGTACATAAAATGTGTTGTAAAATAATTGGATAAAATCTTAATTATTTAAAATTTGTAAATAAAATTCTTTTTGAAATTTTGTATAAAATATGTATAATCTTGTATATAAAACATGTACAAAATTTTTTGTAAAAATGTACATAATTCTTTTAAATTCGTGTATTTTTTTTTTCAATTCACTATCGTTTTTTAAAATCCAAAAAATTAAAACTTTTAAAATCCAGTAAAAAATTGCAAAATTCTTAAAAATTACATAAAAATCTTAATTCGAAAAATTCACTTCAAAAAATATTGTTGCATTCATTAGCATTTTAGAACAAGTTTGATTTTTGAACCGAATGAATCAAAGTATGAATGATGGAGCATGATTTATGCCTTATTCTACTTATGTCTAAAGGAACTTTTTAAAGAACTAGAATTAAGACTCTTCAGGTCTTTTGACTTAATTCTTTGGGTTCCATAAGATAATGTTCGGAATTCAATTTAAACTTACCTAAGTAGGACACCTTGTGGCATCCGTTTAACTCTTCTCATTCGAAACAATTTTGAACTCATGCACTCTACATTTAACTCAATTTGCATGGGGTTGCTAAGGTTAATTCATTTTGGTGGTGCATTTTCATCATTGTTTAGTTGCGCATATGTCTAAATATGGGAGAGTGAGGTTGAAAGAAAGCTTCGGATGAGGGAAGATTTTGCTGACACTATTTTCTCCAAGACCCCAAACAATGGATAAAAAAAAGATACTATATTTATCAAGGTACAAAAGATCAATGCAGTGCAACAATCACTTTCTACCAAAAAGAAGTCAAATACCAAATACATATATGACCACAATGGTCCAAGCTTCAAAGAGCCCACATATCTTAGTGGAGACTTGGCTAAACTGGCCAAGCTTTATAAGGAGATGTGACTACACTAGTCACACTCTAGTTCTCTTCCCATTCTTCTACTTCTATCTTTATTCGATTGCGGATACAATACTACTTGACCTTAGAAGGAAATACCCCCTCCTCGAGGATCAAGTAGCTAGATGAGGACCAAATGGGAGTCAATTACTAGGATGGGTGGTTTCTTCGTTTCATCAAGTAGGAAGAGCTAACACCTTTCACACACAGTACAAATTGACTTCAAGGTTGAATAGTTTGTGTGATGAATGGGTGACAAGTTCGAGAAACGCCCTACTTAATTGATGTGAATTATCGTTTAAATTTGATGTTTTGTTGTAGGTGGGAATTCAGAATCAGTCAAGAAATAACCACAATAAATTTATTCAAATTTCTTCGGAGTGGTTTTATGTTTATTTTAACTGGGCAAGTCCCAAGATCGAACTCAGGAGGCAAAAGAATAATCGAGAATTTTGTCTATCAAATTTCGTGCGTGATTTTCGAGGCGGGATGTTTTTGGTCTTTTTAATGCAATGTAGGAATGTAAAATGCAAATGTGGCCAAATTTAGGGACTAAAATACAATTTCAATCAAACAATGTCCAACAATTATTAAATTTGGCCGAGATATAGATGAAATGAATGTATTTTATTTTTTTTGGAATTTTTTGATGCAAGATAAATATTTTATGAATTTATGAATGCAAACAAAGTGAATTTCAATAATTTATTATAATAAATATTAAAACTATATATTTTCAAGGGATAAAATTATCCAAGAAGTATCACGAGGTGATTAATCTCAGAAAAATCCTAAACCTAAAAAATATGAGTTTTAATACTTATTAAAAATTAAAGATTGAATTACGCAAAACGATTTTTTAGGAAAAACTATGCATGCAAATGCAATTCTTTTTGGGCACGATGCTAAATACATATATTCTCTAATATGTGATTTTTTTGGAAATTTTTAGAGTTATGGTTAATTACTTATAAATTTTGAGGCACAAGATGGGAAAAATATGTAAATTTCCACAAGAATAATAATTGTTAATTAACCACAGAGGATAAAAATATCACAAGCATGCCATATGGTAGAGAATTAATTGTAGAGCATCATGATCTTTTTTAATAATAAAAATAATGTAATATAGAGGTCTAAAATAAAGGAGAACACCGGGGTAGAATTCCAAAAAAACAAAATGCAGAAACATGGGCTAAAGTGGGATTACCGGCCCGCGGTAGGGGGGGGGTTATGCACAAAATCTCTAGAGGGTACGTGCGTGGCACGTGCCCTCTGGTAGTAGGATGAATCTGCAAATAAAGTGCTCCTCGGGGGCTTCTGCTACAAATGTTCCAAACAGGCACATGCCTTCAGGGCTGATGGTCCTTCTTGAGAATAAGCAAACTTGGGTGGCTTGAATGCAAAGTTCCCTACGCGCACATGTCGTGCACACGTGGAGGGTCTCAGGCAAGTGTGCCTGGTGGCGCTTCAACAGAGAGGAAGCACGATAGATTTGAGGAGGGAGGGTCTCTACAACATTGCAAGTGCTGCTTCCGGTGGATGGTGGAGCCATGGCAGCGTCGAAGTGGGTTGTGATGGAGAAGCAATTTAAGTGGCGAAGGCAGTGGAGGAACTCCTCGGTGTCGATGGAGTTGCTGCTCGACGGTGGGCTGGCGAAGACGGAGGTGGTACGATAGACGTAGTCACGGGTGTTTCAAGACGATGTGGGTTGCAGTGATTAACCTGGAGAATAGAAGGGGGAGTCGTTGGCAGTGGTGAAGAAGCATGGGCGAAGTGGCTGGGGATGAATGTAGCAATGGCTCAACGACCAAAAGACCAGAGCAAGGAGGAGGCCATAGATCAGCGCTCTGCAACGAGGTTGCAACCTCGGACCTCGCCGAAGGAAAATGAAGAGGAAGCGATGCTGTCACCACCGCTCCTCCACTTGTAGCTTATTAGTGGATGAAGCTAGCGGGGGGGGGGGGGGTGGCGACGCTGGAGTTAAATAGAAGAGGGCAAGGGGTGGCGTGATTGGAGATGGGAGTTGATGCAAGATTGATTTGAGGAGGATTCGACTAACAAATGCGGTATGAATGGATTAGTAGCGGGAAGATTTGATGGAGGTTGGCGAGGGTTGATTGATTCATGGTGGAGATTGAAGAGGGGAGGCGAAGATTTCAGAGGTGCGGGCGGCGACGTTGTTTGGGAAAGGGGGGAAGGAGACAGAGTAACAAGGCGATGCTTTGGTCGTCCGATCGACCGAGATCGGATGGCTGATGAGCGCGTCAGAACCCGACAAAGCAACCGAGGTAGAATAAATCAAAAGCGGTCATTGCGACCTCAGTCGCTTGGGTGGCTCAACGAGAAAAAGATCAGACCACCAAATAAATCAGCACACGATAAAACTCAAAGTAGCGGTCTCGCTATTGGATTAACCTGGTATAGCGACCATGGTCGAACTCAAGGAGCACGTGGTGGCCTCGCAGCCTACGAAGTAGTCTAAAAATAAAAACAAATAAAAGAAAATGATTTTTGGTGGATTTTTAATAATTTTTATACTTTTTTTGGATTTTTAAATAATAAAAAAATAGGTAAAACAAGGAAACAAGCAACTTCACATAATTATTTAACTACTCAAAATTCACCCAAAAATTCAAACAAAAATGTTTTTATATTTTTTATATTTTTTACTGTTTTTGGTTAATTTTTGGGTTTTTCTGATTTTTATGATATTTTATAAAAATAAAACAAGAAAAGAAAAGAGTGTTGATGTCCAGTCAGACTTAGAGGGCCAAAATAAAATAGATAATGGCCCTATCAAGGTCTGAAGGTAATTTTCTTGTAAAGTGTAAAATACAAGGAAAAATTAGGAACTGGATTTATTAATTTTCGATTTTTCTATTATTTACTAAATTTTTATGGGGTTTTCAATGTTTTTCAATTTTTATAATTTTTATAAGTCTAAAAATGACCAAAATTGGTCAGAAAATCAAGCACAGCAAGACAAACAATATCTAATTTTTTTGTAATTTTTAAAGTGGTTTTAATACTTTTTTTGATTTTTAGAACTGGATTGTAAGAAAAATGCGTGTTTTTGAATTTTTAAAAATACTAAAGAAGTCAAAAATGTCTCCAAAATTTAGAGAAAATTTTACACAGTGGTAGGAGCCACGTTTCCAATTTTCATCAAATTTGGAGTAGTTTTGCTATTTTATTAAAAACAAACAACAAGGGACAGTGCATAGGGACCTATCTGCAATTAAAATAAGTTCCAGGGCCCCTTGAGTAACACGGCTGGAAAGTATAGGGCCTAAAGTGTAAAAAGCCTCGAGAACCACGCGTGCAGCACGTGTGTTACACTTAGAGGGACATAAGTGTCATTCCAATTTATAAAAATATAAAAAGTAACACGCCAAAAACACAGGATAAAAACTGCAATTACACCAAAACTCACGTGTCGATGCACGTGTCCATCATATACAGGGGCATAAATGCCGACAAAATAAACCACAGGGTCCTCTATGCAATATGTCCAAAATAAAAACAACTACTAAACGTATTTACAGGACTAAATATTAAATGCAAAAACTAAAGGGCCTAAGAGCAATTACCCCTTATTATATGCCGAGGACTGGATGCGCGCCGCGTAGCGAATCGGACAGTGGAGGAGGCGCGGTGCACAACAAAGGGATGCGGGCCGGATCGAACGGTTGAGGAGAGGCCACGTGGTGTATCCAACGGCTGCAAATGGCCTGCTCCACAACGAAGGACTTCTGCGACGATCTGACGGTGAGGGCTTAGCCACGTGGAGGATCGGACGACTGAGGAGTGTTGTGGCTAACCCTCGCTGAATCGACGACCACGATCAAACCTCCAAAGATCTGACGGTGTCTGCTGCTCCTCGAGTGGACGGATCTGATCTAATCTGGAGTGTCGAGGAAGATCGGACGTCTGGGAAGGCTCCTGGAAGAATAGAACGAACTTCACTGGCCCGATACATGCACGATGGACCTCCCCTTCTGCTCCTGAAATGCGAAAGATCTCCGCCGTGAAGCCCCGTAGCGGATGATGGTCTCCGATGAGACTGACGACCACCAAAACGGCCCCGCGACGGCGGTGGCCTGGAGCTTCTGTGCCCTGAAGTTCCGACCTCCAGATGAGGTCGATTTGACCTGATACCTGCACAGGAAGAAAGAGGGGTGGAGGGCAAACTGCCTCGACCCGTCAGCGTGCGTGAACGGTGAAAGATGCGGCGGGGCGATGGTCCTCCGGCGATGCGGCGGAGGAGGAGGACCGAAGTCCTTGCTCCGGGGCGAGCCAAGGTTGGATGTCTGAATGAAGAATGTGCAGAGGGAACTCGTGAAGGTGGAGGCGCGGTCGGATGGGTAATTGGCTGGACGGAGACGACGGGCGGAAGCGGCGGAGCTACAGGCCCCTAAAATGAAAAATCGAAAACTAAGCTAATCTACGGCCTAAAGAAGTTACCTGGCGGAGGAGGTAGACTGGGCTGGAGCTCGGGGATCTCCGGGGGTCTTTGCCTGCTAGGGAGCATCGGTTCCCGAGGCTGGGCGCGCTCGCGCCGGCGCACGGCGGTGAAGCCACCGGATCAGAGGCTCCATGATGCCTCGAGCCTCACTTCCACTCCAGGTCGCTCCGCTGTCACTCAGGCGAGCTGGAGGAGGTCCTTGGCGTCAAGGGGGAAGACCAGAGATGAAGAACAAGGTTGTCGGAGGCGACGCTATATATGTCTAGGGGTCCGGCTTGGAGATGATCGGGCGAGCTTATCAGAGCTCGGACTCCGATAACCCACCTCGGGCGTGGATCATGGATCTGCAAGGAAGAGATGTGACCCGGGGTTTAGGGTTTTAGATGTTGGATCGAGTGTAGAGAATATAGAGAAATCGGGTCAACAACTCAGATCTGGAACTCTGTGGTCTAGGGGGGGAGTTGACCGAGGGGTCAACATCCCCCGTGGACCAATGAGAATTGGCCATGTCATAATTATTTAGGAATTAAAAATAAAATAATAAATGGCTGAATTAGGAAAAACTTAAAACATGAAAAGTGTTTATTTATTTATAAACTAATTTTTTTTATTTTTGATTAATTTTTTGAAATAAAAATAGAGTATGTACAATATAGTACTATGCATAAATATATATACAATATAGATTTTTAATTTTTGATTTTTAATTAATTTTTTTTGTGCATTTTTATTCCCATTCTATATTTTATTTATTTATAGTATAAAATTAGGAATATTTTGATATTTTGATATTTTTATTTTTTATGAACAAGGGTGAAATAAATATTTATATATATATATATACATGGTATATATACAATGTTCTTTTTGGTTTTTATTTTTGTTCTTTTTATTTTAATTTTTGTTTTTATGATTTTTATTTTATTTATTCAATAATAGGATATGGAATAAGTACAAATTTTTATGGAATTAAATTTATTTATTTACAAGGTGAAATAAATAGGGATAGGGGGTCTATGTAAGTGAAGAAGATATTTTTATTTCCTTTTAATTTTCTTATTTTTATTTTGATTTTGTATTTACAAATATTTACAAATATATACAAGCCCATTTTATTTTATTTTTAGAGGAAAATATTATTATTTTATTTACAGGTATATTTACACATATGAGCTTCCTTATCTCTCTCTACTTGGGCTTTTATGCGGTCAGGCCCATGCCGAGCCCTCCCTTGGGATTAGGTTGCTCAATATTTATTCTAAATATCTCCCTCTTTTTCTGTTAATTCTTTATTCTTTTATTTTTGCACAAAAACATGCTAATTATTGATTTTTACACAATGCATGTCTTTTATTAATTATTTGTATTTACAGATATCTACATGTATTTGCAAAGGTTTTTGTAGCTAAAATATAAGAATAAAGAGTGATGAATGAGTATTCATCACCCCCCTATACTTAACTTTGCTAGTTCCTTAGCAAACACTTATTTGAAAAAGAAATGGAAAAGAAAAAGAAAAAAAGGAGAATGTACACGGATCAAGGTTGAATATTAAACTTGCCTTCATTAAATTGAAATATGGAGCTCGATCAGATCTTTGGATTATTAATGTGTCGGAACCTTATTTGAACTTAAGTTTAAAACTCAACAGCCTCTAAGATCCACTAATCTATAATCATGACTCCTCAACAATCCAGATCAGAACAAGTCACCAAACACAAACCCTGAAGACCATGAATCTTTCCTTGCAATGTGAATGTGAAGTATAAGCTCTCCACCTCAGAAATGGCAACTTGACAACCCTCCCCAACAAGGTAACTCTATGACCCCAATCTGGCCACTCTTTCCTCGAGGAGCGGGGTATTCCCTTCTAAGTTCAAGTTCAACCGGCTCAAGAAGAGGGGGAAGAAAAGAATGGACCATGGCCAGTGTAGCCATGTATCCTTGGGAGCTCAACCAGTGTAGCCAAGTCTCCCTGCTGCAAGCTACATAAGGTGGGACATGAATCTCAAGCTTTGCTTATTGCACTATATACATACATGTGCATCTATACAACATATACATGTGCAGCATATATACAAGGAGTTTTTCGTCTTGAGCCAGTAGAATATCCCTCTTTTGAAGCATTATTGCAACCCACATCTCCCGTCGTTAGACCTCATGGCAACCAGACCAAGTTGAGACGCACTTCCTTCACTAAAAGAAGAAGAGAGGTTCCGCCTAGAAGTACTACCCTCATATGCTACCCCAAGTCAAGGAAGACTGCCTCCTCACCACCTCATCCGTAGAGAGCTCGGTGCTAAGTGCGGTGTCCAAGTAAAGCCATTGTCTATATGAGTCATGTGTGTGTTGTTAAGTGCTCTACTTAGGCTCATTGAGATGATATGTGATCATAGCCTAGTGGACTCAAAGAATTAAGTCACCATGGACCTGAAAAGCCTTAACCCTAAGCCCTATAAGGTTCCTCTTAGAATTAGGTGGATTAAGATCTTAATCAACTTCCATTTCCCAATTTACTTCCAGGCTAGTTTAAATGTCAACTATAATCCGGAAAAACTATATACAAATATACAAAGATGCTATTTACACAATTTTACAAACATGCAAAAATTTTTGAAAAATGTTTTCAAATCATGGATGTATGCGTGAATGCAAGTTTTGCAAAATATTTACACACATTTACACAAGATTTTTGCAAACTTTTGATTTTCAAAACATTTTGGAAAAATTTTGTACTATATACATAATTTTGTTATGAAAATATTTACACAAACTTTACACAAAAAGTTTTTAAAAACATTTTTACAAAAATAATTTGTACAATAGCTATGTATGTGCAAATAAAAGAATGATTATTTACAGGGAAAATTTTTTAATTTTTATGGATTTTAGGTTTTTAGCCATTTTTATTTATTAACACACTCACACAAAGTACGAGTTATGGCTAAAGTATATATGAAATATATACACACCCCCTATACTTAGCTCAAACGATGTCCTCAGAGTCAAGAGCGATGAAGAAGACATAACTCGTGCTATGTATAGGGAAGTGAAAAGGAAGGCTATATACAAAGATGAATAAAGAAATAAAAAAATCAAGAAGATCTCGGCTTTTCCCCCTATACTTAGGATCAACTAATCCTAAGTATAGAAGGTTGTACACTAAGGGAAAACCGAGTAGAGAATGTACAGGGTCTACCCCCCCTATACTTACGTGAAATATCCCTAAGTATAGGCAGCAAAAATAGGGGTAGAAAGACACGAAGAAAATCAAACAAATATATACAAGATGGAGGGCATCACTCCCCCTATACTTAAGGTGAAGAACCTTAAGTATATGCAACACAACAGAAGTGATGAAACAGAACGATGAACAACCCGGTGTTTCCACCCCTTATACTTAGGATGAGGAATATCCTAAGTATAGCAAAGATAATCCTAAGCAAGACCTGGGGTGAAAACAAGAACGGAAGAAAGAAAGATCAAACCAAGACAAAACACGTATACACAAAAGAGTACAATGTTGAGGTTCCTCTCAACAAGCGCTAGTTTTTACGCCCCTAGCTGGGCGCAAAGGCTAGGACAAGGCATTATGCAGGTTCAGGACGGCATCGGTAAGTCGAATGTCGTACTGTCGTCGCAATCTCGGTATGAGAACAACGACTAAATGCAAAGTGTAAATAATGACACCAAGGTATGCAATCAAGCGGGTGTCTGCTACCGGCCAAGGATATGGTAGTAAGTGATCGAGATCCGGTAGCACAAAGGAAATCGTCGGCTCTAGGTCAGACTGGAGTGTAAGTGTGGAGCCGACGAAGTCAAACGTGGAGAAGGATGGATTAGTCATAGTATCCTTGACGTCAATCAGTGTCTCAAGAAGGTATGGACAGTCAAGAACAGGAGACTCTCTACGAAAACTGATATCTGATGCATGAAATCGAAGCAGATTAGGTAGATCATCGAATATTTCCAGAATGGGCTCATCCTCGTGAGGGTCGTCGAGGTGAGAAGACTCAGAGTCAGAGGGATCAAAAGACTCGGTTTCGTGCTCCGCCAGATCGGAAACACTCTCAGAAGGTGAAACCGAGTACTCATCGAGTGCGGCATCCTCCCGCAGATAACCCTCGGGGAGAGATGCAGGATCAGAAGTGACAAGAAGAGGATCAGGATCTAGATGGGCGTCTGCTCTGCTATAAGGTATCCACTCGGTGCACCAGGCTGCATCGTCATTGGAAGTGTAGCTCTCAGCAATCTGGAAGCAGGAGAAGAGACTGGTCAACACTGCGGAAGCTGGCAAAGTGTCTGCGGCTGATCCTCGCTCTGCAGCTATGTTGGCTGCCAACTGGTCCTCAGCAAAGGTGTCTATCTCGTCAGAGTGGAGGACAAAAGGCTCGAATACGGAAATCTCTGTGTCTGTGCTCTCAAAGTGGTGTCCCGTATCGGACTGTAGCTGCTGGGCTGAGTCCTGGTAACTGTCTGGATCCGAGAAGTATCTCTGCAGAAAGGAGACTGACTCCTCCGGGACTGGAAACTATAGTGGTTGAAAGGATGTCTGTAGTAGCGGGGGCTCCTCCGATTCCTGGAGTATCAGAAGATCTGATATCCAAGACTCGTCGAGTGGAAACTCTGGGGCTGCCTCGAACTCTAGCTGGAAAACCAACAGGAACTCGAGTAGACTCTGGGTCCCAAACTCGGCTATCGTAGTCATCTCCTCTGTACTCTGTGATGCTGGAGCATCCAAGTCCTCGGGCTGGTGTGTAGAAATTGTCTCATCCTGTAAAGTGACACACCGCACTGGTATTGCATCGTCCGCATGTGTTGTTCCGACGAAGGCATCTCGTGAAGATGATATCTGTGAAAGTAGCCTCAAGATGGTGTCCAGTAGGTGAATGTCGGAACTGTGGTGTGAACCGCCACATATGGTAATCACCAGTGCTATCTGCTCTGCGGTCATCCCCCGCATGGAGATCTCTATCAAGTCTGTCACTGGAATTCCGTGGTCTGGAAATCTCCTCAAGAGGTCAAGAAACCTCGGCCATGCCTCCTGCAATGGCTCCTGGGGGTCTACTGAAAAGTTGGTGATCAAAGACTGCATCAACTCTGCTCTACGCGGGGGAAAGTATCTCTGTAAGAACTCTCGGTGTAGCTCTCCCCACATCTTGAATGTCCTCCCCAATCGGCGGTGCCATCTCATGGCTCTATCGTGAAGTGTGAATGGGAAGGTCCTCGTCATCAGCTCCTCTGCAGTAATATCTGAATATCTCTGTGCTCTACAAAACTCCTCGAACACAGACAGGTGAAGATAAGGCTCCTCGTGCGCCTCTCCTGAAAATGTCGGCAGTTGCTGAATGTAATCCAAATCCAAGCTGAATGGATGTAATGTAGAAGCTGACTGCGCTCCCTGTGATCTCTGCTCCTCCATCAGTCTGGAATAGGATCTATCTGCTGATCTCCACTGCTCTGTCTGATCACCAACAGAGTGTGCTCTAAACTCAGTAATTGGCTCGTCCGGGTCTCACATCTGCTCTGTCTGGTATCCTCGGACGTCTCGTGCAGCATGCCTAGAGTAATGAACAGGATGGGAGGGAGAGAACGGGAGGTTGGTCAGAGATCCGACCTCCCTAGAAGGTGGACTGGACTGATGGTAAGATAATGGAAAAGGAGACGTAAGAGTCAGCTCGAGGTCAGGGGGATCCATCATCCAGGGGTAAGGGAGAAGAAGAGAAGACTGAAGGGTGGGAGGGTGGGAGACAAGGATGGAATAGAGAAGAAGATGGGGAAAGGTCGAAGGGATCTGGAAATCACACAAGATGAGAAAAGCAAACCCCTGATTCACCTACGCACACGAGCTGAAGACCGAAAGGGATCGGTCGATTATCTGGTCGATTTTATTTTAGGTGATCATTCAGTCTATCAGAGCGATTACGTGAGCAAAATAGGAATCCAGATATTTCTCAACCGACTGTCCCGTACACAAAGCCGGTAATCAGTCGAGAAAAATCGAAGGCTCTATCCTAAGGTACGGGTCACTCTCTCGCTTATCCAAACCAAACAAGGAGGGGTTACTCTCCCCAAGACAGATTTTTCGGTGAGCATCTTTTAGGTCAAGTGTGATTAGCAGTCCCGGTTTTATTGTTTTTCTTTTTAGGTATTTTTCAATAAAAACAAAAACGGCTAACGAATTTTTCAGTTCTCCTGGTTATTAAGTCAAAAACAGGGGGAGAAGACGAAAAAGCCGATGCGTGATGAAATCAATGATGCATGCAGAGTAAGAAATGCGTACCTGACTCCAGCAGTCTACATGAAAAATGATCTGCGCAGAATTGAAAGACAGAAAATAAACTACCTATTTGAAAAAGAAGTGAAAAAGAAAGAAAGAAAAAGAAAAAGAGGATGTACATGGATCAAGGTTGATTATTAAACTTGCCTTCATTAAATTGAGGTATGGAGCTTAATCAGATCTTTGGATTAGTAATGTGTCGGAACCTTATTTAGACTTAAGCTTAAAACCTAACAGCCTCTAAGTTCCACTAATCTATAACCAAGACTCCTCAATGCTCCAGATCAGAACAAGTCATCAATCACAAACCCTGAAGACCATGAATCTTTTCTTGTCCTGTGAAAGTGAGGTCTAAGCTCTCCACCTCAGAAATGGTAACTTGACAACCCTCCCTAACAAGGTAACTTTATGACCTCAATCTGGCCACTCTTTCCTCGAGGAGCGGGGTATTCCCTTCTAAGTTCAAGTACAACCGGCTCAAGAAGAGGGGGAAGAAGAGAATGGGTCAAGGCCAGTGTAGCCAAGTACCCTTGGGAGCTTGACCAGTGTAGCCAAGTCTCCCTGCTGCAAGCTACAACAGGTGGATCATGAAACCAAGCTTTGCTTATTGCACTTATATACATACTCCGGTGGGATTATCATTTTCTCTCAGACCCACCACTTTTTTGGAGTTCTTTTCTTTTTGCACTTTTTTTTTCGAGTGCATCTATACAACATATACATGTGCAGCATATATACAAGGAGTTTTTCCTCTTGAGCCAGTAGACTATCCCTCTTTTGAAGCTTTATTGCAACCCACAACTCCCGTCGTTAGTCCTCATGGCAACCAGACCAAGTTGAGACGCACTTCCTTCACTATAAGAAGAAGAGAGGTTCCGCCTAGAAGTACTACCCTCATATGCTACCCCAAGCCAAGGAAGACTGCCTCCTCACCACCTCATCCGTAGAGAGCTCGGTGCATAGTGCTGGTGTCCAAGTAAAGCCATAATCTATATGAGTCATGTGTTGTTGTTAAGTGCTCTACTTAGGCTCATTGAGATGACATGTGATCATAGCCTAGTGGACTCAAAGAATTAAGTCACCATGGACCTGAAAAGCCTTAAACCTAAGCCCTATAAGGTTCCTCTTAGAATTAGGTGGATTAAGATCTTAATCAAGCTCCATTTCTCAATTTGATTCCAGGCTAGTTTAAATGTCAACTATCATCCAGAAAAACTATATACATATGTACAAAAAGATGCATATTTACACAATGGTTTACAATCATGCAAAATTTTTGGAAAAATGTTTTGAAATCATGAATGATGATGCATGAAGTGCAAGTTTTGCAAAAAGAGATTTACACACATTTACACAAGAATTTTGCAAACTTTTTGATTTTCAAAACATTTTGGAAAAAATTTTGTACTATATACATAATTTTGATACAAAAATATTTACACAAGCTTTACACACAAAAGATTTTTTAAATCATTTTTACAAAAAATAATTTATACACTAGCTATGTATGTGCAAATAAAAGAAGATTATGTACATGAAAAAAATTTTAACTTTTGTGATTTTTAGCCATTTTATTTATTAACACACTCACACAAAGTACGAGTTATGGCTAAAGTATATATGAAATATATACACACCCCCCTATACTTAGCTCGAACGATGTCCTCAGAGTCAAGAGCGATGAAGAAGACATAACTCGTGCTATGTATAGGGAAGTGAAAAGAAAGGCTATATACAAAAGGAGATGAAAAGTCAAGAGGATCTCGGGTCTCCCCCCTATACTTAGGATCAAGTAATCCGAAGTATAGCAGGCTGTACACGAGGGGAAAACCGAGTGGAGAATGTACAGGGTCTACCCCCTATACTTAGGGTGAAATGCCTAAGTATAGGCAGCAAAACAGGGGTAGACAGAAACAAAAGAAATACCCGAAATGTCTCACATCCCCCCTATACTTAGGGTAAAGTGCACCCTAAGTATAGCATAATCACAAGATGAAGAAAGGGATGTGGGACTAAAGAATGTGATGATATGGACATCTGGATCTATATACAGCGGAAGATCAGTAAAGCTCAGGCGTGAGATGCATTAGATGTGAGTCAAAGACCACATCTCATGCAAATTGAATAGGGGCAATATCAACGACCCGCGGCTCATGATCTAGAAATGGCTTGAGCCGCTGGCCGTTCACTCGGAAGGTACTCTCAGAAGACAACTCAGATATGTCGATGCTACCGTTGTCGTGTACCTTCCTAACCAGATAAGGTCCTTTCCATTTGCTCTGTAGCTTCCCTGGAAATAATCTAAGCCTCGCATCAAACAGCCATACTCTCTGTCCAATCTCAAAATGTTTGTGGCTGATATGAGAATCATGCCACTCCTTGACTTTCTCCTTATAATGTAGGCTGCTCGAGAAAGCTGCATCTCTAAGCTCCTCCAGGGCAGCTAGCTCTGCCCTCTTCTGGTCTCCTATACCATCTGAATCCATAAGTATGTCTGTAACTGCCCAAAGTGACTTGTGCCTCAGCTCAACAGGTAAATGGCATGGCTTGCCATATACGAGGCGAAAGGGAGATGTGCCCAAAGGTGTCTTGAAAGACGTCCTATATGCCCATAAGACCGAGTCCAAAAGCTGTGACCAATCCTTTCGGTCAGGGCGGACGACTTTCTGCAGAGTAGTCTTGATCTCCCTATTCGACACTTCGGCTAGACCATTCGTCTGTGGATGGTACGGTGTAGCAACACGATGATCTATGCCGAACTCGCTAGCAAGTGCCTTCACCTGGTCGTTGATGAAGTGAGATCCCCCATCAGAAATAAGAACTCGTGGAACCCCGAACCGCGTGATGATATGCTTCCTCAAAAATCTGCAAACTGTCCTCGCATCAGCGGCTCGGGCGGGGATAGCCTCCACCCAACGACTCACATAGTCAACGGCCAACAGAATGTACTCAAATCCCTGACTCTTAGGGAATGGACCCATGAAATCGATGCCCCATGCGTCAAAAACCTCACAGAAGTGAATGGGCTGCATCGGCATCATATCACGCTGTCCACAAGTGCCCATCCTCTGACAGTCAGTACACCTCTTCACGAACTCATCTGAGTCCTTGAAGAGGGTAGGCCACCACAAGCCGGATTGGAGCACTTTCTGTGCCGTTCTCCTCCCAGAATGATGTCCTCCTGCCTCAAGCTTGTGGCAGTAAGTGAGGACGCTATGGTGTTCCTCCTGAGGAATACACCGACGCCAGACGCTATCCCCTCCTTCGTGGTAAAGGATGGGATCCTCCCAATGGTAAGACTTGGCCTTCGCTAGGAAGGTCTCAAGCCTCTGCCTGGGCCAATCTTGTGGGACTTTCCCAGCAACGAGAAAGTTCACAATATCGGCGTACCATGGGAGTGAGGCGATAGCAAGGATCGCCTCATCTGGGAAGGTATCTCGGATAGGATCAGTCTGCTCAGTCTCCTCAGGCTGCTCTAATCGGGAGAGATGGTCCGCCACCACATTCTTGACTCCAGGTTTATCCTTAATCTCAATGTTGAACTCCTGGAGTAGAAGGATCCATCTAGTCAGTCTGGCCTTGGCATCCTTCTTTGCCATGAGGTACCTGATGGCGGTGTGATCTGTAAACAAAGTCACTCTAGATCCGATGATATATGATCTGAACTTATCCAGGGAAAACACTACGGCTAGCATCTCCTTCTCTGTGACCGTGTAATTCCGCTGGGCGGAATCCAATGTGCGGCTAGCGTAGTGTATCGCAAATAGCACTCCATCCCTCCTCTGTCCCAGCACTGCCCCTACGGCAAAATCGGAGGCGTCCGTCATGATCTCGAATGGGAGAGACCAATCAGGCGGCTGGAGGACAGGAGCCTCAATAACACACTGCTGGAGAGTAGCAAACGACGAAAGACACTTGTCATCGATAAGGAACTCGGTGTCTTTCGTCAAGAGGTCAGTCAACGGCCGGGCAATCCTGCTGAAATCCTGAATGAATCTCCTATAAAATCCAACGTGCCCCAGAAATGACCGTAACTGCCTCAGATTGGACGGCGGTGTGAGTTTCCTAATGACATCAACCTTGGCCGGATCAACCTCCATGCCCCTGTTGGAGATGATGTGGCCAAGCACCGTCCCTTGAGTCACCATGAAGTGACTCTTCTCCCAAGATAGCACCAAGTGATACTCAATACATCGCTGGAGTACTCGGTCTAGGCAGTCAAGACAGGAGTCGAATCCGTCGCCGTAGACCGAGAAATCGTCCATGAAAACCTCTAAGCACTCCCCTACCATGTCTGAGAAGATTGACAACATGCACCTCTGAAAAGTCGCAGGGGCATTGCATAGCCCAAATGGCATGCGTCGGAAAGCATATGTGCCGAAGGGACAGGTAAAGGTGGTCTTCTCCTGATCCTCAGGAGCGATGGCCACTTGGTTGTAGCCCGAGTACCCATCCAGGAAGCAATAATGGCTCTTCCCCGCCAGTCTCTCAATGATCTGGTCAATAAAAGGCAAGGGAAAATGGTCCTTCTTGGTGGCTTGGTTGAGTCTCCTGTAGTCAACACAAACCCTCCAAGAGGTGGGTACTCGTGTAGCGATCTCCTCACCCGACTCACTGATCACAGTCGTGATGCCCGTCTTCTTGGGCACCACATGCAAGGGGCTAACCCACTTGGAGTCGGAAATGGGATAAATAAAACCTGCACCCCACCACTTTGATATTTCCTTCATCACGACCTCTCTCAGGTTGGGGTTCAGACGCCGCTGGAACTCACGCGACGGCTTCGCCCCTTCCTCAAGATAGATGTGGTGGGAGCACACTGATGGATCAATCCCATGGAGATCTGCTACGCTCCATCCGATCGCCTTGCGGTTCTTTTCAAGAACCCCCATCAAACGGGATTCCTGCTCTCCAGTCAACTCAGCGGAGATGATGACTGGGTACATCTCAGGCTCGCCCGCAAGGAATCGATACTTCAGCGAAGTAGGGAGCGGCTTCAGCTCTGGAATGCTGGGTGCCGGCAAATCTGGCTGCAGAAGAAACTGAGTGAAAGCTGCAAGGTCGGCCAAATCTGCCTGGGAAAGTGAAAGCATACTCTCGCAAACTGGATCGGGAGAAGGCTGCTCTACTGCACTGTCTCTGCTCTGCTCTGCATCTACCTCCTCCTCATCTATAGGCTCAGATGGACTCAGGTCTGGCATCTGATCATAGCAATCGGCCCAATCAGACTCTGAATCCGAGGGATCTGTATCAGAAACGGTGGCATCAGTACCACCGGAAAACAGGGTGGCCTCAGCACCACCATCACTAATCATCGTGCTGCGATCGAGGACCGGCTCTGCTGCCTCAATAGTATCCTGAACCAGGTCTGTGCTCTCCAGACTCTCCTCTGCTATCGTCTCTGCATCAGCTGTATCTGAAAGTGAGAGGGTGGTCTGTGTCTCAAGATCAGCCCAAGCTGCCTCATCATCTGTTATCACAAAATCACAGTCCTGGTGGATGTCTGGCTCTGCGTCTGTCAGCTGCTCTGAGTCTGTACTCGCATCTGAGCGGGATCTGAATCTGGCTCTATAGTCCTCGACCGTCTCTATTTGTATACTCTCGCCTTGGACGCGAAAGTACACCTTCCCGCTATCATGATCAGTCACCGCCTTTGCTGTGGCCAAGAACGGATGACCAAGGATGATGGGGGTATCGGCCACTGACTCAGGGATCTCCATGTCCAACACTACGAAGTCCACGGGGAATTGCAGGCCCTGAATAGTGACGATAACGTCTCGTAATAACCCCTTCGGCCTCTTGACAGATCGATCAGCGAACTGAAGGACTGTCCTGCTCTGTCGAAGAGTGCCCAACTCGAAGCGGTCGAGAAGGGCTGCCGGAAGAAGGTTGATCGACGATCCGCTATCTAGAAGAGTACGGTCGAACCTCTGCTCACTGATCTGGCATCTGACATACGGGGCCCCTGAATCTGGCCTCTTGGCTGGCAGTCGGTTTTGGATCGCGAAGCACGTGGCTTTGGTCAGCACATGGATCTCTGAAGTGTGGTTCCTCCTTCTCCTCCTGACTGTAGTCCTCTCTCTCAAAGATCGCTGGAGAAGGGGGGTGTGCTGCAAAGCCTCCTGGAGGGTCAGCTGGATATGGAATCGATCAATCATGCTCTGGCTGAACTCCTCAAGCTCTCTCTTTTTGGGATTTTCTTTTTTCTTCCCCTTCCCCATCTGAAGGGCTCTAGGGAAGGGGATCACTGGGTCCTTCTCAGATGAAGGACTAGGAAAAGGTCTAGACGGTTCAAGGACCGGATCCACACATACATCATGCACCACAGTGGGACCAGAAGAAAGTAAACCTTTTCCTTTATTCATAGCAGAGTTCTGAGATACATGAACACGAGGAAAAACAACATCACTGTCTGTACAAACACCGGTGGCCTCAGTACCACCACGGGCTGGCTGCTCTGCTGCTGCTGCTGGTAGACGTCGTGCGGCATCAGTACCGCTGGCTGGCTCGGCTGAATGGGTGGCATCAGTACCACCTCCTAGATCTGGTGAAGCGGCGGCCGCAGTACCGCCGGTGGGATCATCATCCTTGGTGGCCTCAGTACCACCGTCATCGTCTGGAGCGGCCTCAGTACCGCTCTCCTCCTCCTCCTGTGGCGCCTCGGGATGAAGCTCAGATGAGGCGCCACCGCCTGCTGGGGTCCTACCGCTCCTAAGTGTGACAAAATCAGCATCAAATAGATCTGAAGAAGTATCATCAAAAGGGTCACTAGGAGTGGCTAACTCAGTATGTACTACCTGCTCAGATTTCCTCTTGAGGCTGTTTGGATTCGGCTCTATCTGGGCTGGTATGGCGGCCTTCCCTCTCACCAGGTCCCGCATCTCCTGGCGGAACTCGTCCATCTCCCGTCGGAATGTAGCCTGCTGGTCCGTGAGGAGGCGGGTGATGTCATCCAAAGCGGGGCTCTCGTGGGAGCCCGACGGGTGGCCTCTCTGTGGGTGAGGCTGCTGGAACTGCTGCGGGTAAGAGGGGTAGGATGGAGGCTGCTGCTGCTGATATCCCTGGTGAGCCTGCTGCTCACGTCTCCATGACTGTCCCTGCTGCTGATAGGGACGCGAACCGTAGGATGACTGCTGGTGCTGCTGATAGGCTGGGGGCTGCTGCTGCGACTGGTGATGGTCTCTCTGCTAGGAGTACTGCCCTCCCTGTCCTGACGGCTGCTGCTGGGGCTGGGCACCACCACTCCCCCACCTGAATCCGGGATGGTCTCGTCGGATCCCAGGCTGGGGGCGGTCGTACCAAATCCCGTTGACATCCATCAACGGCTCGGCATCATAGGGGGCTGGCGGGAGTACTGCCAGAGGCTGGTCCGGCTGGTAGACCACCATCTGCATCTCTGGAGATGGTGGGGACTGGTAGGTGGGCTGCGGCTGCTGGTACGGCTCCGCCTGTACAAGGTGAACCTGTCTAGGCTGCACGGGGGTGCTGGAGCGCTGGGACGAGCTGCTGCTGCTGCCGGCGTCGCCTCGCGACTGAAGACGGGGCTGAGAAGCCGTCTGTGCCTCTTGGAGACACATGAGCTGTGTCTTCATGTCGCTCAAGACCTGTTCCATCTGCTCCATCTGCGTGATACTCTGGCACTGCTTCTTCTCAATCAGCTCCATGCGGTCCAACTTCTCGCTGATGATACCCATGTCCGCAGCTGATGACTCTGCCTGTGCTGCTGCGGTTGCGGACGAACTGGATGGACCTGCATCTACCCGTGCTATCCGCTGGTACTGCACGGGTCCTGGCTGATGTGGCTGGGTCTTCTGAGTATAGAGCCTGGTCTGAGACATCACCATATAGTTCTCTGCCATCTCCTCAAAAATGGCCCAGACCTGGTCGTGGTCCTTGGCGAAGTAGGACCCACCACAAGAAGCATTCACCAGGCCCTGTAGCTCTGGTGACAACCCGCTGAAGAAGCTCTGCACAAGGTTCGGCTTCGTGATGTCGTGGTGCGGGCATCTGTCCAGAAGCTCTCGGAACCTCTCCCAAGCCTCGTGAAACTGCTCGTTGGGGAACATGGAGAAGTTGCTGATCAGGGCTCTCGCTGCATTCGTCTGCCCGAGTGGATAGTACTTGTTCAAGTACTCGGTGCGGAGCTGCTCCCAGGTGTAGACAAACTTCCCCAAGTGTTTCAGCCAGGTGGCTGCTCTGTCTGCCAGTGAAAAGGGGAAGGCGATCATCCTGATCGTGTCCTGGTCCACATGCCGGTCGTGGACAGTGCTGCAAATCATCAGAAACTCCTGGAGGTGGAGGTGGGGCTCCTCTGTAGCAAGTCCATGGAACCGAGGAAGCATCTGCAAGGTGTTCGGGGGGAACTTGAAGTCCCCCACGATAGCTGGTACCACCACCCAATGGTGCATCAGTGTAGACCCGGGGTTGTGCAACTCCCGCATCGGTCTCGGTGGTCCTCCTGCCGCGGCGGCTGCCGCTGCGGCGGCCGCGGCTGCTGCTGCACGTGCATCTGCATCATCTGGCTCATCTGGCTCGCTCTGACGGTCTCGCTCTGCTCTGAGCCTCTCCAACTCTCTCCTCATCTCTATCATGAATGCTCCCTGATCGCGGAGCTGCTGCTGGACGGTCTCTAGTGATGCGATCAGGGTGGAGTTGATCGCTCCCTGGTCTAATACAAAATGCTCTGGCTGTCGGGAGTGATCATCTGAACTGCCGGCTCCGGCCATGTCGACGTCTGCAAAATCAAACGAGCCCAACTCAGGTGCTGTCAAATGTATCAATCTCTCCTCGGGCTCGTGTCTCTCGGGAAGGTCAGAAAGGGGATCGAGGGGGAACAGGGTGGAGTCGTACTCGGGCTCGGAGAGCGGGTCTGAGCTCTCACGAGCCAACCTAGATGATGAGGTAGACGCGCCCGAAAGCGGTGCAGCCAGAGGCTGCCTAAGGGCCTGTTTGGTTGCAGGGTTGGGCAGGGTTGGACCAACCCTGGTTACTATTCACAAGGGTACTTCCTCCTCACAGATTACTATTCACCCACCCCAACCCAGCCCAACCCAACCCAGTCCAACCCAGCAACCAAACAGGCCCTAAGAGATCGTCTACCCATCATCTTGATCTGGCGAGTAGGGCGGATGAGATCTGGAAAAATTATGATCTGAAAACAAACCCCCGGTTCACCAACGCAACGCGAGCTGAAGACCGTGAAAGTTCGGTCAAATTATCTTGTCAATTTTATTTTGGTGACCACACAAATATCAGAGCGCTTACGTGACCTGTTGGGATATCCGCTGCTAACCCAACCGACTGGCCCGCACGGAAGAGTCGGTAATCAGTCGGGTTTAGCAACGGGGGCTCTAACTAGTGTGCGGGTCACTCTCTCGCGCATCCAAACCAAACAATGAGGGGGTTGCTCTCCCCAAGACAAAATTTTTAGGGTGAGCGGGTTTTAAGATCAATAATTTTAGCAGTCCCAATTTTATGGTTTCTCTTTTTAGTCTTTTTCAAAACAAACAACTGGCCTAACGAATTTTTCGATTCTCCTGATTATTAAGTCCAAAACAGGGGGGAGAAGTCGAAAAAGCCGATGCACGAGAAATCAATGATGCATGCAAAGTCAGAAATGCGTACCTTGCTCCAGCTCTCTATATGCAATATGATCCGCGCATAAAATAAAAGACAGAAATAAAACTAACCTAAATGATGCAGCGGTAAAGCCGAGTCCTAGACGAGCAACTTCTAGCGAAGAACCGTCTAACCGGTCACCGACCTCCAAGCCAAAGAGTCCGGTCTTGGCCCGTCCCTCCTCTGTCCGACAAATCGGGGGTAGGAGAAAGCGCTTTACAGGACGGGCTACGGCACGTAGGCTACGGAGGCTAGCGAGTCAGTTATTTTTATTATTGATTTTAAGTAGGTCCAATTACGATCTATAGGAACAGATATGCAATTAGGTGTGTGGATCCTACTAATTACGGCACATTCACCAGAAAATCCTAAGTCTAGGGGCTCGAGCAAAAACCGCGAAAAACCGGAAAAGACAGTAAGAAAGAAAAAGAAAGCCGCGAAAAAAACCGCAAAAAACCGCGCAAGTCCTAAAGGGTCCCCCGAGCACACCGGTGCTCGACGAAACAGACCCGCTACGGTAGAAGTCCAAGTCCAAACAGTCCAAGTGTCCCTGTATTATTACAATAATAATAATGAAATAAAAATCCTAATCTAACCTCACCCACTCAACTCTCTCCTCTCGCTCTCTCCTGCGGCTTCGTAAAGAAAGAAGCCGCCTCCAAGTTCCTCGGCTGCACCGGCTCCTCGAAAGTCGCCTCCACGGTCCTCGGGCCCTCGCAAGACAAAGAGAAGAGTGGTCAGACCGGCAAAAATAATCAAACAATAAAGAAAAGAAAGGAAAATAAAAGTGAGGGTATATATGCAAAAATGGAAAATGAAATAAACACTCAAAATAAAACAAAAATAGAAATAAAAGAAATTCAAAATAAAATAAAAAGAAAATAGATACAAAAGCCGCGAAAAGCCACAAGCTCCGAAGAGCCGTGAAAAGCCGCGAAAACAAAAACGAAAATAAAAACAAAAAGAACTACTAAGCCGTGCTCCCCGGCAACGGCGCCATTCTGATGACCGACCTGATCACTAGGGTATGAGGTACAGAAATAGGGTCGTTGTGACCCGAGCAATCAGACCATGTATCAAGAAAAAGATCGGACCGCTAAATAAATCAAAGATCAAAACAAAACGTGAAGCGGTCCCGCTATGAGATTAACCTGGTATAGCACCCAGGGTCGAACACAAGGAGCACGGGTTGGCCAAAGGCCTACGAAGTAGTAAAAATGAAATAAAATAAAAATAAAATATTTTTAGTGGTTTTTAATGATTTTTATATTTTTTTGGATTTTTAATATATTGAGAAAACAAAAGAAAACAAAGACAAGCACAATTTAGCAATTTATTTAATGTGTCAAAAATCAAGCAAAAATTCAAACAAAAATGTTTTTATGTTTTTTAGGTTTTTTAGTGTTTTTGGTGAATTTTTGGGATTTTTATGATATGTATTTTATTTTCTAAAAATCAAACAGTAGTTGAAAAACAAGGTACTGTCCAGCCAGGCCCAAAATCCAAAGATAAAATATCTAAGGGTCTCAAGAGGGCCTGGAGGTATTTTTCCTGTATTCTAGATGAAATAAGGAAAATTTGAGCACCAAAATTATTGTTTTTGGGTTTTAGATTATTTATTAGAATTTTTGTGAGTTTTTAGGTGTTTTTAAGTTTTTAGGGTTTTTAAGAAGTGAAAAATAGCCAAAATTGGCTAAAAAATCAAGGAACACAGAAGAAACAGTACCTAATTTTTATAGAATTTTTGATGGAGTTTTTATATTTTTTTGGGATTTTTACTTCTAGACAGTAGCTAAAATAGAGGTTTTTGAATTTTTAAAAATAACAAATAAAATCAAAAATGTCCTCAAAAATTCTCAAAAATCCTACAACATGGCAGGAGCCATGTGTCAAATTTTCATCGAATTTGGAGGTGATTTGATATTTTATTCAAAAATCAAAAGGGGGCACTGTGCACAGGGACTGAAGTGCAAATACCCGAAGTTTTGGGGTCCAGGTGCAATTTTCCCAGCAAGTCACGCGCGCGGCGCGTGCCTGGGGCACTCAGGGACCTTTTTGCAAAGGAAAAACAAGTCCGAGGACCTTTTGGTAACTCGTACCAAAAAGTCCAGGGGCTGTTCTGCAAATAACCCACTAAAAGACGCACATGCGGAATTTCAACACTCACAGGGGCATATATGCAATAACCAAAAAGTTTTCATTCATTAACAAACATCCAGAACTACAGGACTAAAGTTGCAATTACACCAAATAAAGCACGTGGCGAAGCACGTGACAGACACTCACAGGGGCATAACTGCAATTAAACTAAGGTACCAGGTCCCAAGTGCAAATATCCCAACGTAAATAAAAGGCACACAATATTTACAGGACTAAATCTAAAAACATAAACTAAGAGGGGGCCTACGGTAAATTACCCCTTTATTACGCCGACGGCCGGATGTGCGCCACGTAGCAGATCTGACGGTCCTGGACGACGGGCGCTTCTCTCCTTCCGCACGTGGGCCTGATCGACGTCTCAGAGGAGGGCACGTGGAAGATCTGACGGCCTCGGGGGCTGGTGTCTCTCTCTCTGTGCTAACGGTCAGGATCGTCCCTCGGGATGATCAAGCGGTGGCTGCAGCTCCTGAATGGATGGACGTGATGCGAACTGGAGCGCTGAGGGCGATCGGACGGTGGTCGAGGATCCTGGAAGAACAGTTGGCCGGCGAGCTTCGCCGGCCTCGTGCGAGCGCGGTGGTCCTCGTCAGCTGCCTCTGAAGATCGGAACAGGTCCGAGATGAAGTCCCGCAGCTGGTGGTGGCCTCCGATGGCCCAGCCGAGCCCTGGAGGGGCTCCGGCGAGGTCGGCGGAGGAAGGCTCCTGGACGGATGTTGGGAGGCCTCAGATAGCCTCCTCTGGTCCTGCAAAATGGGTCAGAAGCTTCGCGGGTTGAGGGCAAAGTGCCTCGACCCGATGAGGCGGCGTGAAGGTGGTCGATGCGTCGGGATGAGCGAGCTCCGGCGAGCGACGGACGGTGGAGCTCGAACCCCAGCTCCTGTGCGAGCTGGGTTGAATGAAGGGGCGGAGAAGGTGCGTGGAGGAAAGGCGATGGTGAACGTGGGTTCCGATGATCGAAAGGGTATGCGAGATGGCCGGAATCAACGGAATACAGCAGAGCTACGATTTGGGGCAAACTCGAAATTAGGCAAAATAGGAAAGCTAAGTGATTACCTGGGTGGCGAAGTAGACTGGGCTGGAGCTGGGGTAGCTCCCGGTCGTGGCCTCGAAGGTCGTCTGGTCCTGAGGCTCGAGCTCCTGCACTGGGCGGAGCACGGCGGCGCTACGTCGCCGGATCAGTGGTCCGGTCACCCCCTCCTCGCTGCGACACGGGCAATCGAGAGCTGTCACCTCAGGGACTGCTGTGGAGGTCACGGGATGAAGGGTGGAGAGCCAAAGATGGAAAAAGAATGCGGCGGAGCTCAGACTATATACCATGGAGGGTCCGACAAGATTTGATCGGGTAGGGTAGCGTGAAGCGCGGATCCCAATGCAATCCCCCGGGCGATGATCTCGGATGCAAGAAGAAGGATTAGGACCCGGGGTTTGCGCGAATGGCGGGCGGATCAGGCGGGGAAAAATCGGAGAAATCGGGTCGACAGCCCGATCCGCGAGAGAAGAGGGTCCGCGGGGGGAGTTGACCGGGGGGTCAACATCCCCGTGGACCAATCAGGAGAGGCCACGTCATAAATAATTTAAAAATTCAAAATAAAATAGGAAATGACTGAATTATTAAAAACTCAAAACATAAAATATTTTTATTTTAATTTTTTCTATTTTTTAATGATTTTTAATTAATTTTTCAAAATAAAAATAAGGTATTTACATAATAGGGCTATATATAGGTATATGTACAATGTAGGGTTTTTAATTTTGATTTTTAATTAGTTATTTTTTTACATTTTTATTCCTATTTTATATTTTATTTATTTATAGAATAAAATGAGGAATAAAAGGATATTTTTATTTTATTTTTATTATTTATATACATAGGGGAAATAAAAAGTTATGTACAACTATGTACATGGCATATGTACATTATATTTTTGTTGTTTTAATTTTGTTATTTTTATTTGATTTTTTTTTTGTTTTGTTTCTTTTTATTTATTTTATTTACAATATATATAACATAGAATATTTACAAAAAGTTTTGAAAATAAATAAATTTATTTACAAGGTTAAATACATAAGGAGGCATGGTCTATGTACATGGTGAAAGGGCATTTTTGAATTTTTGATTTTTAGATTTTTATTTTGTTTTTAATAGTTTCTAAATATATAGAAAATATGTACAAGCATATTTTTGGGTGAGGAAAATATAATTTATTTATTTACATAGATATTTACACATGAGCCCCTATCTCCCTCTACTTTGGCTTTTATGCGGTCAGGCCCATGCTGAGCCCTCCCTTGGGTTAGGTTGCTCAATATTTATTCTAAATATTTCCCTCTTTTTTCTTTTTCCTCTTTATTCTTTTATTTTTGCACAAAAACATGCTAATTATAGATTTTTACAAGATGCACGCTTTTGCTAATTTTTCCTATTTACAAGTATCTACATGCATTTGCATAGGTTTTTGTAGCTAAAATATAAGAATAAAGAGTGATGAATGGGTATTCATCAGCGGAAAACCGAGTCCCTAAGCAGGCAATTTCTACTCGAAAGAACAGTCTAGCTGGTAACCAGCCTCCGATCCAAAGGGTCCGATCTCGGTCTACCCCTCCTCCTCTCGACAAATCAGGTTTAGGAGCAGCGCTTGGCAGGGCAGGCTACGACACATAGGCTCGAAGGAAGCAAGTCAACTATTTTTATTAATCTTTTATTTGTAGGTCCAATTATCGAACTATAGGCACAAGCAGATATATTAGGTGTTTGGATCCTACTAGTTACGTCACAGTCACACAGAAATTCCTAATGCTAGGGGCTCGAGAAAAACCGCGAGAAACCGTAAAAGGTAGTGAAAAACAAAAGCCGCGTAAAAAGCCGCAAAGAAAGAAAAACAACCAAGGGGTCCCCCGAGCACACCGGTGCTCGGCGAAACAGACCCGAGAGTGTCCAAGTCCTGCTATCCTTGTATTATTACAATAAATAAAATGAACTGAAATAAAGTCTAATCTAAACTAAACTAAAAGCAGCACTCGGCTGTCTCCTCGCTCTCTCCTGCGGCTCCATGTAGAAGGGAGCCGCTTCCGAACACTGCGGTTGCGCCAGCTCCTCGAGAGTTGCCGCCTCGGTCCTCGAGCCCTCGCAAGAAAACAAACAAGTGTTACCAACCAGATAAAATAATCAAATAAAGTCAGGAAAAGTAAACAGGGTATATGTGCAAAAATAGCAATAAAATAAACAAGCAAAAGAAAACAAAAACAAAAATAAATTAAAAGAGAAGAAAATAAAAGAAAATAAAAAAGAAAGAAAAAATAAAAAGCCGTGAAAAGCTGCGGGCTCAGAAAGAGCCGCAGAAAGACGCGAAAAAGAAAAGAAAATAAAATGAAAAATAAAACGACTACTAAGCCGTGCTCCCCGACAACGGCGCCATTCTGATGAGCGCGTCAAAACCCGACAAAGCAACCGAGGTAGGATAAATTAAAAGCGGTCGTTGTGACCTCAGTCGCTTGGGTGGCTCAACGAGAAAAAGATCAGACCACCAAATAAATCAGCACACGATAAAACTCAAAGTAGGGGTCTCGCTATTGGATTAACCTGGTATAGCGACCAGGGTCGAACTCAAGGAGCACGTGATGGCCTCGCGGCCTACGAAGTAGTCTAAAAATAAAACAAATAAAAGTAAATGATTTTTGGTGGATTTTTAATAATTTTTATACTTTTTTTTGGATTTTTAAATAATAAAAAAATAGGAAAAACAAGGAAACAAGCAACTTCACATAATTATTTAACTACTCAAAATTCACCCAAAAATTCAAACAAAAATGTTTTTATGTTTTTTTATATTTTTTTACTGTTTTTGGTTAATTTTTGGGGTTTTTCTGATTTTTATGATATTTTATAAAAATAAAACAAGAATAGAAAAGAGTGTTGATGTCCAGTCAGACTTAGAGGGACAAAATAAAATAGATAATGGCCTATCAAGGTCTGAAGGCAATTTTCCTGTAAAGTGTAAAATACAAGGAAAAATAAGGAACTGGATTTATTAATTTTCGATTTTTCTATTATTTACTAGAATTTTTATGGGGTTTTCAATGTTTTTCAATTTTTATAATTTTTATTGGTCTAAAAATGACCAAAATTGGTCAGAAAATCAAGCACAGCAAGACAAACAATATCTAATTTTTTGTAATTTTTAAAGTTGTTTTAATATTTTTTTGTGATTTTTAGAACTGGACAGTAAGAAAAATGCGTGTTTTTGAATTTTTAAAAATACTAAAAAGAGTCAAAAACGTCTCCAAAATTTAGAAAAAATTTTACACTGTGGCAGGAGCCAGTATCCAATTTTCATCAAATTTCGAGTAGTTTTGCTATTTTTTAAAAAATAAACAACAAGGCACAGTGCATAGGGACCTATCTGCAATTAAAATAAGTTCCAGGGCCCCTTGAGTAACACGGCTGGAAAGTATAGGGCCTAAAGTGTAAAAAGCCCCGAGAACCACGCGCGCAGCACGTGTGTTACACTCGGAGGGGCATAAGTGTCATTCCAATTTATAAAAATATAAAAAGTAACACGCCAAAAACACATGATAAAAACTGCAATTACACCAAAACTCACGTGTCGATGCAATACAGGGGCATAAATGCAAACAAAATAAACCACATGGTCCTCTATGCAATATGTCCAAAATAAAAACAACTACTAAACGTATTTACATGACTAAATATTAAATGCAAAAACTAAAGGGGCCTAAGAGCAATTACCCCTTATTATATGCCGAGGGCTGGATGTGTGCCACGTAGCGAATTGGACGGTGGAGGAGGCACGGCGCACAACAAAGGGACGCGGGCCGGATCGAACGGTTGTGGAGAGGCCACGTGGTGTATCCAACAGCTGCAAATGGCCTGCTCCACAACGAAGGACTTCTGCGACGATCTGACGGTGAGGGCTTAGCCACGTGGAGGATCAGACGACTGAGGAGTGTTGTGGCTAACCCTCGCTGAATCGACGACCATGATCAAACCTCCAAAGATCTGACGGTGTCTGCTGCTCCTCGAGTGGACGGATCTGATCTAATCTGGAGCATCAAGGAAGATCGGGCGTCTAGGAAGGCTCCTGGAAGAACAGTTGGCCGGCGATCTTCGCCGGCCCGATACATGCACGATGGACCTCCCCTTCTGCTCCTGAAATGCGAAAGATCTCTGCCGTGAAGCCCCGCAACGGATGATGGTCTTCGATGAGGCTAACGACCACCAGAACGACCCCACGACGGCGGTGGCCTGGAGCTTCTGTGCCCTTAAGTTCCGACCTCCAGATGAGGTCGATTTGACCTGATACCTGCACAGGAAGAAAGAGGGGTCGAGGGCAATCTGCCTTGACCCGTCAGCGTGCGTGAAAGGTGAAAGATGCGGCAGGGCGATGGTCCTCCGACGATGCGGCGGAGGAGGAGGATCGAATTCCTTGCTCCGGGGCGAGCCAAGGTTGGATGTCTGAATGAAGAATGTGCGGAGGGGGCTCATGAAGGTGGTGGCGCGGTCGGATGGACAATTGGCTGGACGGAGACGACGGGCGGAAGCGGCGGAGCTACAGGACCCTAAAACGAAAAATCGAAACCTAAGCTAATCTACGTCCTAAAGAAGTTATCTGGCGGAGGAGGTCGACTGGGCTGGAGCTCGGGGAGCTCCGGGGGTCTTTGCCTGCTAGGGAGCGTAAGTTCCTGAGGCTGGGCACGCTCGCGGCGGCGCACGGCGGTGAAGCCACCAGATCAGAGGCTCCCTGATGCCTCGAGCCTCACTTCCACTACAGGTCGCTCCGCTGTCACTCAGGCGAGATGGAGGAGGTCCTTGGCGTCAAGGGGGAAGACCAGAGATGAAGAACAAGGCTGCCTGAGGTGACACCATATATGTCTAGGGGTCCGGCTTGGAGATGATCAGGCGAGCTTATCGGAGCTCGGACTCCGACAACCCACCCCGGGCGTGGATCATGGATCTGCAAGGAAGAGATGTGACCCGGGGTTTAGGGTTTTAGATGTCGGATCGAGTGTAGAGAATATAGAGAAATAGGGTCAATAACTCGGATCCGGAGCTCTGTGGTCCGGGGGGGAGTTGACCGGTCGGTCAACATCCCCCGTGGACCAATGAGAATTGGCCATGTCATAAATATTTAAAAATTAAAAATAAAATAATAAATGGCCGAAATAGGAAAAACGTAAAACATGAAAAGTGTTTATTTATTTATAAACTTTTTTTTTGTGATTTTCAATTAATTTTTTGAAATAAAAATAGAGTATGTATAATATAGTACTATGCATAGATATATATATACAATATAGATTTTTAATTTTTGATTTTTAATTAATTATTTTTGTGCATTTTTATTCCCATTTTATATTTTATTTATTTATAGAATAAAATTAGGAATATTTTGATATTTTTATTTTATTTTTATTATTTATGAACAAGGGTGAAATAAATATTTATATGAATATATATACATGGTATATATACAATGTTCTTTTTGGTTTTTATTTTTGTTCTTTTTATTTTAATTTTTGTTTTTCTGATTTTTATTTTATTTATTCACATAATAGGATATGGAATATGTACAAATTCTTATGTAATTAAATTTATTTATTTACAAGGTGAAATAAATAGGGATAGGGGGTCTATGTACATGATGAATATATAAGTGAAGAACATATTTTTATTTCCTTTTAATTTTCTTATTTTTATTTTTATTTTGTATTTACAAATATTTACAAATATATACAAGCCCATTTTATTTTATTTTTAGAGGAAAATATTATTATTTTATTTACAGGTATATTTACACATGTGAGCTTCCTTATCTCTCTCTACTTGGGCTTTTATGCGGTCAGGCCCATGCTGAGCCCTCCCTTGGGATTAGGTTGCTCAATATTTATTCTAAATATCTCCCTCTTTTTCTTTTAATTCTTTATTCTTTTATTTTTGCACAAAAACATGCTAATTATTGATTTTTACATAATGCATGTCTTTTGTTAATTATTTGTATTTACAGATATCTACATGTATTTGCAAAGGTTTTTGTAGCTAAAATATAAGAATAAAGAGTGATGAATGAGTATTCATCAATGGCCCACGATGAGCCATGTGGCAGCTTATTTTACTTTATATTATATTTTTTTAATTTTTCTATTTTTTAAAAATGAATTTATAAAAACCTCAAAAATGGGTGCCGCATGGCGGCTCCAGGAGCTGCCACGTGGCACCTCCATAAAATTCGAAAATAAATGATAAAGATAAATCCGACATAAATAGCAAATGATCTCAGATCAAAACATTTTCTTCACGGAAGTTGTTCATCTTGACGAGATATACAATGTTCATGAAGAAAACAAAATCAAAATCGATCATTTGTGCAAGATGATATTTTTTTGGGTATCCCATGTACATAGAATACCTTGATTTTTGGGTTTAATGATTATTTTGTTAATCTTAAATCCGATAAAAATTAGAAAAAATATAATAAAAATCAAAGATAAATATTTACAAATTAATATGATTTTTTTGTATTTTTATTAATTAAGAAAATAGAGAAATAAAATAAGTTATGAAAACCACAATTTTTGTACATACGGTTAGTGAAGACTCGGACTCTGTTAATTTCTTTGATTTCAAACTCATTTTGAAAGTGTATTTTTATGCATTTTAATAAAACATTTATTAAAGAAAATAAATGAAAAGAAAATAAATTAAAATAAGTTAGTTATGTACATAAAATAATAGGTCAAAATCAGGTAAAATACAAAATGTACAAAAGAGGCCCAAAACCCAACTTTCACATATGAGCTCCGATTCACTTGAACTTGGTCTTCTTTTGAAGGTATTTGAATGTACATTAGTTTAAAAGTGAGTAGGATCCAATCGGACACTGGATGAGGATGATATCGAGGTTTTAGTCCGGAAATCCTGGAATTAGGTTTTGAGTTTCTTATCCACTTATTTGCGTTAGTGAATTTTTTTTATTTTTTGTGTATTCTTGTTAGTAATATGTAAATAATGGAGGTTGTTTCAGGTCATTTATAGTTATCATGAATTATTTAAAAATTGAGGAAGTTAGGCTATTTTACAGGTCACTGAGATTTTTGGCTTCTTATTTTATGCAATTATGAGTGATAAAATGCAATTATTATTAATACATGCATGAATGATAATTATGCAGAATAAATGAAGAAATGCTCACTAATTTTAGGGATTTGAGCTTAATTAGTCATTTTTAGAGTGATGAATCTGAGATTCATCATCCCCCTATACTTAAACCGTGCTCGTCCCGAAGCATCTAAAGAAATGTAATGAGGTGAAATGAGATTGGGTTCCATACCAAGAGCATGAGCTGAAGGTGAAAATGGAACTAGACCTGACCTTTGGATTATTAGTTGGCAGAACTTACGTGAGAATTAGGATTTTAAAATCAACAGCCTTCAAGTTCTACACATCATTGTCACAGTTTCGGCCCAGAACTCATTTTAGATCAATCCCCTTCCCAAAGAATACCCCATGAACATTGAACAATCGACTCATGCATGAAAGGTTTTAGCTCTTACCATCCAAAATGTCGGACTCTCATGAAAACCTCCTCTCCAGTAACTCGTCCTCGGGGAGTCAGGTATTTCCTTCTAAGGTATGTCACGCTATGTTCACAACCGAATAGAGGGAGAAATTAGAATAAAGAGAAAAGAACTGGAGGGTGGTCAGTGTAGTCACATCTCCTTGTGAAGTCGACCAATTTAGCCAAGTATCCACCAAGATCTGCAGGTTTTCTTGAAGCTTGGACCCTATTTTGGTCAAAAGTTTATTTGGTAGTAGGCTTCTTTGTGTTTGGATTTTTGGTAGCTCTGCTTAGATCTTGTTGTGCGCCTACAGATATGGAATCTTTTTCCTGTACATGTTTGGGGTCTTAGAAAAAATTGTGCCCAATCGTCCATCCCTTTTCCGAAGCTTTGTTTTAACCTGTACTCCGATTTTTAGATGTCCACTCTATCAGAAAAGAAACTCACACAGTCTTCCAATACCCTGTCTGAGATGAGATAAGTGCATAGTTCTCCCAATGTTGTAAAATTGATTTCCCGAGTCTCACACTCAATAATTGCCTTTTCCAATGCCAAGAATGGCTTTCCGAGAATGATCAAAGACTGGGTGAATTCTCCTTGATGCTCAATATCAATGATCGTGAAATCCACTTTGAGTGGAGCACCTTGGAATGTAATAATGATGGAAATTGTTCCTCTCGACCGCTTTATCGATCAATCATCCATTTGAATGATCTCTCTTATCTTCGTGATAGGTTCGAGTTTAAGCTTGTCAAATACCGTGGTCGGGAGGATATTGATGGGTGGGTCATCATCGATTCGAGCATGGGTAAATGTTGTGTCTTTGATTCCACAATCAAATCTGGGCAACCACTTCATTATGCGGCTCTTGATTTTTCTCCTCAACACCAAAGAGGTGGTCATTGACAAGATATATCTTTCAATCTTTGTTCCTGTCCTACCTGATTTTTTCATCATTAATTTTCTCATTACAAATCCTTTAAGGTCAGGGAGGTGTTCAATGGCATGTACTAAGGGAAGTTCAAAAATTAGTCTTTTCTCTAGTACTTCCCTTAGAGCGGATCCAAATTCTTCAAATCTTCTTCAGTTTCAATTTTATGAATTTTTCTATTTTTTCGATTTTTTGGTATTTTCGGTGTGGTGTGTAGATGAGTTGTGTTCCTCAGATGAGGAGGAGCTTAGATATGCCAAGTCAAATTCAGAGTCATCTCTAGGGGAGTAGTAGGCAGAGGTGTCGCTGCCATGGTCATCCCTAGGGTGATCTAAATATCCTCAGAATTTTAAACAAGATATCCAATCTTTTCATCATCCATTTTTATATCCAAACTACCATAAAATGAAAATAGTCTATCGATGAAGTTTCTAAATTTATCCTCCATTAATTCATATCTCCTAGTAATCCTCGAAATGTCATCCTCCAAAATTTTTTCAAGATCAATCTGAAGGATATGGAAAAATCCTCAAGCGCATCACAGAAGCATGATCGTCGTATCGAATACGATGAAGAACGACTAGTCATACTAGTTGTTCGGTGCAACGGAATTTAAAAATTTTCATGCGATGAAACCGCAAGATCCAAGAACGATTCTCGGATCGTTTCATCTATAACCACAACAAGTATAATGCAATACCTCTTGAAGCGTGGTTGATCGAGTCTCTATGAAAAGAGGCATCCTGTCTCAAGTCCGATCGTCGGAGAAGAAGCTTGCGAGCGCAGGGATGAGTAGCGTTGTCCTCGTAATCAAACGAGTTGATCCAAGCACGATGAACTCCTGATCTCGTCGTACGAGATCGAACATCTCCTTCGTGAGCGTAACACTCCAAGAAGACGGAGAATCGAAGAACGTCGAAGCGGCGGCGCGGTGGCATAGGCGACGACGAAAGACCTCCCTTAGGGTTTGGTGGTCGGCCACCAAGTAGAGGGAGAGAGGGTTTACGTGTATGGAGAAAAGAGAGAGAGATATGTGCTACCAATAGCATGTACAAGAGAGCATAGCATGCCTCTCTATTTATAGGGTTTTAGGATCCATGGATCTCAATCCATGGGACATATGAAATCAATGGATGAGATTGATCTATGTCAATCCAATGGTCAAGATTGTTGTTGGTAAAAACCAACAACTTATGATTTAATTTAGATCAAATATATTTGATAAATAAAATATACATCAATCCTAAAATTAAACCAATCAAATAAGGAGATGATTTCAATGGAGATCTTGACTCCCCAAGTAAAAGGGTGGACGGCCACCAATTCCATATAGGACTTGGTAGCCATCCACCAATTGCCAAGTGGGGGCAATCTCATGATATCATGAGATTGCATATCTCCTTGAAATTCTCCATTATTTAATCCAACAACTTTTGTTGGGATTTATTCTCCAAAAATAATTCATAATTAATTTTGAGAATATTGCAATCTTGTCATTGAAAAATAGTGAATCACATTCACAACCCAAAAAAAAATATAATTTACATTTATAATTAATTAGACAATGTGCATCCAATACACATTAATAATTAATCAACAAATATAAATTATAATTAGCTCTCTCTAATACATTATAAGTCACATTTATAATATATAATGAATAATTGGATATTACTATCCATATTGTTCTTATCCATAATAATTAAATCTCATTTAATTATATTGGATAATTTCCACACACATCAAGACAATTAAATCACATTTAATTATCAATTTCTTAGTGCTTAGATCTTATGAAATTATTCTTGAACCATTCAAGAATAATGCTATTTCTCCTCAGATACTTGGAGATAAGGACATGGCGATTGTATTGTTCCACATATAGTGACTTGGATATTGAGATCACATCTCAAATCCAGATCCCATGGACCTCTCATAGATACTTGATTAAATCAAGGCCATAAACCTAATCTTCTCATTGCATCTGAATCTCATTCAGATCAATGTCCATCACATGGACTAAGATTAGGTCACTTCTCTATTGAGAGGAGTCATTAAAATCCAGACATGTTTCATCTCTCCCTCAGAATGGAAGCGTCATGGTTATACAATCGTTTATGATCAAATCACCCTTAGGTATTCCCAATACCTATACATCCTGCATACTGGAAGACTTATGATCATCATGAAGATATAGATCAATTTTACACTGTCATCTTCATGGTTTGATCACTAAGTTTCTCAATCTTGGTCCTTGGAATTTGGTATAGATCATATGCTTTCACAAAGCATATATCTCACCTTCAAATTCATATCATGCTTCTAAAGCATGACGACGATGCATGGAATTTGATTAGTCCCAATACCTCGTGAGTGAGCTCATGTCTCCCGGTTCACAAGTGAACCTTCGCCGGTGTATAGACTTTGGTTAGGTCATTAACCTATTGGTCTGCCAAATGTACACACTTGGACATATAGCAATACATCTGTCTTTGGTCAGAGGATGTTTGCATGTGATGTGACAGTATTGATCATAGGTCTTTGGTTATCTTGATCTCATTAAGTCAACCCATTGACTCAATTAATATGATACCCCCGAATCACTATTTCCATGCAGAGGGACCTGCATCAAGAGGTCGATCAGATATCAGCCTAATGAGAAAGGATTGCCATCTCCTTCTCATGCTGGAGATCATAACTTGTCAATCATTTGATGATGCTTGATGAGTCCTCTATCTAACTCCTTAGATATTCATCCAAGCATCAGCCTCTATGATTCAATCAATGAATCAACAGCTGTATGATTATCAAGTTGGCCATGATACATAACCCATATTGTACAGATGGACCTTATAGTGCATACATTCAATCAATTTCAAAAAGGGAGTGAAACATAATCAATAACTTTTATTGATAAATCATTTATTACAATAACATTTATTGTAGGAATGGTTCGCCTCGGCTCACATTGCTAAGAATCTCCCACTAGCCCTCAGAACCATTCAGGAACAATCCTTAAACCCATACTCATTACATGCTGGTCAAAAACCTTCTGTATCAGAGGTTTGGTAAGAGGATTAGCAACGTTGTCGGCAGAGGCCACCTTGGTGATGATGATGTCACCACGCTTTTGAATCTCTCGAATGACGTGGTATTTCCTTTCTACGTGCTTGCTCTTATGATGCCATCTGGGTTCCTTCACCGGGGCAATGGCTCCCGTGTTATCACAGAGTAGCGGGATGGGAGTATCAGAGGAAACTACGCCAAGCTCCAGCACGAACTTGCGCAACCACACCGCCTCCTTTGCAGCATCCGATGCGGCAATGTTATCGGATTCTGTTGTTGAATCTGTTGTAGTGTCCTGCTTTTTGTTTCTCCAACTCACAACACCACCATTCAACAGGAATACAAACCCGGATGATGACTTTCGATCATCAATATCCGATTGGAAGTCAGAATCTGAATATCCCAAGACTTGGAGATCACCATCTCCGTAGACCAAGATGTAATCTTGTGTCCGTCTTAGATATTTAAATATGTTCTTTACTGCATTCCAGTGTTGCTCTCCATAGAAGGATTGGTAACGACTTACCACTCCCACTACATGGAAGATATCTGGCCTAGTACACATCATGGCATACAATAAGCTTCCTACAGCTGATGCATAAGGGCATACAGCCATGGCTTTCTTTTCCTCAACATTTTGAGGAGCCATTCCTTTAGACAACTGGATACCATGTCTTAAGGGTAGGAATCCTTTCTTGGAACTATTCATACGGAATCGTTCAAGAATCTTCTTAATGTATCCATGTTGTGACAATCTCAATATCCTCTTCTCTCGGTTTCTGAACAACTTCAGACCCAAGATGTAAGAGGCTTCTCCAAGATCTTTCATCTCAAAGGTATGGGATAGCCAAATCTTCACACTGGTCGTCATCCATGTTTCATTCCCAATGATAAGGATGTCATCTACATAAAGCACGATGAGCACAATGGCACTCCCACTAAGCATCTTGTACACACAAGGTTTATCAGGATTCTGCATAAAATCATAACTCTTTATGGTTTCGTCAAATCTGATGTTCCAGCTGCGAAAAGCTTGCTTGAGCCCATAGATGGATTTCTTCAGCATGCATACTTTGCCATCCTCAGTTATGAAGCCCTGGGGCTGCTCCATATAGATATCCTCCTCGAGGTATCCATTGAGGAAAGTTGTCTTGACGTCCATCTGCCAGATGTCGTAGTCAAGATATGCAGCTATAGCTAGCAGTGTCCTGATGGATTTAAGCGTAGCCACAGGAGAGAATGTCTCATCGTAGTCAATGCCTTCTCTCTATGTGTAGCCCTTGGCTACGAGCCGTGCCTTGAAAGTCTATACTTTCCCATCAGGTCCCCTTTTTCTCTTGAAGATCCATTTACACACAATGGGTTTCATCCCTTTAGGTGGATCCTCTAGGGTCCATACACCATTCTTATGCATGGAGTCAATTTCTGACTTCATTGCTAGCATCCATCTATCCATGTCATGATCCGCGAGTGCTTCATCAAATGAAGAAGGATCATTGTCATTTTCACTTGACACATGGAATCCATACCTTTCAGGTGGTGCAACCACCCTCGAACTCCTTCGAAGAGGTATGGGTGTTTCATCTTTATTTACTTCTTCAGTTTCTGTTCTAGGAAGCTCAGAATCTTCAGGGGATTCTATGAGTTCCTCTACTTCACTTTTGTCTTGACCTAAGGAAATCATCCTCTAGAAATTTCACATCTCTAGAGACAAAAGCCTTTTGGGTCTCAGGGTCATAGAGTTGATATCCAATACCATCTCTAACATACCCAATGAAGTAACACTCACGAGTGCGAGATTCCAGCTTGCTTGCGTCCACGTTCATCGCATGAACCAAGCAACCCCAAACCCTCAAGTGATTAACACTAGGTTTGGTTCCATACCAGAGCTCATGAGGAGTCTTAGTTACAGATTTACTGGGAATCTTATTTAGGATATATATTGCAGTCTCTACTGCATATCCCCAGAAACTAATTGGTAAATGTGCTTTACTCATCATTGAACGGACCATATCCATGATGGTCATGTTGCATCTTTCAGCAACACCATTAATTTGGGGAGTTCCAGGAGTAGTGAGATTAGAGACAATTCCATTCTCTTTAAGGTATTCCTTGAATTCATCTGAGAGGTACTCGCCACCTCGATTAGATCGAATCCGTTTAATCTTACTATCGATTTGGTTCTCAACCAAAGCCTTGAATTCTTTGAACTTTTCAAAGGTTTCAGATTTATGACGTAATAGGAAGACAAACCCGTATCACGAATGGTCATCAATAAACGTCAAATAATATCGATATCCATTTTGAGTCGCGATACTGAAGGGACCACATACATCGATATGTATTAAGTCAACAATACCTTCGCATCTATTAACCTTGTTACGAAAAGGCATCCTAGTCATTTTACCTCGATTACAATGTTCACAGGTAGGTAAAGACTGAATTTGTAGAAAATCCAAAGGTCCATCCTTTATCAATCTATTGATCCTATCAACAGATAAATGACGAAGCCTTTGATGCCAATTCACGTTTGAATGATTTTTATTATTCCTGGATCTTTTAGGATTTTTATTAGTGGTTTTAACATTCATGAGATGCTCATTAATGCACAATTCATAGATTCCACCAGAAGTCAAAATACCATCTGCAATATATTTATCATAATGATTTATGACTAATTTATTACAGAATAGGAATGAATATCCACTTCTAACAAGCTTAGATATAGGTATCAAATTCCTCCTGACTTCAGGCACATAAAAACACTCTTTAAGTACTAGGACTCTACCACTAGATAATGATAGCCGACAAGTCCCGATGGTGACTGCTGCAACACTTGCATCAGATCCCATCTAGATGACTATCTCCCCTTCTTCTAGTTTTCTAGTTTCCTGAAACAAATGTAACAAATTGCAAACATGAATAGAAGCACCAGAATCAACAACCCAACTTCCTTCTCGTCCAACGCGAAAACTGGTTTTAATGATAAAAGTAGATTTCATACATGTTGGGGCTTTACCTTTGTCGACCGACTTCAGATAATCCGAGCAATTAAGCCTCCAGTGCCCTGGCTTCTTGCAGTGGTGACAGACGTAGGTTTTCTTCGATGCCATTAGAGTGGATGCATTGGAAGATGAGCCAACACCTTGTCCCTTCTTCTTTCTCTTCTGGGCCGAGCCCTTCCGAGAACCATGCTTCCGACCGTGCTTCCCTCTGACCTGTGCAACCATTGCACTGCCAGCGGGACCATCTTTCTTCATCACATCTTCTGCAAACTTTAATGTAGCAAGAAGCCCAACATTTGTCAACTCCTGCTTGTTCATGTGGAATGACACCACAAAGTTATTGAAAGACTTGGGCAATGATAGCAGAATGAAATCAGATTGCATGTCTGCATCTATGGTTGCCCCCAAAGTCTCCAGCTCCGATAAGTACCCAAACATTTTGAGTATATGTTCACGGACCAAAGTCCTTCCTGCATCTTGCAGTGAACGAGTTCTTTCATAACGTTATATCGCTGGGTGCAGTTAATGTCACCAAACATATCTTTCAGATTCTGCATTATCTCTTGGCAAGTACTCATCTCCACATGTTGTTTCTGAAGAACTTTGGAGAGAGAACCCAAGATGTAGCATCTATCCAAGACATGATCTTCATCATACTTGTCATTGTATGCTTTCTCTTCCTTTGATTTAGGGTTTTCATGCTTGTCTTCTGAGAGCACATAACTTATGCGCTCAGCCGAGAGTACAAGCTCCAAATTAAGGATCCAATCCGAGTAATTCGGTACGGTCAACTTGTTGACCTCCAGAAGCCTACTTAGTGGGTTCATGAACTTTATTTTCTGAAATTAAGAATGCACTATATTAGAACATATAATCATATATTCAATTTAATTTTATTTGATCAAGGCATTTTAAATCAAATTAGTCTTGCTATGTCAACTATGAAAGTTTATTCCCTTAATCACTTTCAAAGTAAGAGATATACTTACCGCTATATCTCAAGCAAGATCTGGGATGTCCTCTTTATCTTCGTCATATCCCAATAATATGAGAACCTATGACTCCAATAAAGAGAAGCGGGGACACATTTCGCCTTGCAAGTCCAACTTGCATTTCCCAATTTCGTCTTTAATACCCGGGCCCACCACCCCTAAGGTGATGTTGACCCGTCATTAATTGAACTAACTGTCAACAAGAATACAACTCGCTATGCGCAATCCAAAATCGCCCCAATAATATGAGGACCCGATATTGGGGTCACTACGCATACGTCCTTACTCTTTCGAGAAGAGATGAGACCGATCCAAATGGATCATACGCAGGAGCTGTCACTTCGGACAGGCGTCTCCTACATATAATATCTGACGCGAAACCCTTCGCCTTGATGGGAGACCATGGATGTCACTTGTGTGATCCTCCATTTCATATTTAAATTTTAATTAATTATTATGAATCAAATTCATGTAATTAATTCTTCCAAGGGAATTATCAACTCTATTCATAATAGATTAATTTTAGTTGGACATAATTAAGTCAATCATAGTAAATTAATTATCAATCCAATTCAATAAATCAAACTTGATTGTTTTACGTGAATATATATGGTATTATTCTCAAAGTACGTATTAATTCGTATTTTAATATTTAGAAAATACAATATGATTTCTTCGGCATTATCAAGTCCCTACCTGCTGTCATGGCCAGTACCGACGAGAGTGAGATGGACCACATACGTTGCAACCCGCTACCCCAGCGATCTCCGACTAGACACCATATCTGCCTTGAGAAAGGATAATGCCAAATAGATCAATTTGTACTTGAGATGATCATCGGTTCTTCAACCAAAATTATACCAAATAGTAATAATCAAAACATTTTTGATTATAAGGAAATTCGCTAGATAAATTTCCAATCCTATTCAAGCAAGGAGTTTGATGATTGTGTTCCCAATTTTGATCTAGATCAAATCTAATCAATTTATTGGTTGAGGCCACATGTTCCAATATTTCTCAAATATTTTCCATAATTATTTATTAAAATTAACAACTAATTTCATTAATTGACAATCACATGGTTCTTGATTATGACTGTAATTTCAGCAGTGACCCCTACTTACTAAAATTAATATATCTCAATCATTTTAAATCCAAATTAGATAAAATCAATTTTCATATATTGCTAATTTGATTTAGGACAGAAATCAAGTGATATTTCACGCATTTCAAAGCAATATAAACAGTAATTAACTCTTTAATCATGTTAAGATTTGCAGTTCCCGCAACAGTGCATACATGTTCATTAAAACAACCATATCTCGAGCAAACGTAATGCAAATTACATAAACTCAGATCCTATGGTTTCCTTATTTAATGAGGAACAAAATACCATGTTTAATTCATGTTTAAACAATTTAAACAGGCCGAATTCATTCACTAAACAGAAGTGCGAAAATCAAATGCGATAAAAACTTTCGCGACTTCCGCGAACCCAAGTCATCCTAGGTTTGCGGATCGTATCCAAAACCTTCGACCTAAGTCTCTAATACCACTTGAAGTATATGGAAAAATCCTCAAGCGCATCGCGGAAGCGTGATCGTCGTATCGAATACGACGAAGAACGACTAGTCGTACTAGTTGTTCGGTGCAACAGAATTTAAAAATTTTCATGCGATGAAACCACATGATCCAAGAACGATTCTCGGATCGTTTCATTTATAACCACAAAAAGTATAATGCAATACCTCTTGAAGCGTGGTTGATCGAGTCTCTACGAAAAGAGACCTCCTGTCTCAAGTCCGATCGTCGGAGAAGAAGCTTGCGAGCGTAGGGATGAGTCGCATTGTCCTCGCAATCCAACGAGTTGATCCAAGCACGGTGAACTCGTGATCTTGTCGTACGGGATAGAACATATCCTTCATGAGCATAGCACTCCAAGAAGATGGAGAACTGAAGAACGTCGAAGCGGCGGCGCGGTGGCGTAGGCGACGATGAAAGACCTCCCCTTGGGTTTGGTGGTCGGCCACCAAGTAGAGGGAGAGAGGGTTGACGTGTATGGAGAAAAGAGAGAGAGATGTGCTACAATTAGCATGTACAAGAGAGCATAGTATGCCTCTCTATTTTAGGATCCATGGATCTCAATCCATAGGACATATGAATTCAATGGATGAGATTGATCTATGTCAATCCAATGGTCAAGATTGTTGTTGGTAAAAACCAACAACTTATGATTTAATTTAGATCAAATATATTTGATAAATCAAATATACATCAATCCTAAAATTAAACCAATCAAATAAGGAGATGATTTCAATGGAGGTCTTGACTCCCCAAGTAATAGGGTGGACGACCACCAATTCCATATAGGACTTGGTAGCCGTCCACCAACTGCCAAGTGGGGGCAATCTCATGATATTTCATGAGATTGCATATCTCCTTGAAATTCTCTATTATTTAATCCAACAACTTTTGTTGGGATTTATTCTCCAAAAATAATTCATAATTAATTTTGGGAATATTGCAATCTTGTCATTGGAAAATTGTGAATCACATTCACAACCCAAAACAAAATATAATTTACATTTTGAATTAATTAGACAATGTGTATCCAATACACATTGATAATTAATCAACAAATATAAATCATAATTAGCTCTCGCTAATATATTATAAATCACATTTGTAATATATTATGAATAATTGGATACTACTATCCATACTATTCTTATCCATAATAATTAAATCTCATTTAATTATATTGGATAATTTCCACACACATCAAGACAATTAAATCACATTTAATTATCAATTTCTTAGTGCTTAGATCTTATGGAATTATTCTTGAACCATTCAAGAACAATGCTATTTCTCCTGAGATACTTGGAGATAAGGACATGGTGATTGTATTGTTCCGCGTATAATGACTTGGATTTTGAGATCACATCTCAAATCCAGATCCCATGGACCTCTCATAGATGCTTGATTAAATCAAGCCTGTAAACCTAATCTTATCATTGCATCTGTATCTCATTCAGATCAATGTCCATCATATGGACTAAGATTAGGTCACTTCTCTACTGAGAGGAGTCATTAAAATTCAGACCTGTTTCATCACTCCCTCGGAATGGAAGCGTCATGGTTATATAATCATTTATGATCAAATCACCCTTAGGTATTCCCAATACCTGTACATCCTGCATACTGGAAGACTTATGATCATCATGAAGATATAGATCAATTTTACACTGTCATCTTCATGGTTTGATCACTAAGTTTCTTAATCATAGTCCTTGGGATTTGGTATAGATCATATGCTTTCACAAAGCATATATCTCACCTTCAAATTCATGTCATGCTTCTAAAGCATGACGACCATGCATGGAATTTGATCAGTCCTAATACGTCATGAGTGAGCTCATGTCTCCCTGTTCACAAGTGAACGTGTATGATCCCTTTGAGAGATCGTATTACCCATATGCCCTTATATGCACACCAGCTCGCCGGTGTATAGACCTTGGTTAGGTCATCAACCTATTGGTTTGCCAAATGTACACACTTAGACATATAGCAATACATTTGTCTCTGGTCAGAGGATGTTTGCCTGTGATGTGACAGTATTCATCATAGGTCTTTGGTTATCTCGATCTCGTTAAGTCAACCCATTGACTCAATTAATCTGATACCTCCGAATCACTATTTCCATGCAGTGGACCTGCATCAAGAGGTCGATCAGATATCAGCCTAATGAGAAAGGATTGCCATCTCCTTCTCAGGCTGGAGATCATCACTTGTCAATCATTTGATGATGCTTGATGAGTCCTCTATCTAACTCCTTAGATATTCATCCAAGCATCAACCTCTATGATTCAATCAATGAATCAGCAGATGTATAATTATCAAGTTGGCCATGGTACGTAACCCATATTGTACAGAGGGGCCTTATAGTGCATTCGTTCAATCAATTTCATAAAGGGAGTGAAACATAATCAATAAATTTTATTGATAAATCATTTATTACAATAACATTTATTGCAGGAATGGTTCGCCTTGGGGTCACATTGCTAACACAATCATGGGAGTAGTCGGTGTATGTTCTCATTTTTGAATTTGAGATCTAGTCATTTCATCTTCCATTTTCCTGTATGAGCCGGGAGAAGAGTCTCTTGGGATATCCAATATATGATCGTTATTTTCTAAAAATTTCTCCTCAAAAGTTATGGACGGAGTCTGCTCAGTGGAAGGATTCTGCAAGAATCTGTAGGTCTCATACTCAGCATATCGTGACTTAGGCATGCAATGCTGGTTTGAGTAGAGTCTAATTCCGTGGTCACGATTGATCGTATCCCCAAATAATAGAGTCATACAAGGTTCATAAGTATCGATATCATCAGTTTGGTCCTCTATATATGCGGGTTGTCCGAAAGAGTGGTATTCTGGTTGGTCAATAGAGATGTGATTGTTATGTTTAATCCAACACTGATGATCATTAGGTGCGAACCTCCCCCCGTGGTTGATTGGGCCATCATATTATTCCCTAAGGTCCAGTCTGGATGTATATCTGAATTGTGAACCTAACTCAACAAGATTATGAGGAAAGCATCAAGGTAGTTGGGTTTGGTCTCTCGACCAGTCATGAGTCTCAAAAGTGATTTGATCTTTAAATGGTTCATTAGTTTCAGTGAGAAATTGGGAATAAGATGGTTCTGTCTAGGATGGCAGTTGATCATGTGTGGTCACGAGAGATGGGATATATGCAGAAGTGGTCAAAAGATTATGGTAAAATGATTTTGAATTCAAAGATTGGACCGGATTCATCCGAGGGTCCAAGTCTCTCGCGAATGTAGGGGGATTATTAACAGAAGGGGGTTTAGATGATTTGGGTCTAACCGAGACAAATTCATAGTATAGATCAGATGGGTACTCGGACCATTGTCTCATCTTTATCAAAAGAGGTTGATGATGAATCGACATGGTTGATCTCGGTGCAAGTGCATAGGATATTCACAAGAAGAAATAATTAAATCAAGGATAGTAATGTCACAAGTGTGCAGTTTCTGATCTTCGAATTCGATTCATGCACACCAACGCAAATGCAATACAAACCCCAATTTCACCAACTCACAAAATGAAGCCGCAAGAGTTCGGCAATTATCTTTTCAATTTTAGTTGGTGATAAATCAATCTTGGAAAATAATTAGTTCGCTGTTAGGTGCCGAAAATTTTCGTAAAGACCGGCCCGAATTCTTACGACTAGTTGCATCCACTTTCATCCAGTATGGATGTAAGTATGGACTGTAAAATTGCTACCCATGTTAATTAATGATGGAGCCTTACACAATGTCCTTTAAACCAACCACTATGCTAAGAAAATCCGGACCATTTACCAGCTACCTGTTATTTCTTCATTGAGAAGTAGCTAATCATTTTATAATAAGTAGTCTGAACAAAGATTCCGGAGCTAGGCTCTAGCCTTAAGTGTCGCCTCTCACTCACCTAGACAAATAAATGAATCCAAGGTCCGGGTTGCTCTCCTGCAAAAATTCTTGATTTTATGAATTAATTAAAGTCGGTTATATTTAGCATCCTAATTTTAATGAGGTGATCACTGAAAAATTAGGTGAACACAAATACATGTCTACCGTCAAGTCTCAATTTCCTTTAAAATTATGTAACAAAACATGAGGGAGAAATTTAGGAAACGCTGATACACATGCAACAATGATGTATGCTCAGATAGAAGACTTATAGTGATTCCTTGCAATCTCCATGTGGGATGTAATATAAGAATTAAAAATTATTGTAGATGAATGCAAGCTGATAAAAACCGCACCTAGCATAAAGTTCTGTTACTCGTGAAGAATTGATTTGAATTTGACTAAGTTAAACGATCTAGTGTGCATCTCAATTACTGTGAAGTGTGGTCCTAGGTTCTACGAGCACAATCAAAAATTCTAAAAGCTCTAATAGCTGTATGTGCATGTCTAACCTACGAGCCACTCAAGTCCACCCTCACCGGAGAGTGATACAGGCCACGACACACCACAGAAAAAGTTTAAGGTCTTATTACACACGTGAGAGTCCAAATGAACATTGCCATATATGAGCAATTAATTATAAAATTAAAATTGCAGAAAATAAATCCTAGACTATACACTCTCTCATGACTAGATTCAATCTTAATTTTATTTGCGGTTTTTCAGTCGTCTGTGAAGATACGTTGGTTTTGTGAGAACCGCTCCACATACGTCAGGTACCTCACACAAAAAATAAGAGAGACAGTGTAAGAGAGTGACACAAAAATTTATCAAGACAGAAAATAAATACTGAGAAATAAATGAAAAATGTACAGTGGCACGTTCGGGGGTCAGACTGTCTGAATGTGTGGAAAACATAGCACTTAATTTTTTTAAACAAAATCTAAGCCATTTGACTCCCCCACAAGGGCACCATCTGACGAGTTCGAAAAATGACCTACTTAATTGATGTGAATTATCACTTAAATTTTATGTTTCGTTGTAGGCAGGAATTCGAAATCAGTCAAGAAATAACCACAATAAATTTATTCAATTTTATTCGGAATGGTTTTATTATTATTTTACTTGAGCAAGTCTTAAGGTCGAATTCAAGGAGGCAAAGGAACAACCTATAATATTGTCTATCAAATTTCGTATGTGATTTTCAAGGTAGAATGTTTTTGGTATTTTTAATGCAATTTCGGAATGCAAAATGCAAATGTGGCTAACTTTAAGGACTAAAATGCAATTTCAATCAAATGATGTCCAAAAATTATGAAACTTGGTCGATATGTCAATTATGATTATATGAATGCATTATAATTTTTTTTAGAATTTCTTGATGCAAGATAAAATATTTTATGAATTTATGAATGCAAACAAAGTTAATTTCAATAATTATTTATAATAAATATTTAAACTATTTATTTTCAAGGGATAAAATTATCCAAGATCTATCAATAGATGATTAATATTCATAAACCTTAAAAATACGAGTTTTAAAACCTATTAAAAATTAAAGATTAAAATATGCAAAATGCATTTTTAGGGGAAACTATGCTTGCAAATGCAATTCTTTTTGGGTACATGTTAAATACAATTAATTCTCTAATCCGTGATTTTTTTGGCAATTTTCAGAACTATGCATGCAAACTTATGAATTTTGAGGCACAAAATGGGCAAAATATGTAAATTTACACAAGAATAATAATTATTAAACCACAAAAGATAAAAAATCACAAGGATGCCATATGGTAGAGAATTAATTGTAGAACATCACGTTATTTTTGAATAATAAAAAGAATGTCAGGTAGACGTCTAAAATAAAGGGGGAACACATGGTAGAATTACAATAAAAAAATAAACAAAAGTCAGAAACATGGGGTTAAAAGTGGGATTATCGGCCTGCAGAGGGGGGGTGTTATGCGCAAAATCTCTGGAGGGCATGTGCCCTCTGGTAGTAGGATGAATCTGCACATAAGGTACTCTCTGGGGGCTTCTGCAGCAAATGTTCCAAACAGGCACGTGCCTTCAGGGTCGCGGGTTCTTTTGGAGAATAAGTGAACTTGGAGGCTTGAATGCAAAGTTCCCTCCGCACACGTGCCATGCACGCGGGGAGGGTCTCGGGAAGGTGTGCCCAGTGGCGCTTCGATGGAGAGTAGGCACGATGGATTCGAGGATGGAGGGGTAGAGCTCCATGACATTGTAGACACTACTTCCGTTGGTTGGTGGAGGCATGGCAGTGTCGGAGCGGGTTGTGATGGAGAAGCAGCTGAAGTGGCAAAGACGGTGGAGGAACTCCCTGGTGTCAATGGAGTTGTGGCTCGACGGTGGGCTGGCAAAGACGGCGCTCAACGTCCAAAAGACCGGATCAAGGTAGAGGCCGTAGATCGGCTCTCTACAACGAGGCTGCAACCTCGGACCACACCGGAGGAAAATGAAGAGGAAGCAGCGTTGTCACCGCCACTCCTCCACTTGTAGCTTATCGGCAGATGACGGTAGCGAGTGGGGCGCTAGAGTTAAATTAAAGAGGGCGAGTGTTGGCAGATTGGAGATGGGAGTCAGCGCGGGATTGATTCGACGAGGATTCGATTGGGGAATGCGATCTGATTGGATTCATAGCGAGAAGATTTGATGGATGTTGACGAGGTTTGATTGATTCGTGGTGGAGATTGAAGAGGGGCGGCAGAGATTTAAGAGTTACGGGCGGCGACGTGGTTTGGGAAAGGAGGAAGGAGATGGAGGAACAAGGCGATGCTTTGGTCGTCCGATCAGCCGAGATCGGACGACCCACGATGAGCCACGTGGCAGCTTATTTTATTTTATATTATAATTTTTTATTTTTTAAAGATTTTTTAATAAAATGGGTGCCACATGGCGGCTCCATGAGCTACCATGTGGCACCTCAGGAAAATTCAAAAATAAATGACAAAGATAAATCTGAAATAAATAGCTAATGACCCCATATCAAAAAATTTTCTTCACAAAAGTTGTTAGTCTTGACGAGATCTACAACTTTAATGAAGAGACTAAAACCAAAATCGATCATTTCTGCAAAATGATATTTTTGGGGTATCCCATGTACATAGAATACCTTTATTTTTGGGTTTAATAATTTTTTTGTTTTTTAAACAAGATAAAAATCCGTAAAAATATGATAAAAATCAAAGATAAATATTTAGACATTAATATATTTTTTGTATTTTTATTAATTAAGAAAAAGGAGAAATAAAATAAAAAAAGAAAAACCACAATTTTTGTACAAACAGTTAGTGAAGACTCGGAATTTGTTAATTTCTTTGATTTCAAGCTCATTTTGAAAGTGGATTTTTGTGCATTTTAATAAAACTATTATCAAAGAAAAAAATAAAATAAGTTAGTTATGTACATAATATAATAGGTAAAAATTAGGTAAAATACAAAAAGTACAAAAGAGGCCCAAAACCCAACTTTCACATATGAGCTTCGATTCACTTGAACTTGGTCTTGTTTTGAAGGTGTTTGAATGTACATTAGTTCAATAGTGAGCATGATCCATTCGAACACCAGATGAGGAAGATATTGAGGTTTTAGTTCAGAAATCTTGGTTAGGTTTTGAGTTTGTGGTTCACTTATTTGTGCTAGTGATTTTTTTATATTTTTGTATATTCTTGTTAGTAATATGTACACAAATGAGGTGGTTTCAGGTCATTTGGAGTTAGCATAAATTAGTTAAAAATTACGGAAGTTAGGCTATTTTACAGGTCAATTGGACTAAGATTTTTGCCTTCTTATTTTATGCAATTATGAGTGATAAAATGCAATTATTATTAATACATGCATGAATGCTAATTATGCAGAATAAATAAAGAAATGCCTATGAATTTTAGGGATTTGAGCTTAATTAGTCATTTTTAGATTGATGAATCCGAGATTCATCAATGGGTAGATCTGAGCTGGTTGTTGCGGTGAATCTGGATAGGGATTTGCAGAACATGAGGGTTGTTAAGACTTAAATCCTAATGCTAATGAGGTCTCGGCAAACTTTCAATCCAAAGGCCTATTCCAAGTTCTTGATTTTGAGTGAAGTGAAATTCGGTTTAAAGAAACAATCATGTTCTAAGTTCTTTTATTTTCCTTTTTCTTTTTCTTTTTGTCTTTCACTTATTTATAGACTATGTGTTTTCTAAGGGACTAGCAAAGGTAAAGTATAGGGGAATGATGAATACATGATTTACCATCTTTTATTCTTTCATTTTGGCTAAAATCTTTGGTAAAATACAAGTAAATATTCGCTAATTATCACTAATTAACATTCTAACCACATTTTTTAATATTATACATGCAACACTTATTTTATCCAAAATAAAATAATAAAGAGAAAAAGGAAAATAAAAGAACTTAGAACTTGATTGTTTCTTTAAATCGAATTTCACTTCACCCAAAATCAAGAACTTGGAATAGGCCTTTGGATTGACAGTTTGTCGAGACCTCATTATATATAGGATTTAAGTTTCAATAGCCCTCAAGTTCCACAAATCACGTTCACCTCAATAGCCAGCTCAGATCCACCCATCCATCACTCAAACTATTCAACCTTGAAGTCAATTTGTATTGTGTGTGAAAGGTGTTAGCTCTTCCCGCTTAAAGTGAAGAAACCGCCCATCCTAGTACTTCACTCCTATTTGATCCTCATATAGATAGTCGATCCTCGAGAAGGGGGTATATCCTTCTAAGGTCAGGTCGTGTTGTGTCCACAATCGAATAGAGAAAGAAGTAGAAGAATGGGAAGAAAACTGGAGTGTGACCAGTGTAGTTGCATCTCCTTATGAAGCTTTGCCAGTCTAGCCAAGTCTCCACTAAGATATGCAGGATCTCTAAAGGTTGGACCATTTTGATCTTTTTTGCCCCGACGGATATAGCATCTTTTCTTCCGTCCATTTTTAGGGTCTTGGAAAAATTGTGCTAGCATATCCTTCCCTCTCCCGAAGCTTTATTTTAACCCCCACTCTCTCTTATCTTTAGACATCTGCACCACTAGATAAGGATGAAAAATGCACCACCAAAATGGACTGCCCTTCGCAACCCCATGAAATTTGAGCTAAGTGTAGAGTGCGTGAGTTCAAAATTGTTTCAAATGAAGAAGAGTTAAATGGATGACACACGATATCCTACTTAGGCAAGTTTAAGTTGAATTCCGAACACGGTCTTATGGAACCCAAATAATTAAGTTAAAAGACCTAAAGAGTCTTAATTCCAGTTCCTAATAAAGTCCCTTTAGAATTAAGTGGAATATGGCCTAAACCAAGCTCCATCATCAAGACTTAGATCCATTCGGTTCAAGAATCAAACTTGTTCTGAAAAATGTTAGTGAATGCAACAATTTTCTATGAAGTGATTTTCTCGAATTAAGCTTTTTATGTAATTTTTAAGAATTTTGCAAATTTTTACTGAATTTTAAAAGTTTTAATTTTTTGGATTTATTTTTAAAATTCATGAATTGAATCAATTGACACGAATTTACAAGAACTATGTACGTTTTTACAAAGAAATATATATATATATATTATACAAGATTATAAATATTTTATACAAAATTTACAAAAGAATTTTATTTACAAATTTTAAATAATTAAGATTATTTTCCACGTATTTTAAAACATATTTTATGTACAATATTTAAAACTCTCTTTTTAACTCATATTTACATATTTCTATCCAATTTTAAAAACCCAAAATATATACTCATACTTTTAGAGCTATATTATTAAAAATATAATAAAATATGAGGTATGGCTTCTAAGGTATATATAGAATATATATACGACACCTTTCTATACTTAGTGTGAAATATGTCCTCATAGTGACTAAAGAAGCAACAAAGGAAGACACAACTCGGGCTAAGTATAGAATGGTGAATAGAATACTATACTATAACGACTCAAAGAATAACGAATAAATGAATAGAAGTCAATCATCCCCTCTATATTTTGGATCAACTAATCATAAGGATAGAAGACTTAAAAATGAAGATGATTGAGGTCAAAAGAATGTATATAGTTATTGACTCGTATTGTCCCCCCTCCCCCTATACTTAGGGTAAAATATCCCTAAGTATAGAGAAAAATATCAACAGTTGAGGGACAAGTGAGAGAACAAACGATAAACAATCAAAGACGTCAATGAGCGACATTACCTCCTATACTTAGAGTAAAGCACACCCTAAGTATAAGCAACAACGAGGGTAATAGAATAGAACAATATGAACGACACAAAGTCTACACCCTCCTATATTTAGGATAAAGTACATCCTAATTATAGCAAAAATCCTAAGAGAGACCTAGGGTGTAAAACAAACGAAAGAATAAATGAGTAAAATCGAAAACATGTATGTATAAGGAGAAGAAGAATGAACAAATCAAAGGAAAAACTGTAGAAGCTCAAGAAAGTCGAAGAGTTGCCTTCTTACGCGATCGAGGAACGGTTGAATGTACAAGAGAAAGGTCAACATCGGGGTCATCCTCAGAGATATCCATATCTGAATCAGAGGATCCCTGACCTGTGTCAACCAGTGAGGAACGATTCACATGATCGAAAAGATGGATAGAACTGATCTCTGAAAGTTGTACCACGGTCCCAGAATCAATGTCATCATCGACATTGAAATAGGAAGATGAAGAATCATCCTCTGACACTGTATCCTCAACTCTGTGTGACTGAAGAGACAATGGGGTTGTGTTTGAAGTAGAAGAGACAAAGAGGTCAAACTCTGCTGCAATGTGATATGTATCCTCAACACAACTCCTATATGAATCTGAATGGAAAGAGTGCTCAATATTCTTGCAACTGGAAGCCTAACCAAAGGATCTACAACTGAATCAGGTACGACCTTCGAAGTACATGCGACCAGCAGTCTCGTCTCAATGACGTATATACTGCAAATCTCATCAATACATCTACAAACATGTGTATGTGGATCACTAAAGGCAATGCTCTCCAAGTTTTCCACTCTGGAGAGGAAATCTCGGATCTCAGTGGAATCAGAAATGATAGGATCGTGTCGAATCTCAACTATAATGTTGCATACCACTGTATCTAATGGGATGGTAGAACACTCATCTGATGCACAACTCTCTAAATTAACATTGTTTTCCCATAATAAATAACAGCCCCTGGCAGCATGCAGAAAAGGACGACCAAAAATAATGGCAGCATTCTATGATGGTACTGAAGAGTCAGAATCTAAGAAAATAAAATCCACAATGAATTTTATGCCATGTACCACAACGACAACGTCATGAAGCCCTTCGGCCTTCTGAATGATCTGTCTGGAAATTGAATAATCATCTGGCTTGCTTGAGAGGCCTTAAATGAAGTATCTCAAGAAGCAGGAAGGGTAAAATATTCACTGAAGATCCGTTGTCTAATAAGGTGTGTTCGTACTCATGATTTAAAATCTGACAACTCACAAATGGCACTCCTGTATCTTTCTTTTCTTTCTGGGAGATTTGTGTTGGATGGCATAACATGTGGCATTGGTCAACACTTGTTTCTCAAAGTAGTGATTTCTCCTCTTCTTTCTTCTAGTTGTGGTATGATGCTTTAAGCACTTTCGTAGAAGAGGAATGTATGCCAATGCCTCTGAAAGAGTGAGCTTGATCTAAATCTGTCCAACATCTCTTTCGTGAACTTTGAATCTTGACTTTTTTTAGATTTTCTAATATCTCTCCCTTCCCTTGGTTCAAAGCATCTGGAAAGGGTATTTATACATCCTCCTCAACCATATGTACATTAGGAGAATATAGAGCCTTGTCCTCATTCATCTTTTGGATTTTCTCTTATTTCCATTTTTTGCGATTTTGTGACTTCACTATGTGGAGAATCAGGCTGACTCTATAACTTTCTACTATTGCCTACTATATGCTACTTGCTCCTAAATATCTCAACAACTGGAGACTGTCTGTGAACATCATGGGAACTGGGAATACAAGTAAGCAACAACTTAGAAGTGTGTTGAAAAGTAGAATTTGATCCTTGTTCTACAACAAAGAAGGATATGAAATCTCTGAATGTGTCCATCTGCTCCCTACAAAAGGCGCTCTGATCATGAATCAGATGGACTAACTACTCAATCATGGGACCATCTATAGCTGGCATATCAAAGGCAGTGTACCAGCTCAAAATCTATTTGCTGAGATGGATAAGTATGTGTAAATGAATCTAAGAAAGTATGCCCCTGAGGTATAGATCGTTCATGACACTGGTCATGACATGGAAACAAAGAAGACTGAGAGGGTTGTTGAAACATCGTATGTTCCTGTTCTGAAAAGTGCTGAACTGGTCCAAAATCTGGCTGGAAAACCAAGGGAGACGAAACTGGTAAATGTAAAGTGTAACTCTATACAAATATCTCAACATCCATCCGTTGTACTGCACCAGTATCCATATCAGTTGCTTGATGTGTGATCTCTGAATCATCATGAGGTGGATTACGTCTAGGTGGTCTCGTAACTCTCTCGTGTGTTGTCTCAACGTCAGAAATCTCTCCAAAAAGAGTCCAAAGTAAATCCTCGTCAAGACTGCGATGTGAACCGCCACATGAGGCATCAACCAACGCCTGCTGATCTACGGTCATCCCTGAAGGATACGGGGAAAATCCTCAAGCGCATCACGGAAGCGTGATGATCGCATCAAATGCGATCGAGAGCGACTAGTCGCACTAGTTGCTCGATGCAACAGAAATTAAAATTTTCTATATGAAGAAACTATATGATCCAAGAACACTTCTCATATCATTTCGTCTAAACTACAAATAAGTAATAGGATTACCTCTTGAAGCGTGGTTGCGCTCGAGTCTCTAAACAAAGAGACCTCCAGTCTCAAGTCCGATCCGACGGAGGAGACACTTGCGAGCGCGTGGATGAGACGCACGCTTCTCGAATCCATGTTGATGATCCAAGCCACGGATCTCCTAATCTCGATAAACTAGATACGACGTCTTCTTTACGAGCAAGGCACGCTGAAGTAGACGGAGATCCACGAGCAAACTATCGGGCAACACAACGACGATGCTGCGGCGATGGAGGATCTCTCTAGGGCATCCATGGTGGACGGCCACATGAGAGATAGAGAGAATAGGCTTGTAGAGAGAAAGGAGAGAGAGAGAGAGAGCATTCATTGATGTTGAGTGTCTAGAAGAGCAAGAGGTTCCTCTTCTTATATAGGATTTTGGGAGTCCATGGATCCCAATCCATGGACAACAACAATCAACGGATGAGATTGATTGTGTCCCTTTAAACGGCTAGGATCGTTGTTGGTAAAACACAACAACAAGTGATTTAATTTAAATTAATTCATATTTATAAATCAACATAATTAATTCCAATTTAAATCACATTTGACTAGAGAAGAGATAATGAGAAGACTAAACCAATCCCCTAAAATAAGGGGACCACTACCATCATCTCATGAGATCTCATTATCTCATGAGATCTCATTATCTCATGAGATCTCATTATCTCATGATATTTCATTATCTCATGATTATATCATGATCTCTTGTCGATAATATTTTCACCAAAAAATAATTCCAAATTATCTTACGGAAAATATCAACCATGCCATTGAAATTATGTGAATCTCATTCACAACCCAAAACTAAATGTAATTATATTTTCAATTAATTATTCAATGTAAAACCAATTCACATTAACAATTAATCAACAAATATAAATCACAATATGCTCTCTCAAATATATTTTAAATCACATTTATAATATATATATATGTATATATGATTAATATGGATAGTGCTATCCACATTATTCATATCCATTATAATTAAATCACATTTCATCATATTGGATCTCCTTTTCTCATGTACCCGAATAACATGAATCACATTCACATTATTCATATCTTTAATAACTAAATCATATTTAATTATCTCAGATAACTTCTCTTATAATATGAATCAAATTCATATTATCTATGATAATTAAATAACATTAAATATCAATTTTCTTGATGCTTGGATACATATATCAACAATGAAATTATCCATGAACTCTTTCAAGGATAATGCGCTTTCTCCACAGATACTTGGAGATAAGGACGGGGAGATTGTATTGTTCCACGTATAGTGACTTGGATATTGAGATGACATCTCAAATCTAGATCTTGGGCCTCCCATAGATGCTTGATTAAATCAAGACCGCAAATCTAATCTTCTCATTGCATCTGAATCACATTCAGATCAATGTCCAACATTTGGACCAAGATCAGATCACTTCTCTACTGAGAGAAGTCACTAAAATCCAGACCTGTTTCATCACTCCCTAGGAATGGAAGCGTCATGGTTATACAATCGTTTACGATCACATCACCCTTAGGTATTCCCAATACCAGTACATCCAGCACACTGGAAGACTCAGAATAAACCCGAAGTATTAGATCAACTTTATATTGTCTACTTCAGGGTTTTATCAGTAAGTTTCTCATTTGATCATTGGGAGTTGGTATCGATCATATACTTTCCAAAAGCATATATCATACCTAGGTCTTGATCATATACTTTCCAAAAGTATATATCAAACCTACAAATTCAGTCAAGCTTCCAAAGCAAGACAACCGTGCACATGGAATTTGATTCTTCCCAATATCTCATGAGTGAGCTCATGTCTTCTGGTTCAGTATGAACCTGCATGATCCCTTTGAGAGATCGTATTACTCATATGCCCTTGCATGCACACCAGCGCGCCGGTGTATAGACCTTGGTTAGGTCATCAACCTATTGGTCTGCCTAATGTACATACTCAGACATATAGTAACACATCAATCTTCGGTCAAAGGATGTGTGCCTGTATCGTGATAGCATACGATATAGGACTTTGGTTATCTCGATCTCATCAAGTCAACTATTTGACCTAACTAATCTGACACCTTCGAATCTCTATTCCTATGCAGAGGACCTGCATCAAGAGGTCGGTCAGATATCAACCTATGTGAGAAAGGATTGCCATCTCCTACTCAGGCTGGAGATCATATCTTAGCAATCATTTGATGGTGCTTGATGAGTCCTCAATCTAACCCTTTAGATATTCATCCAAGCACCAGCTTCTATGATTCAATAGTTGAATCAACAGCTGTATGATTATTAAGATGGTCATGGTACATAACCCTAATTGTACTAAGGGACCTATTATGCAAATTATTTATTCTTCATTTCAGATCAGGGAATGATATGTGCAATAACATTTATTGCATAATTGCTCGACGTGGGCTCGCATGTCCAACAATCTCCCACTAGCCCAAAGAGCCATTAATGGGCTAATCATTTAAACCCACACTCATCTGACAATCATAGGCTATTTTGATAATAGCTAGGTAAGTTGATCAGTTACTATGTTCCCAAAAGACTATGCCAAGTTCTTTTACGGCACTTGCATATCTCCTAGTGACAGTGCTCACATCCAATGCGAATGTTGCATCCTATGCAACCAATGCTCAATCTAATCAAAGCAGTTATAGTGTCCTTGACACTATTGCTTAATAATTATTATAACCAGTATTTCCATAATCCTTATCAGAATACCCTTATTCCTGGAGATCTCTATCTCTAAAGGTATCCAAAGTTAAGACCTTTTAGATCACTATCTATAAAGTCTTAATTTCTTGAAGATAAGACTTGGAGATCACTATCACGAAAGTCTTGTCATCTTTGAAGATCTTGTTATTACTGCAATCAAGTATTTTCTCTCCATAATAGGATTAGCAACACTTTACTACTCCCACTGCATGGCAGATGTCTGGCTTTTGTACACATCTAGCATACACTTAGATATGTTTGTACCATATCTTAAAGGAAGGATGCATTTCTTGGAATTTTCCAGAAAATGGAACATGTCCAAGGTGTACTACTAATGTGACGGTCCCAGTATCCTCTTCTCTTTGTTTCTAAACAACTTCAGAACTAAGATCTAAGAGGTATCCTTGAAATCATATTTCAAGATATGGAATAGCCAGTCTATAAAACACTTATTATCATCCTTATATCATTCCAAATGATTAGGATATTATCTACATTTATCACGATGAACACATTGGTACTCCCACTAAGCTTCACATGGTTCATCAAGATTCTATTTGAAATCATAACGTTTATAATTTTATCAAATCTTATGTTCCAACTTCAAGAAGCTTATTTGAGTCCATAAATGGATATCTTTAGCTTGCATACTTTGCTTTTCTCAATCATGGAGCCCTGGGGCTACTTCATGTGAATATCCTTAGAGAGGCATTCATAGAGGAATGCAATCTTGACTTTCATCTCGAAGATGTCAAAGCCAAGTTGTGTAGCTACAGTTAGCAATATTCTGATGGGTATAAGCATGGTTACTGAAGAGCAAGTCTCATCGCAAGTAATGTCTTCTCTTCCGGTGTGTAGCTCATGGCTACGAGATGTGCTTCGAAGGTATCTACCTTCTCATCAGGTTTCCTTTCTCTTGAAGATCCATTTATACCTTATAGGTGGATCCTCGAGGGTCCATATACAACACTTGTATACAAAGTCTACCTTAGACTTTTATTGCTAACATACATCTTTCCATGTCATGATCCTCATGAGCTTCATCACATGAAGTCCGATCATTGTCAGACTTAAATGACACATGGAACACATCCTCAAACTCATTTGAAGAGGTATTAATGTTTCATCTTTAATTATCCTCTTAGTTTCCTATCTCAGGAGCCTCATTATCATCTCAAGATTAAATGAGTTCCTTTACTTCAATTTCATCTTGATTCTCAAGAGAATCATCCTCTAAGAATCACATTCTCGGAGATGAGATCTTTTAAGAATCTCCGTGTTATAAAGTAGGTATCCAATACCATCCTTTATTTTCCTAATGAAGTAGCACTCTCTAGTGCTCGATTCCAGCTTACTTGCATGAATCTTATTAAGGATATATAATGTAGCATCTACTACATATGGACCAGGAAACTAAGAGGAAATTATGCTAAAATTCATCATTGATCAAATCATATCACACATGATCCAATTATATCTCCCTACAACTCTATTGAGTTTAGGTGTTTTAGGAGGATTGAGAGATAGAAATGATATTCATACCTTCATAAGGTATTCTTTGAATTTATCTAACAGGTACAAGCTACCTAGGTTAGATCAAATTCATTTCATCTTTCTTCAGACTTTGGTTCCAAATCAAAATTGTGAACTCTTTGAATATTTCAAAGGTTTCTTAGGTGAAGAGAAGAAATCTCATATCATACATACTCATCAATAGATATTACATATCCATAATGTTTATTATGATATAGATGATCCACATACATCAATATGTATGAGATCTTGAATACCTCAACATCTAACACCATTCACAGAGAAGGGTATATTGGACATTTTATTTTGAATGCTATATTCACAAGTATGTAAGATTTGAAATTTTTAGACATTCTAAAGTTACATATCTTACTAGTCCATTGATCTCATCAACAAACATATGTTCAAAACTTGATGCCAGATCATTGTCAAATGATCTTCATCCTCCTATTGATCTTTTAAGGTTCAACTTTCAGTATTAGAAATATTAATGAACCATTCATTAATTTTCTAATTTTGTGGAGTCCACTAGATGTTAGATTACTATCTGAAATATATCCATCATAACTCTTTATGATAGGTTTATTCAAAAATTCATGTTTATTTCCAACATTTAGAAACAAACAATGAGTGTATTCTAATATCTAGGTCATAGAGACATTCTCTAAGACTAAGGCTCTCCCACTGAAATTAATAAGTCTATCAATCCAACAGAGATTGTTGCAATAATTGCATCAATATCTATGTGGATAACTATAAACCTTAAGATCAAATTTCTTCAGTCTTCTAAAACATATGCAACAATTGCAAGTGTCATTAGAAGAATGAGATACAATTATTAGACTTTAATCTTATCTTATAAGAAAGTCAATTTCAATGATTAAATATAGATTATTCTGGTGCTCTATCTGAGTCCTTCTCTAAGGATTCTAGACAGACTTGATAGTCATACTATCAACACACCAACTTATTGCAGTATTGGCATTCATCCAACTCTTTGGATGTCATATGGAAGTCACAGAAGTAGGTCAACTCTGTGACTTCCTTCTTACTCAGGTCTGACCCATGCTTCCATTGCGCTCCCTTCATCTATAAACAACCATTGCTTAAGACTAAGGATCTCTTATGTTAAATTCAAAAGAATTCAATGTAAGAGCATTTCAACATTTATACATGCTTCATTAAATTCATACAATATGAATATTATGAAGCTTCGTGAATGATTAGAGTGTAGACAGTAGAATGATGACATTCATCGTATCTACATCCATCTAAACTCTTAAAACATTGGTTCCGGTAGGTATTCAAACATTTTGAATACATCATCTCTTTCGAGCTACCATTCTGCATAAAGCAGAGAACCATGTCATTCATGATTAAATGTCTAGAGCACATATGTATGCCAAAACATCTTCTTCGATTTTATAAGGATTATTCGACAATTACGATCACTATCGACATGTCACTTCCAAAGTACACTCGATGAAAGATCAAGACTATAGAGACATATGAACCCTATGGTGATGTCTTATTGTCTTATTTAATTGTCATTCCTCATTATGTTGAGGAAATATGCACATAGAAGCCACATACATTATGTGTCCAACTGCAAGTATAATATCTAGATCATGAGTCCAATCCATGATATTTTACTGGTTATTATTGAGTATAACATTGAGTGGGTTTTATGAAGGATTATCTGAAATAAGAAATTTGCATAAGTCTACACATATTATATATTTTACTTTGATTTAGGATTTTTATATCAAAGTTATCATGCCCTGTCAACACTGAAAGTTCATTCCCTTAATCACTTTCAATGTAAGAGATATTCTTACCATTATATCTCAAGCAAGATCTGGGATCTCCTTCCTTATCTTTGTTACATCCCACTAATATGAGAACCTGTAACTCGGATAAAAAGAAAGGGAACACATTCCGCCTTGCAAGTCCAACTTTCATCTCCCAATTTGGTCTTTAAAACCCAAGCCCATCACCCCTAAGGTGATGTTGACCCATCATTAATTGAACCAACCGTCAACAAGCTTAATACTCGCTATACGCAATCCAATATCGCCCCAATAATATGAGGATCCGATATTGGGGTCACTACATATACGGCCTTACTCTTTCGAGAAGCGAAGAGCCCGATCCAAATGGATTGTATGCAGGAGCTGTCACTTCAGACATGTGTCTCCTTACATACAATATCTGGCGACGGAACCCTTCGCCTTGACGGGAGACCATGGATGTCACTAATGTGATCCTCCATATCATATTCATATTCTAATTAATCATTATGAATTATATTCATTATGATTAATTCTTCCAAGAGAAATAATAACTCTATTCACAATAGAGTGTTTTATCTTTAATTGGACTCCAATTAATCTAATAATATTAATTTAATGATCCAATTAATATCCAACAAACAATTTTAGTTGTTACTTGAAATATGGTATTATCTCAAATACGTATTATTTTGAATTTTAACAATTAGAAAATACATCATGATCTCTCAGGCATCATTCGTTCCCTACCCACTATCATGGCAAGTATCGGCGGGTGTGGGACAGACTGCAACCGGTGCGACCCGCTACCCCAATGATCCCCGACTAGACACCATATCCGCCTCGGGAAAAAGCAATGCCGAGTCAATCACTTTGTACTTGAGATGATCATCGATTTTTCAACCGAAATTATACCATATAATATTCATCAAAACCATTTTGATAATATTATAAGGAGATTTGCTAAACAAATCCCCAATCCTGTTCAAGCAACAAGGTTTTACATGTAAAATTTGTCCTACAACTATTGTAGGATAAACTAGAGTTTTCATGAAAACAATGTTTGTTGGAATGTGTATCAAGCAACCAATTGGTGATCTAGATCTAATCTAATCATTCGTTGGTTGAGTCAATGTCATTTAAGGGAATAAATATTGTTCTAATATTTCTCAAATATTATCCACAATTATTCTAGGAAATTAACTATTAATTTTGCAGTTTGTCTTAAATGACAATCACAAGGTTTCCGATAATGATGCAATTTCCAGCTGTGATCCTCAATAACTAAAAATAGTATATCTCATTCATTTTAAATTCAAATTAAGCAAAATCAATTTCCAGAGATTGATAACTTGATTTAAAAATGAAATCATATGATAAACACACATTTCCAGGTGTTTTAAAATCGTAATTAACATCTTAATTACGTCTCTAATCGCCATCCCTGAAACAGTGGACATATGGTCAATAAAACGATTATATCTTTAGCAAACGGAATCCAAATTGCGCAAACTCAAATCCTACTGTTTCCTTAATTAATGGGAAACATTATCCAATTTAAAATTTTGTGTTTAAATATTTTAAAAAGGGCCGAAATTTATCATAAGACAGGACTGCAAAAATTGAAATGCTAAAATCTTCACGAACCCATACAAGCCCAAATTTTCGTAGGTTCATGGATCTAATCCAAAACCTTCGACAACCTGGATCTGATACCACTTGAAGGATACAGAGAAAATCCTCATGCACATCACGGAAGCGTGATGATCGCATCGAATGCGATCGGGAGCGACTAGTCGCACTATTTGCTCGATGCAACAGAAATTAAAACTTTCTATGTGACGAAACCACATGATCCAAGAACACTTCTCGGATCGTTTCATCTAAACCACAAACAAGTAATAGGATTACCTCTTGAAGCGTGGTTGCGATCGAGTCTCTAAACAAAGAGACCTCATGTTTCAGGTCCGATCCGATGGAGGAGACGCTTGCGAGCGCGTGGACGAGACGCGTGCTTCTCGCAATCCATGTTGATGATCCAAGCCACGGATCTCCTGATCTCGACAAACGAGATACGATGTATTCTTCACGAGCAAGGCACGTCGAAGTAGACGGAGATCCACGAGCAAACTATCAGGCAACACAACGACGATGCTGTGGTGATGGAGGATCTCTCTTGGGCATCCATGGTGGACGGCCACATGAGAGATAGAGAGAATAGGCATGTAGAGAGAAAGGAGAGAGAGAGAGCATTCATTTATGTTGAGTGTCTAGAAGAGCAAGGGGTGCCTCTTCTTATATAGGGTTTTGGGTGTCCATGGATCCCAATCCATGGACAACACACAACCAACGGATGAGATTGATTGTGTCCCTTTGAACGACTAGGATTGTTGTTGATAAAACACAACAACAAGTGATTTAATTTGAATTAATTCATATCGATAAATCAACATAATTAAGTCTAATTTAAATCACATTTGACTAGAGAAGAAATAATGAGAAGACTAAACCAATCCCCTAAAATAAGGGGACGACTACCATCATCTCATGAGATCTCAATATCTCATGAGATCTCATTATCTCATGAGATCTCATTATATCATGATATTTCATTATCTCATAATTATATCATGATCTCTTGTCGATAATATTTTTACCAAAAAATAATTCCAAATTATCTTATGGAAAATATCAACCATGCCATTGAAATTATGTGAATCTCATTCACAACCCAAAACTAAATGTAATTATATTTTCAATTAATTATTCAATGTAACTCCAATTCACATTAACAATTAATCAACAAATATAAATCACAATATGTTCTCTCTAATATATTATAAATCATATTTATAATATATATATGATTAATATGGATAGTGTTATCCACATTATTCATATCCATGATAATTAAATTACATTTAATCATATTGGATCTCCTTTTCTCATGTGCCCAAATAACATGAATCACATTCACATTATTCACATCTTTAATAATTAAATCATATTTAATTATCTCATATAACTTCTCTTATTATATGAATCAAATTCATATTATACATGATAATTAAATCACATTAAATATCAATTTTCTCGATGCTTGGATACATATATCAACAATGAAACTATCCATGAACTCTTTCAAGGATAATATGCTTTCTCCGCGGATACTTGGAGATATGGACATGCGATTGTATTGTTCCACATATAGTGACTTGGATATTGAGATCACATCTCAAATCCAGATCTCGGGCCTCCCATAGATGCTTGATTAAGTCAAGATCGCAAATCTAATCTTCTCATTGCATCTGAATCACATTCAGATCAATGCCCAACATTTGGACCAAGATCAGATCACTTCTCTACTGAGAGGAGTCACTACATCACCCTCAGGTATTCCCAATACCTGTACATCCTGCATACTGGAAGACTCGGAATAAACCTGAAGTATTAGATCAACTTTATACTGTCTACTTCAGGGTTTTATCAGTAAGTTTCTCATTTGATCATTGGGAGTTGGTATCGATCATATACTTTCCAAAAGCATATATCATACCTAGGTCTTGATCATATACTTTCCAAAAGTATATATCAAACCTACAAATTCAGTCAAGCTTCCAAAGCGAGACAACCGTGCGCACGGAATATGATTCTTCCCAATATCTCATGAGTGAGCTCATGTCTTCCGGTTTAGTAATGAACCTGTATGATCCCTTTGAGAGATCGTATTACTCATATGCCCTTGCATGTCCACCAGCGCGCTGGTGTATAGACCTGGGTTAGGTCATCAACCTATTGGTCTGCCAAATGTACATACTCAGACATATAGTAACGCATATGTCTTCGGTCAGAGGATGCATGCATGTATCGTGACAGAATACGATATAGGACTTTGGTTATCTCGATCTCGTCAAGTCAACTCTTTGACCTAACTAATCTAACACCTCCGAATCTTTATTCCTATGCAGAGGACCTGCATCAAGAGGTCGGTCAGATATCAACCTATGTGAGAAAGGATTGCCATCTCCTACTCAGGCTGGAGATCATCTCTTAGCAATAATTTGACGGTGCTTGATGAGTCCTCAATCTAACCCTTTAGATATCCATCCAAGCACCGGCCTCTATGATTCAATAGTTGAATCAACAACTGTATGATTATTAAGATGGCCATGGTACATAACCCTAATTGTACTAAGGGATCTATTATGCAAATTATTTATTCTTCATTTCGGATCAAGGAATGATATGTGCAATAAAATTTATTACGTAATGGCTTGCCGTGGGCTCGCAAGTCTAACAATCCCCTGGTAGAAGATCTGAACCAACTCTACCTTGGAGATTCCGTGATCTGGAAATCTCCTCAAAAGAATCTGAAATCGAAGCCACATATCGTGTAATGGCTCGAGGGGATCATGTGAAAAGTATCTGATAACCAACCGCACGAAATTGGCTCAACTAATGGGGTAAAATCTCCACAGAAAAGTGGCTCGAAGTGTATCCCAACTAGATCGCTCCTTTCCCAACCTTTGAAGCCATCTCGCAGCTTCGTCCTTAGGCATCAAGGGAAAGGTCTTCATCATGGCATCCTTAGGTGAAATATATGCATAGTGTCTGGTGCTACATACTTCCTCAAATGCAAAAATATGCTCATATGGCTCCTTATGCTGCTTGCCATTAACCTCAACAACAATGATACAAAGTCCAAATCAATCAGAAAAATCAGTGAACTCATTATAGAATCTGACTTTGCTCCTGAATCATGTGAGGGTTGCTCAGTCCGCATTCTCATCTCAGCATCGTGTGGACTCTTGTATACTGAGTGATATGATATTTGCTAACTAATTTCAAACCTCTGCCCAGCTGCCACAAATGTAGTAGAAGGCTGACTCGAAGAGAACAATGAGGGAGGAATAGAATGAACAAGAGAAGATAAAGAAACACGAGGAACAAAAGATGACGATACTCCAAGATCAAGATCAAACTCGAAGAAGGAGAGAGGGTCAGGGTTGGGCCAGAAAAGAGAATTCTCTCGAATGGACTCGGGAAAAACAAACAGAGACAAGAAGGATGACTATCCAGGATCGAAGTCAGACCTGGAGAAGAACGGAGGACTCAACTCGGGGTTGAAACATAGATTGTCTCGAACTGACCTAGATGGATGAGTAGGCGCGCATGGAAGCGATGACGTGAGAGCCGTCCTAAGAGACTGCCTACCCATCGTGGTGACTCAAGAAATATAAAATGAAAGAAAGGTGAAAAAGAAGATGGCTCCTCGTGTGCGCCCTGCGATGCTCCTCTGCAGCTGGCTCAAAAAAAACACCAGTCTCCATGTACCTCAGTTGCTCAGCTCCTAAAGAAATTGACCTTAATACTAGGCCCTACAAGACAAACCAAATACGAAAGCCGTAAAAGATACAAAAATGCAACAAAAAATAAGATGACGAAAAAGACAGAATAAGAAAACCTAAAGCCTAAGGCTCTAGTCTCTACCCTAGCATTGCCTCCCCAACAACGACGCCATCTAAAAAATTCAAGTGTTCGAGTCGTCTAAAAAGATAGCAACTGTCGATGTGGTGGCCGGATGAAATTCACAGAAAAAGTTTTTATTTATACTCCTAAACTAATGTCTATAGTGATAAGTACGAGAGTGTTGAACATAGGGAAGCAAACTGTGGAAACTAAGGTAAAATAGTAGATGGACTATGGTAAATGGATTTCCTGATTTTTATTTATTTTTAGGGATTTTTCTGGAATTCTTATTTAATTTTATGATCCTTATTTTGATTTTGTTATTTTATATACCTATAAGTAGAAAATTATATGTTTTTGATTTTTTATTTTTTTTGGTTTTTACTTTGTACCTTTTATATTTTTAATTTTATTTCTTTTTTTTGTGAATCTTTTAGAGGTTTTTAATATTTTTTTATGGGTTTTGAATTATTTTTAAAGTGAAAAAAATATTTTTTTTATTGAAAATAGGTACTTATTTTTTTAAAAAAATATGAAATAGTAAGAAAATATTTTTATTTTCTTTTTATCAAAAAAGTAGGTAAAAATACTTTTCTAATGAGGTATTGTGTGTATTTTTATATTTTTTAATGAATTAGTTATTAATTTTTCAAGTTTTGAGGTATTTAGATTTTTATTGATTTTTATATTCAATTTTTATTTTATTTTTGGTTTAATATGTAAACTATAGTAAAAGATAATGTACATAATTTTTTCTGATTTTTAAAATTATTTTTCTATTTTATGTATTTTTATTGTTTATGTATATTTTAACATTTTAAGGATTTATTTAAAAATAGAAAATATTTTTATTTATAAAAACTATTATAATACAATATATAATATAATATTATTTATTTATATGTATTTTTTGTATTTTTATATTCTATATTTTATTTAATAGATATATAATATAGTATAGTATACATGGGTAATGTAATTTTCTAGAGAATAGAGGGGTACGCATGTAAATATGGAAAATTACGAGGGTAAAACATGCAAAAACACCGGAATTCACATGCTTCTTCAAGTGATGGAGCTGTTGCATGACTTGTTAAATATTTACTACAGTAGTGTAGCTAATTCTGCAAAAAGCCCAAAATATCTTGGGAATCACGTGCTAGTCACGTGGCTATGCTAAGCGGTGAGGCGGCTCGGCTCTGAACTACTGACGCATGGCTTGACTTGGGGCATTGATTGGTTTCTGATCATACGACTAGAGATGTATGTGATTGGATAATAGTGATTCGACTCGCTCCTCGTAATCCGACGGTGTAGAACAAATCTGGAATAGACTTTGTTCTCCGCTAATTTATCTCCAGGTGGTGATTTTACAGATGAAAGTGGTTCAAATCTACAGAAGCTACGGTGATTCTCAAATCAGAGCTCCGGATGCTATCGCAAATCAGATGCGGCTTCGTTCCTCAAGCGGAGTCAAATCTATCTCAAGTCCTCGTGCTTCAGATACATCTCGATCTATTCAGATGCTTCGCTTCCTGATCAAACAGGAATGACGCTCGCAGATGAAGGTTGCTGTAAGTGGCGATCGAACAAGGTAGTGGTCACGAATCTAGGCAATGGACTATGGATTGATAGCTTCAGTTCGATTCGAAGGCTCTGATCGATGATCACGTAATAGTAGTCCGACCTTTGATGATCAATGTACAATCGTTCATATGATCGGATATCAATTGGGACCACAGTGGTTGATACTCTGTGTTGAATACTATGATGCAGGTGCTCCTCGATTCTGACGATGAAGGATCAATGGAAGCTCCTAGATATCCTGTAAATGCTAAACACGGCTATGGCTTCAGGATAGATTCCTCGACCGGGGACTAGGGAGGTGAATGGTTGTTCTGATCTTCACGATCCGCAAGACGATGTTGCATTGGTTTATATCAGAGAACACTCGATTTGTTTGTTGACAAACGAGCATCCAGGTATTGCGGTGATTTTCTGGTGATTTTCGTCTTATGATCTGCTGGTGATTTTCGTCTTCCAGACACCGATGCTTTAGGAGATGGTTTCCTGGTGATCAACCACGCCTCCGGATGTGGGTGGTCCTTGCTTGAAGCTGATCTCACTTCCATATGTCTTTCAACCAACGAAGCTTCAATTGATAGATCATCAACAAAGTTCTTCGTGTGATGTTGCAGGTTCAAGATGAAACTGGTGCGCCGTGACAATAGCGGACCTTGTGAGAGTTAGAACTGCTTGAAGGCAAAGCCTCAGCTCAAAATTAAAAGGAAAGATGATCGACGACTCCAAGCAGAGATGGCAGATTCGAGTCTGGCAATCGTCTACTGAACGAGAACGATCGTGAGGGTTTGCGCAAGGTAGAACAACATCGACGAGATTTAGGAGGTGAAGATGATCTGGGATGGATGATTCTATTTGGAAATCGATAATAGAGGAGGTTGACTATTTATGAAACTCAAAGTGGCTCTTGTTTATTGCATCTACCCACTACAGACAAGGAGGTTATCGCACGACGGAGCTTCACTGCAACACTGACGACGATCGCGCCAGAGCTCACCCTCTCGACCTCGCTCGACGAAGACGGAACTCGGCCGTCACTTAGAGCTCTCTCTCTCTCTCTCCTGGAGCATTGAGAGAAGATGGGAATAATGGTAAATCTGAAGAGCTCCGTGAGAGGGCAGGGGGATTTATAAGGGTAAAGACGTGGGGAGTACGACGATGGGATGGCATCACTGGAGGAGGAGGGTATCAGGAGAAGACAGTTGGGCAACAGCCCAATGGCCAGGCCGTTGGGCGGTTGATGGAGGAAGAGGGCAATGGGAAGAAGGGAAGCGTCGAGCGGAAAGGGAATCAGAGAAGAATGGAAAAGGGGGAGAGAAAAGGAGGAGGGTGAAAAAATTAAAAAATTAAATTAAGTAATTAAGTAAGTAATTAGTTAAATTATTAACTCAAATAAATAAATAAATAATACTTAATCAAATAATAAATAAATAAATAAATAAATTTGATAAATTTTATTTTATATTAATAATATAACATTAATAAAATATTAATAAAATATAAAAATAAAAGGAATAATAAAAATTAAATGGAATAGAATTAAGATACATTATACAATTTATACCTATAGGATCCCAAAACTTACTTTTTGCATATTAACTCAAATTTTGAAATCACTTTTATTTGATAGATAATTTTATAAAATGAAATTTAAAAATGAGTACGTCCAATTCGAAGTTCATATTACCAAGTTATGATGTCCGGAAGTTTGGGGTCATGACTTTTTTAGTTTTGAGATTTATTGGCATTTATTAATAAATAAATTTATGTTATATTTTTATTTTTTATTGATTTTTATAAATATTTTAGAAAATATTTTATTAGGGATAATTAAATAGAAAATGAAGAAGACCTATATACATATAGTACGTATAGACAAGGGGGATCAAACACTAAAATTCACACATTTTATTCTAATATTTCTTTGGTATTTTTACTAAATAGAAGTTTAAAAGTGAGTATGGTCAATTTGGAGTTTGCAATAAATAGTTATGAACCTTGGAAGTTGGCTTTTATGACTTTTTAGGTTCATCAGAATTATTTATTTATATATTAAATAAATTTTTTGATATTTTTATAAATTAATATAGGTTATTATGAATAACTTTTGTGAAGAAAATATTTTGATTTGAAATTTTCTGGTTGATAAATAAAATAGGTGAACATATGTACAAGGTGAAAAATGTGTTAATGTACAACGATGATATTGATTTTCTGACATTTTTATAAATTAAGTTCCTATTCTTCCCCTACTTATTTATTTTGTCGACGAGTCAATATTGACCTGATCTCGAGGTTCGGATCAGTCTTTACATATTTCATATCTACATCCTTCTTTTCTTTTATTTCTCTTTTTATCTTTATTATTTTATTCTAGATAAAATAAGTAGTTAATATATAATATTAACAAATGCAGGTAGAATGTTAATTAGTGAATATTTACATGTATTTTACTGAAGATTTTGGCCAAAATAAAAGAATAAAGGTGATGAATCATGGATTCATCAGGGAGTCTACTTCATGAAGTAGGTAACCTTACCTATTTCATGTCTATTTTTTATCCTTTTTTATTTTTTTTGAAAAATACTACAATGTATTTTTATAACTATATGACTCTAATATGTCATTTAAATTTCGTCAGAAACAAAGATTCCGATGCCCTCCATCATGAACAGGTAGATTATAACAAATGTAAGACTGCTAAAATTACCTATTCTAGATGGATGGCATATGAGTCTCTGTTTCTAACGAAATTTAAATAACACATTAGAGGGATATAGCTATGAAAATCCATAGTAGTATTTTTTAAAAATAAAATAAAAAAATGAACAAAAAATGGACATGTACTAGGTAAGGTTACCCACTTCATGAAGTAGGCTTCATTTCCTCTCTCTCTCTCTCTCTCTCTCTCTATATATATATATATATAGGATTTTTATCCAGTAGACCGTATGCCCTTTTGCATCATGGTGAGAACCAATTCTAGGCCATACATATGTATTACCAATTGAGTGGTTACCTGTTTCAAAGGATGTTATTTTTGGAAGGAGATTAATATGCAAGATGATTTAACAATAAGTATTATTCTAAATATATCATGTCCTCAAAAAAAGGAAGAACATTTTGGAAATAAAATATTCAAATCAATGATTTATTGCAGAAAATTGAGATCCAGATACTCATGTTAGTAATATATATACAATAGTCAAGTAAATGGTTGTTGTGAGACTAATAATACACAAACATCGGTCAGTAATTTACATTCATTTTATTATATAGTACCAAATTCAATAATATATATAAACTGGTCAAGTAAGTGCTTATTGTGAAGTTACTAAAGCCATAAAAAATATTTAGTAATTTCTATATGTATTATTACTTTGAATAGAATTATGTAATTTAGAGACAATACTCAAGTAATATATATATATATATACACAATTCTTAAGTAAATTGTTGTTGTTTGTTCAGGAATATATATATATATATATATATATCATGTATCACATGTTCAGTAATATGTATACAATTATCAAGTAATGACTATTATGAGATCAATAATAACAAAGTAATGGTTAGTAAGGCACACACATTGCTTAAGTAAGAAAGTAACATATAATTAGTAACAGATTGTCCTTATATACGATTAATATGGAAATAGTACTCTGAAAAAGAAGTTATTAAATACATGCACATAAGGGAAAATGAATTGATGAAATTAATGAAATGTTTCGTTGACGAAAAAGGAAAAATATTATAGAAATGAATGCAATGTGTATTACATACACAATGGTATTACTAACCATTTGTTATGTTATTACTGTTCTCGCAACACACATTTACTTACCACTGTATACATATTACTAAATTTTGTATAAGTTAATATGTTGGATGTAAACTACTGATCTTTGTCTTGATATTACCGATCTTACAACAACCATTTACTTGACCAAAGTATATTTATTACTATCATAGAGTTTGGATCTTAATCATCTGCACGAAATCATTAATTCGAAGATTTTCTTTCCAAATCCGCCTTCCCTTTTTTAAGGATACTGTATAATTAGAAATATAGTAATTGTTAAATACGTGGTAGCCTATAATTAGAAATATAGTTATTGCTAATAAACGTGTATGGCTTATAATTGGTGTTCATCAAGACAATGGGCATAGGGCCCTCTACATAAGTCCTCTCTCTCTCTCTGTATATATATATATATATATATATATATCTGTATGTATGTATGTATGCTTCCATGCGTGCATGTATGTATGTACGTACGTACCACCGACCACAAGTCCAACAACAAGCATACCAAATGAAACATCTAGGACTCAAGGGTAGATATGCTATAAAGAACTAGAAAATAAACTTTGATGTATGCTGTTAGAGAAGTTGATTGTACTCCTTCGCGTGCTTCTTGTGATATGATAGTTGGTCTTCTTCTACTCAGAGAAGAAGAGGAAGATGGAGCTACTTTACGGTTTCAATTGAGAGGAGAGAGTTGAGGAATGGGAGGGTAGCTATCGTTATTATGCTTGTTGGGAAGGTCTTGATGAATTGCTTCTAATAGCATCCCTATTTGACATGATTCGACACCAAATAGCTATCAGTATTAATGCTTGGGAAGGTCTTGAGGAATGTGAGGGTTGTTGGACATGCAAGCCCACGGTGAGCCATTATGCAATAAATGTTATTGCAAATATCATTCCCTGATCATAAATGAAGGATAAATAATTTTTATAGTAGGTCCCTTAGTACAATTAGGGTTATGTAACATGGCTATCTTAATGATCATACAGCTGTTGATTCAATTATTGAATCATAGAGGATGGTGCTTGGATGAATATCTAAAGAGTTAGATTGAGGACTCATCAAGTACTGTCAAATGATTGTTAAGAGATAATCTCCAGCTAGAGTAGGAGATGGCAATCCTTTCTGACATAGGATGATATTTGACCAACCTCTTGATGCAGGTCCTTTGCATAGGAATAGAGATTCAGAGGTGTCATATTAGTTAAGTCAAAGAGTTGGCTTAACGAGATTGAGATAACCAAAGTCCTATATCGTATGCTGTCATGATATGGGCACGCATCCTCTGATCGAAGAAAGATGTGTTACTATATGTCTGAGTATGTACATTTGGAAGACCAATAGGTTGATGACCTAACCGAGATCTATATACCGACACGCTGGTGTGCATGCAAGGGCATATGAGTAATATGATCTCTCAAAGGGATCATACAGGTTCATTACTGAATCGAAAGATATGAGCTCACTCATGAGATATTGGGAAGGATCAAATTCCGTGCACGGTCGTCTCACTTTGGAAGCTTGACTGAATTTGTAGGTTGGATATATACTCTTGGAAAGTATATGACCAAGACCTAGGTGGGATGTATGCTTTTTGGAAAGTATATGATCGATAACAACTCCCAATGATGAAATGAGAAACTTACTGATAAAACCCTGAAGTAGACAGTATAAAGTTGATCTAATGCTTTGGGTTTATTCTGAGTCTTCCAGTATGCAGGATGTACATGTATTGGGAATACCTGAGGGTGATGTGATCATAAACGATTGTATAACCATGATGCTTCCATTCCTAAGGAGTGATGAAATGGGTCTGGATTTTAGTGACTCCTCTCATAGAGGAGTGATATAATCTTAGTCCAAATGTTGGACATTGATCTGAATGTGATTCAGATGTAATGAGAAGATTGAATTTGCGGTCTTGATTTAATCAAGCATCTGTGGGAGGTCCGCAAGATCTGGAATTGAGATGTGATCTCAATATCCAAGTCACTATACGTGGAACAATACAGTCGTCCTGTCCTTATCTCCAAGTATCCACGGAGAAAGCGCATTATCCTTGAAAGAGTTCAGGGGTAATTTCATTGTTGATATATATATATCCAAGCATCGAGAAAATTGATAATTAAATGTTATTTAATTAACATATATATAATATAAAATTGATTCATATTATAAGGAGAGATATCTAAGATAATTAAATATGATTTAATTATCAAATATGTGAATAATGTGAATGTGAATCATGTTATTTGGGCACATGAGAATAGAGATCCAAAATGATTAAATGTGATTTAATTATCATTTATATGAATAATGTGGATAGCACTATCCATATTAATTATATATATTATAAATGTGATTTATAATATATTAAAGAGAGTATATTGTGATTTATATTTGTTGATTAATTGTTAATGTAAATTGAATTCACATTGAATGATTAATTGAAAATATAATTACATTTTGTTTTGGGTTGTGAATGATATTCACATAATTTCAATGGCTTGATTGAAGTTTTTCATAAGATAATTGTGAATTATTTTTATGAGAAATATTTACAACAATTGTTGTTGTAAATCATGGAGATCTCATGAGATAATGAGATCTCATGAGTTTTTGAGGAGATAGACTCATTCTATCTCATTATCTCCAAGACCAGTCAAAGTGATTTAAATTGGGATTAATTATGTTGATTTATCAATATAAATTAATTCAAAATTAAATCAATTATTGTTGTATTTTTACAACAATATCTTAGCCATTGAAAGAAATACAAATCAATCTCAACCATTGATTGTGTGTTGTCCATGGATCGGGATCCATGGATTCCCAAAACCCTATATAAGAAGAGGCACCTCTTGCTCTTCAAGACACACAATAATGAATACTCTATCTCTCTCTCTTTCTCCATACGCTAAGCCTCTCTCTTATAATGTCCGTCCGCCATAGAGCCATTGTGAGAGTCGTCATCGACGTAACATCGTCGTTATGCTGCCGGATTATCTACTCGTGGATATCCATCTCCTTAGGTGTGTCTCGCTCGTGAAGAAGATCTTGGATCTCGTGTGATGAGATCAAGAGATCCGCCGCTTGGATCATCAACATGGATTGCGAGGAGCACGCGATTCATCCCCGCGCTCGCAAGCATCTCCTCCGTCGGATCGGACTTGAGACAGGAGGTCTCTTTGTTTAGAGACTCGACCGCAACCATGCTTCAAGAGGTAAACCTACTATTTGTTTGTGGTTTAGACGAAAAGATCCGAGAAGTGTTCTTGGATCATGTGGTTTCGTCACATAAATAATTTAATTTCCAATGCCTGGAGCGACTGGTGCGACTAGTCGCACCTGATCGCATTTGATGCGATCATCACACTTCTGTGATGCGCTTAAGGATTTCCCCATATCCTTCAAGTGGTATCAGAGCCAGGTTGTCGAAGGTTTTGGATGAGATCCATGAAACTACGAAGATTTGGGCTCGATTGGGTTCGTGAAAATTTTAGCATTTCAATTTTCGCAGCCTGTCTTGTGATAACATTTCAGCCATGTTTAAAATGTTTAAACACTAAATTTTAAATTGTATAATGTTCCCCATTAATTAAGGAAACAAGGATTTGCGTTTGCATGATTTGGAATCCGATAACTCAAGATATGATGTTTTTAATAACCATATATCCACTGTTTTAGGAATGATGGTTAGTGACGTAATTAAAGAGTTAATTATGTATCCTAAATGCGTGGAAATGCATAATTATCACTTGGGTTCTATTTTAAATCGAATTGGCGAATAAAATAAATTTAGTTTGCATTAATTGGATTTAAATTGATCGAGTTATGTTAGTTTTAGTGAGTAGGGGTCACTACTGGAAATTAACAAACTTGATTATGAAACTTGTGATAGTCATTCAAATAAATTGATGAAAATTAATAGTTAGTTTTCTGAAATAATTATTGATAAATATTTGTGAAATATTTAAAGATGATAATTATTTTCTTGAATGACATTGCATTAACCAAAATGATAAGATAGTTGATCTTGATCACAATTGGTTAATATGAAATTTCCAACAAACATTGTTTTCATGAAAATCTCTAGTTTGTCCTACAATAGTTGTAGGACAACTTTTACATGCAAAACCTTGTTGCTTGAATATGATTGGGGATTTTTTTAGCAAATCTCCTTATAATATTATCAAAAAGGTTTTGATGAATATTATATGGTATAACTTCTGTTGAAAAATTGATGATCTTCTCAAATAAAGAATGATTGGCTCGGCATTATTTTTTCCCGACGCGGATATGGTGTCTAGTCGGGGAGCGTTGGGGTAGCAGGTTGCACCATGTGTAGTCTATCCCACTCTCGTCGGTACTTGCCATGACAGTGGGTAGGGAACAAATAATGCTTGAGATCATAATGTATTTTCTAATTATTAAAATTCGATTAATACATATTTGAGATAATACCGCAATTCAAGTAACAATTATGAATGTTTGTTGGATATTAATTAGATCATTAATTTAATATGATTAGATTAATTGGAATCCAATTAAAACTAAAACACTCTATTATGAATAGAGATGTTATTTCCCTTGGAAGAATTAATCATAATAAATATGATCATAATGATTAATTAGAATTTGAATGTGATATGGAGGATCACATAAGTGACATCCATGGTCTCCCATCAAGGCGAAGGGTTCTGTCGCCAGATATTGTATGTAGGAGACGTCTGTCCGAAGTGATAGCTCCTGCATACAATCTATTTGGATCAGGCTCTTCGCTTCTCGAAAGAGTAAGGCCGTATATGTAGTGACCCCAATATCGAGTCCTCATATTATTGGGGCGATATTGGATTGCGTATAGAGAGTATTAAGCCTATTAATGGTTGATTCAATTAATGATGGGTCAACATCACCTTAGGGATGGTGGGCCCGGGTGTTAAAGATCAAATTAAGAGATGCAAGTTGGACTTGCAAGGTGGACTGTGTTCCCGCTTCTTTTTATCGGAGTCACAAGTTCTCATATTATTGGGATGTGACAAAGATAAGGAAGGAGATCTCAAATCTTGCTTGAGATATGATGGTAAGTATATCTCTTACATTGAAAGTGATTAAGGGAATGAACTTTCAGTGTTGACAAGGCAGGCCAACTTTGATATAAAAGTTCCTAAATCAAAGTAAAATAAGTATATATATATATATAAATATATACACATGAAATTTCTTATTTCAAATAATCCTTCATTAAACCCGCTTAATGTTCTACTCAATAATAACCAGTAAAATATCATGGATTACACTCATGATCTAGATATTGTACTTGCAGTTGGACACATAATGTATGTGGTTGCAATGTGCAAGTTTCCTCATAGTAATGGGGAATGACAATTAAACAGACAATAGATCTAAAAACCTAGGGTTTGTATGTCTCTATAGTCATGATATCATCAAATGTACTTTGGAAGTGACATGTCAATGATGATCGTAATTGTCAATTAATCCTTATAAAACCCTAAGAAGATGTTCTTGCATACATATGTGCTCTCAACATTTTAATCATGAATGACATGGTTCAGTGCATCATGCAGAATGGTAGATCTATAAGAGATGATGTATTCAAAATGTTTGAATACCTACATGAACCAATGTTTTAAGAGTTTACATGGATGTAGATACGATGAGTGTCATCATTCTACTGTCTATACTCTAGTCATTCATGACGCTTCATAATAATTAATATTGTATGAATTTAATGAAGAACGTATAAATGTTGAAATGCTCTTACATTGAATTATATTTGAATTCAACATAAGAGATCCTTATTCTTAAGCAATGATTGTTTATAGATAAAGGGAGCATAGTGGAAGCATGGGTCAGACCCAAGATGAGAAGGATAGTCAAAGAGTTGACCGTACTTCTATGACTTCCATATGACATCCTAAGAGTTGGATGAATGCTAATACTGCAATAAGATGATGTGTTGATAGTATGACTGTCAAGTCTGTCTAGAATCCTTAGTGAAGGACTCAGATAAAGCATCAGAATAATCTACATAAATCATTGATATTGACTTGCTTATTGAATAAGATAAAGTCTTATAATTGTATCTCAATCTTTTAACAACACTTGCAATAGGTTGCATATATTTTAGAAGACTGAAAAAAATTTGATCTTAAGGTTTATAGTTATCCACATTGATATTAATGCAATTGTTACAACAATCTCTGTTAGATCGATATACTTCTTAATTTCAGTGGGAGAGCCTTAGTCTTAGAGAATGTATCTATGACCTAGATATTGGAATACACTCCTCGTCTGTTTCTAAATGTTGGAAATAAACATGAATTCTAAAATAGAATTATCATAAAAGGTTATGATGGATATATTTCAGATAGTAATCTGGCATCTAGTGGACTCTACTAAATTAGAAAATTAATGAATGGTTCATTAAAGTTTCTAAAACTGAAAATTAAACCTTTAAAAGATCAATAGGAGGATGAAGATCATTTGACAATGATCTGGCATCAAGTTTGGACATGTGTCTGTTGATGAGATCAATGGACTAGTAAGAGATGAAACTCTAGAATGTCTAAAATTTCAAAACTTACATACTTATGAATATTGTATTCAAAGTAAAATGTCCAATACACCCTTCTTTGGGAAAGGTATAAGATGTTGAGGTATTCAAGATCTAATACATATTGATGTATGTGGATCATCTATATCAGAATAAACATTAGGGATATGTGATATCTATTAATAATTATTTGTGATATAAGATTTCTTTCCTTCACCTTTGAAATGTTCAAAGATTTCACAATTTTGGTTTAGAACCAAAGTTTGAAGAAAGATGAAATGAATTTTATCTAACCTAGGTAGCTTGTACCTGTTAGATAAACTCAAAGAATACCTTATGGAGATATGAATATCATTTCTATCTCACTCCTCCTAATAAACCTAAACTCAATAGAGTTGTAAGGAGATACAATTGGATAATGTGTGACATGATTTAATCAATCATAAATTTTAGCATAATTTCCTCTTAGTTTCCAGGTATATATGTAGTAGAGACTACATTATACATCCTTAATAAGATTCCATGCATGTAAGCTGGAATTGAGCACTTGAGAGTGTTGCTTCATTAGGAAAATAAAGGATGGTATTGGATACCTACTTTATACCCTTGAGATTCTTAAAAGATCTCATCTCTGATAATGTGATTCTTAGAGGATGACTCTCTTGAGAATCAAGATGAAAATGAAGTAAAGGAACTCATTTAATCTTGAGATGATAATGAGGATCCTGAAATTGGAAACTAAAAGGATAATTAAAGATGAAACATTAATACCTCTTCAAATGAGTTTGAGGATGTATTCCATGTGTCAGTTAAGTCTGACAATGATCGGACTTCATGTGATGAAGCTCTTGAGGATCATGACATGGAAAGATGGATGTTAGCAATAAAATTCTAAAGTAGACTTTATATACAAGTGTTGTATATTGACCCTCAAGGATCCACCTATATGGGTAAGACCCATAAAGGTGTAAGTGGATCTTCAAGAGAAAGAGGGAACCTGATGAGAAGGTAGAGACCTTAAAAGCACAACTCATAGCCACAAGCTACACACCAAAGAGAAGAGACTTGTTCTTTAGTGACCATGCTTATACACATCAGATTATTGCTAACTAAAGCTACACAACTTGACTTTGACATCTTTAAGATGTGAGTCAAGATTGTATTCCTCAATGAATACCTCTCTGAGGATATTCACATGAAGTAGCCCCAGGACTTCATGGTAGAGGAAAGCAAGATGTGCAACCTAAAGAAATCCATCTATGGACTCAAATAAGCTTCTTGAAGCTGGAACAAAAGATTTGATGAAATTATAAATGTTATGATTTCAGATAGAATCTTGATGAACCATGTGAAGCTTAGTGGAATTACTATGGTGTTCATCGTGCTAAATGTAGGTAATATCCAAATCATTTTAAAATGATATAAGGATGATAATAAGTGTTTTATAAACTGACTATTCCATATCTTGAAATATGATTTCAAGGATACCGCTTAGATTTTAGTTCTGAAGGTGTTCAGAAGCAAAGAAAAGAGGTTATTGGGACCGTCACATTTGTAGTTTACCTTGGACATGTTCCATTCTTGGAAAATCCCAAGAAAGGCTTCCTTCCCATAAGATATGGTACTGACCTATCTGAAGGGTTTAACACCTCAAAGAGTTGAGGAAGTGAATGCTAGAACTGCTTGCACTTGTACATCAGTTACAAGAAGCTGAGTGTATGCTGGATGTGTACAAAAGCCAGATATCTGCCAAGCAGTAGGAGTAGTAAAGTGTTACTAATCCTACTATGGAGAGAAAACACTTGATTGCAGTAATAACTAAATCTCCATAGATGATAAGATTTTTGAGATAGTGATCTCAAAGTCTTATCTTTAAAAACTTAAGACTTTATAGATAGAGATCTAAAAGGTCTTCACCGTAGATGCCTTAGGAGATAGAGATCTCCAGGAATAAAGGTATTCTGATAAGGATTATGGAAATACTGGTTATGATAATTAATAAGCTGTAGTATCATGGACACTATAACAAACAAGATTGAGTATTGGTTGCATAAGATGCAACATTCGCATTAGATGCGAGCACTGTTACCGGGGATATGCAAGTGCCGTAAAAGGACTTGGCGTAGTCTCGTAGGAACAGAGTGTCTGATCAGCTTACCTAGCTATTTTCTAAATAGCCTATGATTGTCACATGAGTATGGGTTTAAATGATTAGCCCATTAATGGATCTTTGGGCTAGTGGGAGATTGTTGGACATGCGAGCCCACGATGAGCCAATATGCAATAAACATTATTGCAAATATCATTCTTCGATCTGAAATGAAGAATAACTAATTTGCATAATAGATCCTTAGTTCAATTAAGGTTATGTACCATGGCTATCTTAATGATCATACAACTCTTGATTCAATTATTGAATCATAGAGGCGGGTGCTTGGATGAATATCTAAAGAGTTAGATTGAGGACTCATCAAGTACCGTCAAATGATTGTTAAGAGATGATCTCCAGCCTGAGTAGGAGATGGCAATCCTTTCTGACATAGGCTGATATCTGACCGACCTTTTGATGCAAGTCCTTTGCATAGGAATAGAGATTCGGAGGTGTCATATTAGTTAAGTCAAAGAGTTGACTTAAGGAGATTGAGATAACCAAAGTCCTATATCGTATGCTGTTACGATACAACCACGCATCCTCATCCGGAGACAGATGTGTTACTATATGTCTGAGTATTTACATTTGGCAGACCAATAGGTTGATGACCTAACCAAGGTCTACACACCGGCGTGCTGGTGTGCATGCAAGGGCATATGAGTAATACAATATCTCAGAGGTACCATACATGTTCATTACTGAGCCGGAAGACATGAGCTCACTCATGAGATATTGGGAACGATCAAATTCCGTGCTCGGTCGTCTCGATTTGGAAGCTTGACTGAATTTATAGGTTGGACATATACTTTTGGAAAGTACATGATCAAGACATAGGTATGATATATGCTTTTTGGAAAGTATATGATCGATACTAACTCCCAATGATCAAATGAGAAACTTACTGATAAAACCCTAAAGTAGACAGTATAAAGTTGACCTAATTCTTAGGGTTTATTCTGAGTCTTCCAGTATGCAGGATGTACATGTATTTGGAATACCTGAGGGTGATGTGATCATAAACGATTGTATAACCATGACGCTTCTATTCCTATGGAGTGATGAAACAGGTCTGGATTTTAGTGACTCCTCTCATAGAGAAGTGATCTAATCTTAGTCCAAATGTTGGACATTGATCTGAATGTGGTTCAGATGTAATGAGAAGATTGGATTTGAGGTCTTGATTTAATCAAACATCTGTGGGAGGTCCGCAAGATCTGGATTTGAGATGTGATCTCAATATCCAAGTCATTATATGTGGAACAATACAATCGCCCTATCCTTATCTCCAAGTATCCGAGGAGAAAGCGCATTATCCTTGAAAGAGTTCAGGGATAATTTCATTGTTGATATATGTATCCAAGCATCGAGAAAATTGATATTTAAATGTGATTTAATTATCATATATATAATATGAATTTGATTCATATTATAAGGAGAGATATCTAAGATAATTAAATATGATTTAATTATCAAAGATGTGAATGATGTGAATGTGATTCATGTTATTTGGGCACATGAGAATAGAGATCCAAGATGATTAATGTGATTTAATTGTCATGGATATGAATAATGTGGATAGTACTATCCATATTAATCATGTATATTATAAATCTGATTTATAATATATTAAAGAGAGTATATTGTGATTTATATTTGTTGATTAATTTTTAATGTGAATTGGATACACATTGAATGATTAATTGAAAATAAAATTACATTTTGTTTTGGGTTGTGAATGAGATTCAGATAATTTCAATGGCTTGATTGATGTTTTCCACAAGATAATTGTGAATTATTTTTGTGAGAAATATTTACAACAATTGTTGTTGTAAATCTTGGAGATCTCATGAGATAATGAGATCTCATGAGTTTTTGAGGAGATAGACTCATTCTATCTCATTATCTCCAAGACCAGTCAAAGTGATTTAAATTGGGATTAATTATGTTGATTTATCAATATAAATTAATTCAAAATTTAATCAATTATCATTGTAGTTTTACAACAACATCTTTGCCATTGAAAGAAACACAAATCAATCTCAACCATTGATTGTGTGTTGTCTATGGATTGGGATCCATGGACTCCCAAAACCCTATATAAGAAGAGGCACCCCTTGCTCTTCAAGACACACAATAATGAATACTCTCTCTCCCTCTTTCTCCAAACACCAAGCCTCTCTCTCTTTTAATGGTCGTCCACCATGGAGCCATTGTGAGAGTCGTCATCGACGCATCATTGTCGTTATGCTGCCGGATCATCTACTCGTGGATCTCCATCTCCTTCGGTGTGTCTCTCTCGTGAAGAAGATGTTGGATCTCGTGTTACGAGATCAGGAGATCTGCCGCTTGGATCATCAACATGGATTGCGAGGAGCACGCGATTCATCCCTGCGCTCGCAAGCGTATCCTCCGTCGGATCGGACTTGAGACAAGAGGTCTCTTTGTTTAGAGACTCAATCGCAACCACACTTCAAGAGGTAATCCTATTACTTGTTTGTGGTTTAGACGAAACGATCCAGAAGTGTTCTTGGATCATGTGGTTTCGTCACATAAAAAAAATTTAATTTCCGCTGCCCGGAGCGACTAGTGCGACTAGTCGCTCCCGATCGCATTCGATGCGATCATCACGCTTCTGTGATGCGCTTGAGGATTTTCCCCATATCCTTCAAAGGTAACTATCGTTATTACGCTTGTTGGGAAAGTTAAGGACACAAATAATAAAAATCGTAACACCATCATATTGTATTCCCTATCCAAATTTGTAATTACCGCTGAAGATTTTTCCTGAGATACATTGAGATGTGGTTGTTATATGTTAGAGAGGATCCTCTATTATTGTGTTGTGCTTGTTATAATCGTGGGAACCTCTCGATCATGATCGAGCGGTTCACATGATTTTGCACGGTATGGCCCCACAAAAAGCGCAAAATCGTACGAACCGCTCGATCAAGATCGAGCGATTCCCATGACCACAGCTGACTCTGCTGCATTTTGGACCACAACAGACGATCTGATTCTATTATATGTAGTGAATAGATACAGAAAATCTACTTTTTGCTTCCTTTTTGTGTTCGGATTAGACTAATACAGAAGGTTAACAAAAGGACCTTCTTTTATCAATTTAATTCTACTTAAGTTAACAACCAAAAAAATAAGAATTTATTTTTTTAGGTATGAATGATACATCACAACCAATTTAGGGAGAAAGCTCAAACAGTATTGTGGATTTGGAAGGGGCATTTAAACTTATGTCCCAACACTTTGCATCAATATCCTATATAGAAAATTATTATAATAAGTAAACCTCTTGTTTATACCATCAAAATGAAGCATATTTCAACTTATTTTTTGTTTAATGCATTTCATAAATCTTGCCATGAAATTAACTACTTGTTAATTCCAGGATTAGGATGAGTAAAATTAATGCTTCAACTTGAAATTTTTACATATTAGCCCTTATCATAGGGATGCAACTGAGTACATATATATTTATATATCCGTATTTTGACAGACATTAATATATAATTTTTTTAATAAATACAAATACGGAAAATGAAATATGTGTTTCAATTATTTTTACACATGTAAACATAAATACAAATATCGTTTTCATTTTGTTGGGATATGGATTTAACTATTAGTTATAGGTTCATTTAAGCAAGGTTGCTCTTTTCATAGCAATGCAAATTAATAATCCATATTCGTTTGTGTATCTATTTTTGGACAGATATGAATATATATTTTTATTTTGTAGGATAAAAATATATGTAATTTTTATTTTAATGAATGTGATACAAACAATGGGGAGTTTCGATTATTTTTGCAGATACATATATAGAGATATAATTTTCATTTCTTTTATAAACATACATATTTAAGTATTAGTTATAAGTTTGTACATATGTGTTAGCTCTTTATCAAAGAGATACACCCAAATAATCCATATTCATCCACTATCATATCCATTTTTAGGCGACACGGTTATATATGTTTATTTTACAAATATGAATACGTACTTTTGATTTTCATGAATACGATACAAAAAAGAATATGAATTTCAATTATTTTTGTGGATATAGATATAGATACAGATTCCATTTCATTTTTTTCGGATACAGATACATAACTAAATTTTAGTTGTATATTTGTTTATATAATAGTGATGTAACCGGATAATCTATATATGTCTACTTTCTTTTCCGTATTTGTATTCATTAAAATGAAATTTGCGTATTCATATATATCAAGATATATATATATGTACTCAGTTGCATCCCTATAATAGGAGCTAGCATTTTTAAATTTCAAGTTGTGAGACCCCTCGTTGTGGGTCCTGAAATTTTTTGTAAAAATTCTCTTATTCAATATCTAAAAAAATTTGATTAAGAACTCCATCGTATTGAACTTGTCGAGACATTTCCAATGAGTCCAAGAACACAAAAATTTGAGTTCAGAAGGTCGAGCTATGATCATTTTACCGAGTCGAGGTCCAGGTCAAATTCTGATCCAAACCAAGATCCCGATCCGAATTTTCCCTCATATAAAACCACCCAAAAGCCACCCCTCTCTTCCAAAAATTCCCCAATTCAAAGAGCTGCCCCTTCCTCCTCCCTCCCCCTGCTGAAGCACCGTTGGAGCTCATTGGAGCATGTCGGATTGGCGATCCAAAGCCATCACCGCGTAGAGGAGGTCGAGGTCATCCTTGTGTGCAGATTCGTGTCGCCAAAGGATCGTCGAACACACCATTTTTCTACGGGTGAAGATTCCGAGGTTATGATTTTTTTGAGGTAGGATGTCCCCTTTCCTTTCTTGCTGTGAGTTTACACGTTATTTTGGACATATATATTTGAACATCTAGATCCTTAGCGATTTTTATATTATGTTTTATATATATTCCATTCTTGATTTCTTTTATTTTTCTCTTGCAAATGCTATCCATGATTTTTTTAAATAATGATCATTTCAAAACATTCTTTCAAGAATTAGGGCCCTATAAAATGTGAAGACTGCATTGGTGGCTGGAATGGTGATCCGTGTGTTCCTAATCAGCATCCATGGAGTGGGATTGATTGTCAATTTGTAAATGCGACCAAATATGGGTCATAGATGGATTGTAACATCACATATCTTTTCACATTTGCGTACAAAGTCGACTTGTTTTATACTTACTTTCTTATTCAGTTCTAGATCTACAATTTAGTTAAGCTTCTTGTTGGACTGACAATACACACGCACCTTCTCTATTTTTGTTAAAAATTGGAATAGTATAGTTATGCGCGTACATATCCAATGATGTAGAATATTTTGCTAGGTCCTTTTTATTAGTAGAAAGCTGCGATAAGAAATTTGGCCTAAGTTTCTCTAGATACTGGTAAGTCCTTGCTACCTATCCGAAATTTATTAGAAATCATGTTTTAGTCTATTCTTAATTCTAAGTTGATTTTTTTATGGTTAGAGTTGACCATTACCCAGGACCAGGAAACACTCTTGATGGTTAAGATCACGCTATGGTTGTCGAGGCCGGAATACACTATTTGTGGAGATATTTGGAATTTGGTTATTTCCAATGGAATATGATGTGTCTGTAGTGTGAATCGTGTTAGGAGGATGCATACGATCTCTTCTTTTGTTGTCTGTTTGTTTGGCGTGTCCATATCGTTTCAAAGATAACTTGACTCCATGCTTTTTCTGGGTTGGGGTTGGATGTCTAACATGACCGAAGGCAGAGATGGCACCATCATCTTGTGCAGTCTATGGCTGGTGGAACTCCATCCTCTCATGTTGTTTTTTGTTTTGGGCTTTGTTGATAATGTAGTGTAACAATGTGGTCATCAGGGTGTTACACCTGTATACCTATAATCTAGAATATGTTCTATGGTACCTAATTTTTAGTTGAGGGAATAACTAAGTAAAGGGTGTCCGGCGTAATTTAGATCTTCTTTTTCTGCAGTTCATGAGTTCTGCTGCGATTGAATGATTAGTAATCTCTATTGCCTTCCCTTTGATTTTATAGAAAAAGGTTGGCATGAGAAAGAGATTAAGGTGATAATGCTAATTTCTGCCCATTACAACAATGCCTCTAAATCCATTACTCTGCTGATTATTTTTAAGTTATTTTTGTGAGATCTATTGAATGCTTTTATGCTTCTTTTTTCCATTGCTCAATTATTATATTTGGTTTTCTAAGTGCAAGAGACTTTTTTTCTTATAAAAAAATGTCCACCTTTTTTTGAAAGTGTGAAGTAATGTTTCTGATTCCAGTAGTTCATGTGTTCATCTAATGTCCATCCAATTGTATTTCTTTCTTTATCCCTCTGCATTTGGAAGGCAAATCTTTTTGAAGGCATGCTACTAAATGACAAGCCTCTGCTCCAAAACCTTATGTATTTTAACTAGATACGAGATAAAATGTTGGGGTATCTTTCCGGCTAAAATTTGATCACCATTTGAAAATTTTAGTAGCTTGTATATATGCCACTGTAAAGTACAACCATGTTTCTACTCGCATAAAGTGCTATATTTCAAATAAGTAAAGTAGGAAATATACACACTCCAATTACTCTTAGGGATCATGAGTACTCCTTTTGTGATATTACATGATTATGCTAAATATTTGAATCCCTCTTTGGGTTGCTAGCATTGATTGTATAGTAATGATTATCATTTCATGTGAAGGGACATTTCATGATGATCGAGTAGTGGAATAGTTACCTCCAAGGAAGAGGCATGCACCCTTGGGGCCCAGATAGAAGCCTAGATGGATGTGATCCCCACCAAAACTATATAGCTGCAATGGTAGGAGGACATGTCGCTTGGCACACCGATGTGCAAATCTAACGGTGTTCGCCCTCAGTACTTGTGTGTCTTTAGATCAATGCTTTGGATTTGCGCCAAGTAGTCATGGTTGTTGATCGAGTATCTCGCTTGTTCACTTAGAGTAAATCTCATGTACGGGCTGGTGTAGGCCCACATTGGTCGGTATTCTGAGTGGGAGCACTAAAAGGGGAGTTCCAAGAAATATAGTAAATGAATGAGATACAAGCCTCCTATGCATAAGGAGAACTAGGTTAGTATGTGATTTGGACTACAATATGAATGATCCTGGTAACCTATGCTCTGACTCATGCCCTACGCCACGATGGACTCTTACATGTGGGGAGTGGATTTGGGCGGTTTGCGATGATTCATGGGTTGAAATTTGAATTTGGAATTGGAAAGACATTTTGTTAAGTAAAGCTAGTAGACGTGCTGGGAACTTATCTATGATGTGTTGCACCCCACAGCATGCCTACGGAGGCACCCCAATCATAAGGCCTTCGTCTTGTCTTAGAGTCATAATGTGAGGTCTCACCCAGACCAAGACCACAGACTATCCCTGAAGCTTGGGTGATCCATATCAAATATTAATGATTATAATTTATTCTATACAAGGATAGTTTATTGATAACCGGGGATGGTCAAGGGTCTAGTGTTCTCACAATGCGTTAACACCGGTTGCTAAAGCGACCTCTCAATAACCGTCATTAATTAATAATCAAACACATAATATAATAAATAAATAAATGAAAATACGATGCGAGCTAGAAATTTATTATAACTCTACAAAATATGTGTATAAGACAAGTGTATAGAGTGCTGAACCACTGAGAGCAAAGAGGAATAAAGCAAAATGAATAATCTACTTAGGTATTTTTATATTTTTATTTTTCAAATGTTTTTGTGAGTTTAAAATTTATTTTATATTTTTTTGGAATTTTTATTTTTTGCAAGTATTTTTAATTTTTTTTAAATTTGGTAATATATGTATATAAATATAGATAATAAATATATGCATTATATATATATGAAATAATAGAAGCTTGACTTTTTAGAAAGTTTAAAATGTCAAAGAAAGTCAAAATATCTAAAATAAACAATTTTTGATATTTTTATTTTTTTTCTCAATTTTGGTTATTTTTGGGATTTTTTGAGATTTTTTGTGTATTTTTAAATAAAGGAATACATAAAATAGTCCAAAACAAAAATTCAAAGATTGGAATAGGTGTAATAAATGTCTAATAGATCAGATAGGGTTCAATTTCAATTTTGACAGAAAATAAATGCAACATAAAATATAGGAATTAAAAACAATTTTTTTTATTTTGAGGATTTTTTTGTTTTTATAAGGTTTATACTGTTCTGTAATTTTTATGGAATTGATTTTGAATGTTTTAGTATTTTTGGATAGATGTTTAAATACTTAAGATATAACTAATATTTTTGGGGGGAATTTTTGGAGGTGTTTTGAATTTTTTTCTAATTTTCTCAATAAAACATGGAAATATGATGTTTTTTTAACTAGAAAAATAATTTAAATGCTATAGGAAAAATATATGTCTTGAAGATGGGTTCCATGCACTTAAGGTAATTTTCCTATAATTTTAAACTAAAAATGCTATTTAAAACACACAAAATACAAGCAATAAAGGAAATCCGTAAGTAAATGACCTAATTGAATTTTTCAGGAAGTTGAAATGCATTTCATAGCATAATATCAAAGTTCAGGGGCCATACATACACATTACCCAAATATATTCAATTTGATACACACTAATAGGGTATTTTTACAAATAAACTAACTTCTAGGGTCCAAAATGCAATTAGTCCTATAATATTATATTTAATCCACAAATTATAGCTTCAAAATGAAATACACACATGAAGGGGGTCCAATGCAAAATGCCAGGAACCTCATATGTATGGACACATGAGGTGACCTGGTACTAGACTATAGTCCAAATAAATAAAGTTTAGGAGTCTTGATGTAAATATTACAAATATGTTTACATTGCAGAAGAAAGATTAAATAGTAAATACTAAATAAAAAATGTGTGTGTGTGCATGTGTGTGGGGGGGGGGGAGGGGGGTAGTGCGCAAAATACCTAACATCACACGTTGATGGACGGTCGAGATCTTTTCACTTAACCACATGGAGAGCTATGATGCACCGATGATGCTTCAATGATGGAGGGCTGAGATTATATCTCAGCCACGATTTGACGGTTGCAGGCATGCTTGATCATGTAGCTGCTGCTTCATCTGGAGTTTATTCGCAATCTAACGACAGAGAGGGGTTGTGGAATAATGGACAAAAACTTGGCTTGGATGAGCTTTGATCAGCCTTAACTCCTCTCTGGTGGTCTCCCTCGCTCTAGATGGGCACAAAACGATCTTGGGCCCCTCTCGCGCCTTCTGTCAAGCTCAAATGAGGTCTATACCTCACTGATCAAGGCTTGGAGGATGATCTAGTTCGGGCAACCTGGAGCGACAGTTCTGCATTGATTCTCCTTCCAAGAGTCTCCTTTGGATCTCAAATCTACATACACGTGATTAGGGCTAGAGGGGACACTCCTCGGCCTAGTATTGAAGCTGAATGGCAATGGGATGAAGGGGTGAGCATGTCTCCAGAGAGAAGTAGAGATGGAGACTAAATCCCTCACGATGATGAAGGGGTGGTACAGATGATGAGGAACTGATCAAGAAAGATGGTGGAGTGATAGTGGGTCGAAATGGCAGAGTTCTCATGGCGAAATAGAGGGCCAATGCCTACTACTCCAGCATTCAGATTTTAGGGTATTGTCTATTTTGGATAAATTCGAAAGGAATAAAAAATGTAGATACATTAAAAATAAAAATGCGAAACTAAATAGGCTAAGATAGATGCCGCACCGGGCCAGATGATATGGGAAGAAGAACCTTAGGAGCTTGCTCCGGAGATGGGCTGAACCACCTCAAACACTCCCTGGGATCCTCCTCCTATCACACAAGAGATGCTCCAGAGCTCCAATCTTAGGGGTTACGATGTGTTAAGAGGGATTAAACTTGGGAAAGAGGGGATGGTTCTTTATTTATAGACAAACTGTGAGGTCCTCTTTTGATTAGGACTCCGCTTAACTCGAGGAAGATCGATGGAATCTTTTGATCGGGTGTGATTTAGGGAACTCCCATCAACAAGTTCCATTCAGAGAGCCATATGAGAAGATGATTGCCTTGGGCAAATAAATGGAGGAAAACAAGGCTCTGACACATGCCTGGGGGCAGGGCAGTGCGAGGGGATGTTGATTAGGGGGGTGAACACCCCCTGGATCCTTATTGGTCCACATATGCACAGAACGACAGGGCTAAAGTTAGATTAAAAGGAAATTGAAAATAAATTAGTAAATGAATTAATTAAAAAACTTTGAACATGGAAAATATTTATGATTAAATAATATATTTTATGTGATTTTTATTTATTTACAACCTTATTTATTATGTGTTATTTTTGCAAGTTTATTTATAGGTATATTTGAGTATGTTTTACATATTTTATTTTTATTTAGTATTTTAAATATTTAGTATCATATTTACATTTTTATACTTTTATAATAATAATAATAATAATTAAAATGCATGTTTGAGTTTTTTTATTTTATTTTATAAATTTATTTATATACATAAATAAATACATGTGTATATTTTATTGGTATATATATTATAATATCTTATTTATTTTAACTATATTTTAATTATTTTCTATTATGTTTATACTGTTAACATGTTTTAAATGGTAATTACAATTATTAATAAATATAAGATGGGTAAAATACAATGAATAAAATATATGAATATTATGTACAAATACATAGGACAATGGTACCACGGAAAGCTGGCTTGTGTATCTTAACTCTATTTTTAATGACACTAGTTCATTAGATAGATAATTTAATTTGGAATATAATGGAGGTAATCTTGATTTAGTTTGAGCTCAAAAGGAGGAGATATTGGTCTGTGAAGTTTGGTCTATGGCTTTTCATCTGTGTGTCCCAATGGTACTATACAATATTTTTATTGGCAACTATTTTATAATTTTCTATATATTAATGTATACAAGTTTCATGTTGAAAACTTTATTATTTGATGTGTATAAAGTAAAGAATAAAGTGGGGTACAAGGAGGTATTTACAACCTGAATAATTAGGGTTTTATATCTAGTATTTAACCCTTATCTCCCTATACTTTATTCCTTGTCGACCAAGTCAATATTTAGTTGGTCTCATGGTTTAAGGTCATTCAATATCATTGATACTTCATTTTTTCATTTACTTTATTTATTCTTTTATGTTGGATTTAAATATAGGTGTTTATAAAGTAATTATAGACTAATTATAGATGAATAATGAATGATGATTGGTACAAGTTAGCTATATTTATAGGTGTTTTGATAGGGATTTAATGACAAAATAGAAGATTAAAGGTAGATGAATGGCTATTCATCATTTATCAAGTTGTTTCTTTTACACACTTTATGAATTATACCTTGCTTGTTATAAATTTTATATCGTACTGGGTGACTTTGCTCATAACATACCTATGTGTTGGATCCATAGGTTCTCAAAAGCAACTGCAATAGTGACTGGTTATTGTTTACTTAGAGATACTTCTTTTTGGTGCAGCTATACTTTTGTGGTACAGTTACTTGTAGCTACTTTTCCTGTTTTTCATTACTAATAGTTTTAAGAGACATGTCATGTACATTGTATGTATGGGCACACGCTTTTTGATGCATACATGTACTATATTTTCATTAACATGGATTGTAATGAAATGAATGCTGACAAGTTATGATGGAACCGAATTTTTTAATTCTAGCATTTTGTGTTATTTTCTCCTGCTAATATGTATATCGTGTAATTCAAATGTGGAATGTATATGCATGGAATCGGTTTGCCGAGTACCCAGATTCCAAGGGGATGGACACCACAATTTGATATCAGAGCATTGGTACTCTGTTCCTTTCCACGCATGTCATTCCTCATTAGTTTTTGAAATACAGGATAGTGTTGAGAGTTTGTTAACCCAATACGAGTCCAAATTAGAATAACATATTTATATCAATATTCATACATCACTCTTAACTAAAGCAAATATTAATACTCTGGTTCTTTATAGTGAATCATGCCGCATTGTATGGATCAGGATGCGGCGCAATAGTTTGCCTTCCTTGTACATGTCGTACATGGCATCCAACAACGTCAAGAGGCAATAGAGAAGAGATTACAACAGCAAGATGATCCCTCCTATCATCCCTCTCACGATGGGGAGGAGAGCAGCAACTTGTCCTTTTCCCTAGAGGCATAACAAATAGAGGATGTTGATGCTTTGTAGAAGCAACAAAGCATAGATGCAGCATACCAGTAGGTTATGGTGCCACAGTTCTTCGATACCACTTCACCTGATGGCGCAGAGCTATGGATGGCACAAGTGGCCAAGATCCTAAGGATGATATGTGTACCTGAGGATTCATATGTATCTTTTGCAGAGTACTCATTGGCTGGGTAATGCAGAGCGGTGGTGGAATGCCACCAAGGAGCACTTGATCGAGCCCATCACATGTAAGATCTTCTTCGACGAGTTCCATAAAGAATTCTACCTGGACCATTGGATAGAGGATCATAGGAGAAAATTCATTGAGTTATGAATCTGCGATTCGTTATCTTTATTCATTTGTTTTAGCTTAAAATCCCTTATAAAACACCTGTATATAACACTAACACCATATTCTTACTAACTTGCATTTATGTGTAAAAATTGTACACTTCTTACCATTTTAACCTAAAATAAATAAATAAATAAATAATGAAAGGAAAATAAAGAAAATAAAATAAAAAAGGAAGACTGTATATATGTAATAGATACAGGCTGACCTGTCAGGATTTGACCTAATCGACCAGGAATAGGGGGAGATAGGGTCCTCAATCAAAAAAATCCAAAAAAGAAAATTGTGTGATGTGTATATTTCTACACTATTTTATTTGTACATTAATTGACCTCAAATCAAATAACTTTCAAAACCAAAGTTGTAAATAAAAATGTGCTCTAATTAATAAAAATAATTGCACAATTAAATCATGTACAAAATAAAAGCAACCACACTTGGAAAAAGCCACTGAGCACTAATTGAAAGACCAATTCCAGCTCCATATGAACTCAAGTTGAACCAATCTCACTTCCATTGGATTCTAAATTAAATTATCTTTAAAATGGTTGTATTTTCATAATTTTTAGATTTACGAGTAAAAAGTTGGTTTTCTGGGGTGGTTTGTGCAATTTTCCCATGTATTTTGTACATATTATATTTGTATATATTTGTAAATATTTTTTACTAACTAATTAAAATAAAAAATAAAAATAAAAATAAATTTAATTAAAAAAACTAATTTTCTCATTTACCCATGTATATAATGTCATATATGTATATAACATATGTATATATTTAATTTTCTTAACTAACTTCCACAAAAAAATAAAAAAAATAACTTTTAATTTTCCAATAACTAAAGTAATGAAAATTAAAAAAAATAGTTAATTTTTTGTAAATAATTTTTGAACACTTACCTTTTTATCTCTATCTCATTTCAATTTTATCTCTTACCTATATCCAAAAAGTCAAAAATTCAAATTTCATTTCAATTATCTTTTCTATTTATATGGCTCCTTCTCCCACATTCCAACTAGATCAATCGTTGGTGAGAGGAGCCCAATCTTCGAGAGTCTTCTTGTCGTATAAGGGTGCCTAGCCTCCGAGCCGTCCGGTGATAGTGCATCGGCCTTCATGGAGGTGATTAAGGTCTTTTCTGCTCCTAATGTGAGATCCATTTTCTCTTGTTTTATTCTAGATTAATTGTAGATTTATTTTCTCGCATTTGTTTTTTGTTATCATTTTTTTATCTAGTTCTTAAAAAACCACCACGATTTGATTCATCTTCGATCTCGATTTTCATCCCATTTTCTTGATCCTATCGCTTTCATTTCTACCTCACATGATCTCTCAACTCTGGCTGCGTATGGTGGCCGGAGATTTGGATCCATTCCTCATTTTTCGTCGGATCCCCGTTCACATCTTTCGTTTTGATTGTTGGAATCGAGTCATCATATTCGCATCCTGATTTATCTATAAATAAAGAAAGATTAAAAAATTACAAAAAAATGATTTTTTTTTTATCTCTAACCATTATTTTGCTGGAAAATTAAAAAAATAAAATAAAATAAATAATACAAAAAATTATTCCTTTTTCATTTGTAGTTCATGTTTACAGTTTTTTTTATTTTCAAAAAATAATAAAAAAATCTTCTATTATCTCTTCTGTTTACATAAAAATAAAAACAAAAAATTGAAAAAAATAACAAAAAACAAGCAGGTGGTAGCGCCATCCACGCTCCAACCCCTGTGCTCCAGGCGGCTGTGCCACCCACCCGCGCTGGGCGTGTGGCCTCTTCTGCCGGCCCGAGACCTCCGCTCGACAGCTCCCCACAGATCCACCGTCGGTGCCCTTCTCCTTCAACCATCGACGCATCTCCGTTCAACCACCTCCGCGTGCGCACCAACCTTCCTGCCACCAGATCGCAGCTCCACGCATGCTACTTCCGTTGATGACCACCATAGTCGCCGTGATCTGCTCAAATACCGACTCCGCGGCAACCGCTCTTCACCGCCAGACCTCTGAAGTACTACACGCAACAACAGCTCATTCCGCGGCAGCCGTTCTCCATCGCAGACCTGAAGATTGTCCACCACGAGGTCCGAAGCACCCCCGCCGACCACCTGTAGCCGCGCGTCCATCATTGCTTGGGGAAGCGGATAGGGGTAGTGGCACCCCACCTCCTGTTGTAAAGAAATGAAGCAAGCAAAAAACCCTAGGGGGCTTTTGGAATAAAAATATATTTTGGAAAAATTGTAGATAAACCCCTGAAGGATTTCAAAATTGCAAATCAGTCCATGCATCCACATTGCGCACACCTCATTTGGGTAAATTTCATTTTTCATCCTGCATTTCATTTCTCGTTATATTTTAATGCAAAAACTTTGAATATTTACATTCTGGTCCCTGCGTATCAGACCAATAAACTTGCTTGATCTTTTTGATGGAATAAATGTTTTTATTGTTCTAAAAATTCTCAAAAAAAATGTGTATGTTCCTGCTGTAGTGTTTTTCATTGTATAAATTTTTTCAACACATTTTGTTGCTATTTGATATTATCTAAAAATAAAAAACAATGTCTTTTTCTTTTCATGAAATTCTAAAATTCATAAAAATTTGAATATTGCTCCAAAAATTCCAAAAAAACTAGAGTAGTTTTATTTCATTGTCTTTTAATTCCTATCCAAATTTTGTGCATTAACTATTTATAAAACCTAAAAAATTGAAAAATACTAAAAATCTTATAAAAATCATTAAAAAATCTACAAAAATCCAAAAATCTTGATTTCATTCTTTGTTTGTATATATTTGTCCCTATTTTATCATAAAAATAATTTTCAGGAGTTTTAGATATTAAAATATTTTTAAGCTGTAAATTACTCCATGTTGTGCACTGTTTCTAATTTTTGTCACTGTTTGATTTTTAGAAAAATATAAAAGCATCTAAAAATTCCACAAAAATTCTCAAAAATATTTCTAAATATTTAAAATCCAAAAATATTTTCTCTAGATTTTTCTGAGCATTTTTGATATAATTAGAAAATACAAAAGAAAAGTTTGGTGTACGTAGTTCTTCTTTTGTGTATATTATTCTTTATTTGAAAATAAAAAAATTGCAAAATTAAAATCACTAAAAATTTGAAAATCAGAAAATAGAAAAATAGAAATAAAAAAATTAAAAAAATTAAAAAGAGAAAAATTCCCCAAAAGCAAGGATAGTTTGCCTTTGAGATTTCCTTTTTCTTTTAATTCATTTTTTGTCGATTAATTGAATAACCCTCGGGAATCGTAGCCTCCCTGAGTTCGATCCTGTCCGCTATACAGGTAAATAAGTAGCAAAATATTTCTCTTGCTCCACTATTTTCCGTAATTATTTTACAGCGAGAGAAGAAAAAAAATGTGTTTGCTTGTCACGGTATTTTTGGGGATAACAACGACCACACTCATATCATTTTTTATCATTGAAATTCCTGTGCCAACAAAATGGTGTCGTTGCTGGGGATATAAAATAAAAAAAATAAAAAAACCCCAAACTTTTTGAGCAATGACCAATTTATCAAAATGACGCCATTGCTGGGGAGGTACGACGAGGGTAGTTAGGTTTCTCTTTTGACATGTTATTCATGGTTGTAAATATCTGTTTATATTTTTTCATTCACTTCATTGTTATTCAATGATATGTTATACAGATTTGTCTCACCATTCCCCTACTTCAACATCTTAGTTATAGGACAACCTGCTAATGTTCATCTGAGGGATGAGCAAGGAGGTTCATGATAGACTTTCCACCTTGGAGCTCACCTCCATCAAACTGCTAAGTTGACGAAGTGGGAGGAAACACAAAGCTGGTTACATGAAGGTCGATCACACTTGCCTCCACCCTAACCTACTAGAGTCGCACGTCAGGACTTACTCTCAATTTCGTTGAAATCATCGCAACCACCTGATAACAACGACACCATCAACCAACATGTTCACACCATCCCCTACCTTGGGGCAGGCCTTGATAGGTTGTGTCTCAGTCTCTACCCACCCCCTTATGTAGATAAAGAGACGTAGGTCTGGGGGCAACGATTTTGCTTCAAGAGGGAGCTTATCACAAGTAGGCAGTCGTACGTGTTACCGTTGCAGACAATTGGGCCAGTTCAAGGCTGATGAAAGAGATCTGGATTGGTGCCTAAAGTTTGATATTGGAGGTCTTGCGGTGTTTGACAGGTCGGATCCGATAATCATTGCATTGACGCCTCTCTTGGCTCTCGGTACCCGAATAAAATATCCTAAACCAATAATTAATCCACAATAGTGACCAACAATTAACCCACAGTAATGATTAAACAATGTAAATGTGTGAGCTAAAATTTATTATACCCTACAAAGATGTGTATAGTAGACAAGAAGTAGGGGTCAAACCACAAAGAAGTACAAGAGGTGGAGCACGAAAACGAATAGACTACTTAGGGATTTTTTAGATTTTACATTTTAAATGTTTTTGTGGGTTTTCAAATTTATAAATTTTTATGTTTTTTTTATCAAATTTTTAATTTTGAAAATGAAATATAAATTAATATAGACAATAAATACATTATATAGACAAGGAATAAAAAGGAAGTGTTTATGGATTTTTAAAATATAAAAAAGAAAAAAATTCAGAAATATTTTTTTTTGGGTTTTATAAAATTTTCCTTATTTTTGGTGATTTTTAAGGATTTATAAAAAAAATAAAATACATCAAATAAATAAAATAGAAAATCCAGAAAATTTAAATGGGTTTAATCGATATCTATCCAATCAAATTGAGCCCAATTTTAACTTTCCTACATACCAGATAATACAAAGAAAATTCAAAGAACTTAAGCATATTTATATGACTTTTCTACAAAATTTTAGAATTTTTATAAGGTTTTCTATGTTTTGTAATTTTTAGAGTTTTAATTAATATTTTACAAAAATATTTGAACAAAAGATAAAATATAGTTAAATAGACATACATAATTTTCTTTGGAATTTTTCAAAACATTTTGTAATTTTATGGATTTTAAAATGCTAAATAGGAGAAAGTATAGTTTTTGATTTTTTATAAATAGGAAAATAATTTATTTACCATGTGAAAAATATATGTGATAGAGTATTATTTCAGACACTTAAGATAATTTTCCAATAATTTTTAGATGCAAAATGGTAATTTTAATAATTGAAATACAAATACAAAATTAAATCACAAATATAGGGAACTAGTTGTAATTTTCAAGAAGTTTCAGAGCATATAATAATACTTTTAATATAGTCCATGGATTTTCACACATTTTTACGCACTAAAAATATAATACACTCTAGGAGGTATATAAATACAATAAGTAGAACAATAGGGGCAAGTATGAAAATTTCCCAAAATATTTTTTACTTAGATTCAAAGTTTCCAATCCAAATAATAACACTAAACCTAGAGCGGTCCACGCAAAATACCCGCTCCCTCACGCATACAAGCACATAAGGTAACGTGGAATTAAACTAAAGTGCAAATAATCGGAAGCTTAGGGTCCTTATTGCAAATATTACAAAAGCATTACAAAGGCAAATGAAAGTTTATAGACTAAACAACAAATACAAAAAGGCATGGGGGTATGTTGCAAAATACCTCCTAACGCATGGTAGTGGATGTCGCAAATGATTCCACTTATCCATGTGGTGCCTACTCAACGGCCGATGACACTTCGACGATGGAGGGAGGATATTAGATCCCACCCTCTGATATGGCAGTCCTTGGATGTGCGATCAGACGGCTGTTGCACACGTGGAGCTCACAGCTTGATCCATTAGTTCTAATTAGCTCAGGAAGAATAGCTCAAGAAATGCAGGAAGTTGAACTTCGATCGAGCCTTCTAGGCGACGTTGATGGTCTCTTGAGCTGTTGTGATGCTCAAAATGTTCCTAGAATGATTCTACAAAGGTCTGATGGTTTAAAAAGGTCTAGACCTCGTCGAAGGAGGTCTGGAAGTTCGGCAGAGCTCAAGCTCCTTGAGCTGGTTGTCTAAGTCGATCTAACCCTCAAATAGAGTCTATTCATGCATGAAAAACTTCAGGGCTCGAGGATGAAGTCCCTTGACCCAATGGTGTGCAAAAATAGGGACTGGATGAGTGAGATGACTTGATCTCCAATGGACGATGGAGGAGAAGATTGGGTAGACCTGATCTGAGCGAGGTCTGCGTGTAATGATGGGCTGGAATATGTAGAAGCGCAAGGAAAAAGAAGATGGGATGGTTGGCGGGTCGATCAATGGTCGGAACATAAGGAATAGAAGACAGAGCTCAGAACTCCGACAAACTATGATTTTTTATTTTAGGATAAAATAAACATAATCAAAAGGAATAAAAGACATGTCTAAGCTACTCGTTACACTAGGAATCGAAAGGCAAATAAAAGAAGGCTCACCAGACCAAGGACAGTCAAGAACAGAGCCACCAGGAGAAGGTCTCTGATAATGGTGAATCGCTTCCTCCACATCGGAAATCAGGAGGCTCCACTCAATGTCATTGATGGCAAGCTCCAGTGATGATTTTTGGGGAGAAAAATCGGGTAGAAAAGATTAATTCTAAAAAATAGGAGGAGGAATTATATACAAGGTTGCTTAGGAGAGGGTCTTCGATTAGGGTTTTCACATAAATCAAAGGTTGACTTGGGTCCCTCTTTGATTTGCGTGAAGGCTAATGATTCTACAAATATTTTTCATGAAGGATTTAAGCAGAGATATGGCTTAAATCAAGCCCAACAATTTGTCGAAAAGAGGTAAACACACAACATGGACCGGTCTAAGGGGGGGGGGGAGTCAGTTGACCCAGATCAACGAATGTCGCCTCGTCATTGGTCCACGTCAACTTCTAAAAGACAAAACACAAATAAAAATGGAAAGAAAATGTAAATAAAGAAAATAATTTTATTAAATAAAACTTTAAAAAATGAAAGTTGTTTCTTTTATTTATGTACTATTTTTAGGTTATTTTTATTTATTTTTGTCAGCCTACTTATTATAGGTTCATTTTTACAAGTGTAATTATAAGTATTTATACCTATGTATTATGTATTTTATTTCTATTTTATATTTTAAACAATATTATTATGTATATATATTTATAATACAATTAAATACATATTTCCATTTTTTATTTTATTTATATGACTTTATTTATATACTTAAATAATTATGAGTATATACATTATAGGTAAAGTGTACTTTTATAATTTAATAAATTATTTATTTTAATATATTTTTAGTGCTTTTATTTTTATGTTTATAAACATAATATGGTTTAAATAGTACTTACATATATTTGAAAATATAAAAAGAGTAAAAATATAAGGAATAAATAAAATGTATAAAATGTATAGGTATATAGTAAAATAGGACCCAAAAAGCCAACTTTTGCATATTAACTTTACTTTTAAAAAACTACCTTTATTAAATATATAATTTAATTTTAAGAATAATAAAAGTGAGTTTTGTGAATTTTGAATTCATATGGAGGAGATATTGATCATTGAAGTTTTGTTTGCGGCTTTTTCATTTGTGTGTCCTAGCCACATTGTTCACCATTTTTATACTTTTTTATATATTTTTGTGTCATGTTTTATTTTGTTTCTTAGTTTATTTGATGTGTATAAAATGAAAAATAAAATAGTGTAAGGATGGTTGTATATGCAGTGTAGTTGGCACCTAGTGTTTCTAGGTGTCTATGATATTATTGTCTGTATTTATTTGCCCTTATCTCCCCCTACTTTATTCCTTCTCGACAAGTCAATATTGACTTAGTTTCAAGATTTAGAGTATGTCTCTATTTACACTACTTACTTTATTTTTATTTTATTTATTCTTTTTATGTATTTGAATATAGGTTTGTATGTACTATTGATGAATCTGTGATTCATCACTCTAAAAGTTGAAAATGGAACTTCGTTCCTGAGCAATTAGCTGCATTTCTCCATTTATTTTGCATTATTATCAGTCATGCACTTGTAGATAATAATCACATTTTAGCATGCATATTTGCATTAAATAAGAAGCCCAAGTTCCCTTCTAAATGTCATTTGCATACTACCATAATTTCTCCCATTTTTATTTATTTATCACAAACTCAAAATTAAATAAATATCAACTTTATAGCGTACATACTACTAACATTAATTCAAGAAAAATACCAAAAAATACTAACTTATAAATTTTCCTAATAAAACCCAAACCCTAGTTCGAGACTAAACGCCTAAAAACATGAATATCTCTCTCATATAGTCTCCTATGGATCCTCATTCACTTTTGAATTAATGTAAGTTCAATTACCTACAAAACAAGACCAAATTCAAAAGAATCAGAGTTCATAGGTAAAACTTGGATTTTATGCCCCTATTTGTATATTGTACGTATTGACTAATTTGACTTTATTTATAAAATGTGTAAAACTCCGAATAAAAATTGAGGCAAAAATAAAAGAAAATAAATCACATAGAGTTTGTATATATATTATGTGTATAAGTTATCTTTATTTTATTTCTATATTTTCTTATTTACTAGTATCCAAAAAAATAGATTAATTTGTACATATTTATTCCATATTTTATCTATTTTTTATTTTATTTTTAAATGCCAAAAAAATTACAAAATACAAAAATGAGGTCTTTTATATCTATAAAGTACCACCAAAAAATTTTAAATATATGATTTCTTTGTTTTTGGGTTCTTCACGAAAATTGTATATCTCGTCGAGATGAGCAACTTTCCCGTTGACCGCTTTTTGATTTGGCCTTTTTTGTTATTTCTTTTTGGTTTTTCTTTATTTCTATTTTTTCAATTTTCTAGGAGTGACAGAGGGCAACTCCTAAGGACACCATGTGTCACCCCATTTTATTTTATTTTATGATTTATTTTTATTTTATTCATTTTTATTAGTCATTATTTATTATTTATTATTTGTTATTTATTATTTTTTTACTATTTATTTATTTATTTAATAATAATTATTATTACTATTTTAATATATTTTATTTTAATTTTATTTTTTCCTCAACCAAGTGGTCGCACTCCCATGTGCCATGTGGCGCTTCCTCCTTCCTCGCCCAGTCACTGCCTTCGCTCGTTTGTCTCGTGCCTGCGACCGACCACGCACCACCAGCAGCTCTGCCCACATTGTGCAACAATCGTCACCCTCTCCCTCTCATAATCTTTGTGGTAGGTTGTTATTGCCCCATTTCCCTACTACGTATGACCCACGCACACCCGCATCTCCTACCACCACCCATCCTGCAACCATCACACCTCCCTCTCTCTCTCTCTCTCTCTCGTTCTCCCACCACACACGACTCCTCTACCTGCAACTTCACCCCCCACGATCTTCTGCCATTCCTTGGCTCCAGCCAACACTAATATAACCTCATCATCTGTCCCCATCGACAATTATCCATTGTTTGCAAAAGAGGCCCATGTTGGATATGTGAGCCCACAACGAGCCATCATGCAATAAATATTATTGCAAACCATTCAAGAATCTTAAATGAAGAATAACTAATTTTCATAATCGGTCCCTTAGTGTAATTAAGGTTATGTACCATGGCCATCTTAATGATCATAAAACTATTGATTTAAATATTAAGTCATGGAGGCTGGTGCTTGGATGATATCTAAAGAGTTAGATTGAGAACTCATCAAGCATCGTCAAGTGATTATTAAGAGAAGATATCCAACATGAGAAGAAGATGTTAATTCTTCTCTAAAGGTTGATGTCTAACTGACCTCTTGAAGTAGGTCCTCTATATAGGAATAGAGATTCAAAGGTGTTAGATAAGTTTGGTCAAAGAGTTGACTTAATGAGATCGAGATAACCAAGACCTATATCATATGCTATCATGATATAGGCATGCATCATCTGACCGGAGACAAATGTGTTACTATATGTTTGAGTATGTACATTTGGCAGAACGATATGTTGATGATCCAGTCAAGGTCTATACACTAGTGAGTTGGTGTGCATACAAGGGCATACGAGTAATACGACCTCACAAAGGGATCATACATGTTCTTTACTAAACTAGAAGACATGAGCTCTCTCATAGACATTGGGATCAAATTCCATGCATGGTCGTCTCACTTTGGAAGCTTGACTGAATTTGTAGGTTTGATATATGCTTTTGGAAAATATATGGTTGATGAATCTCCATTTCGTTACCTTTATTCTATCATTTTGGCCTTAAAAGCCCTAGCTAATGCATGCATATAGCATTATTTTGCCTAGATTAACATTCATTATTTTTTTCCATTTATTATGTATAAAATACAGTTTTTAATGCCAAAATTATAGAATAAAGAAAAGAAAAGAATAATAATAAAATAATAATGGTATTTTATGGCCCTAAACCCCAAGACCAAGTCAAGAATTGAGTTGGTCGACAAAGAATAAAGTAGGGGGAGATAAGATCCAATAATACAATAAAAATACTAATTATTCATTCATCAATAATGCATTTTTGGGACCTATTTTATTCTTTATTATTTATTCATCGAATAAATAAATTTTGTACATGAATGTTGTAGATAATAATATATATAAAAATACAAAATTAAGTTTGCACAAAAATAGTATATAGTGTACCTATTCTACTCCAAAGAAGAATCCAAAATCTCAACTTCCCAGACCCATATCTCCTAAATAAAAATTCAAAATGTATCAAAATCACTTTTGTATATAACTTTCAAAAGATATTAATGAAGGTAGTTTCATATTTTTTGGAGATAAGGTGTGAAAGTTAGGTTTTGGACCCCTATTGTACAATACACTTGATTAATATGTTCATTATTTATTCTTTAATATTTTTACAGATTTATATTTTTATAATTTTGTAAATATTATTTGTGCTACATGTACATACTTACAATAGAATAAAACCATAAAGAATACACAAAATATAATAAGTCTATGAAAACACAGATGAAATACCTATACTTATACCTACATACTATATATCCCTATTTATTTAAGTATGCATAATAGATCACAAAAATACAATAAATATATATTTGTTTATATAAACAATAAGTTATAAATAAATAAAATATAAGAATAAAATAATAAAATCAAAATTCAAAATAAAAATAAAATACACAAAACATAGATCAATATACTTATAAACAAACTTGTAAAAAGTAACTTGTAATAAATTAACTCATAAAAATAAATAAAAATCATATTAAAATAACAAATAAAATGATAAAATTTTATTTTATACCCAAAAATCAATAATATTATTTACTTTTTAATAATTTATTTTTGAATAAAACCTGCCCTTTTGTCCTGTAGTGTCCGAGGTGGACCAATCAGGAGGTTGGGGCTGTTGACCTAGTCAACAACCTCCTCTCTCTTCCTCGAGTCGCCAGAATGTCAGGCGCCTGGATTTCACCCATTTTTCTGTTGGTGATCATGATGCTCTGGCTAGGCATGATGCGCTAATCATCGAGACTAAACATCATTGAATCACGCCAAAGCCAAATATCTAATCAACTCTCCTTGATTTAGCCACATGTCCTTGATAAATAATCTCTGTCCACCTTGTCTATAAATAACACCCAAGTACATTCCTTCATCTCTTGATCACCCTTAGAGCTTATCTAGGTGTTCTTGTGTATGTTTCGAAGTCCTAGTGATAGTAGAAGACCTTCCCAGAGCTCGGATATGGCAAAGCAAGGAAGAGGCGGTGATCCAGGCAAACCTTCAGCCGCCCAGCTCCATGCCCAGCCAGTAGGTATAAGAGCAGTATCTTTTTATTTCCTAGGTAGATTTTAATTCTGTGATTTCAATTCGGTTGTTAGATTCATTTTTAATTAAGCAGAATAGCTAGGATCCACTTTGTTCGATCGTTGGAGACACTAGGGCTCCGACCATTCCACTACGAAGCAATGTTCTCCGACCACGTTTTCCACCTCATTATCTTCCCCAGCACGTTCTTCATTTGATCCACCATTTGGAACAACCTGATCGGTCATCGCTCAGCAAATCGGGCTCCTCCTATGCCGTACGCCGGAGCCCCTTCCATTCCATCCATTTCCCGTGCATTCAGCTTCAAAATAGACCGAGCTTCATTGTCTCGAGCCCTAGAATCGCTTCGTGTAGGTATAGGATGAATTGACCCCTCTTGGGTTGAAATCAAATCGCTTGAAGGGTCTCCAGGTGCTTTACTTTCTCCGACAGACCAGGACCCCATCATTGGGTCCTGGACCTTCTCAAGCACATCATTAGCTATGGACGAGCCTCCTAGTTGTGTATAGCCAAGAATCATCAAAGGAGACCATCGGGGGAGCAAGAAATCGTGGAACGAAGCTCGGGGGAGGCCCCATTCTTCCCTATTCTTTGTGACAAGTAGATACCGTCTAATGAAGAGGATGCCTCCAGTTTCATCCCAACCGCCCATTCCTTGCAACCTTCAACCATTGATGAGGGGTCACGATCAGATCTGAAGCATCGATCGTCGAAGGGGTATCGCAGGTTGTGCTAACGATGCGTGGCAAGTGGATGGATCAGAACCGCGTGATGGCGTGCCTTTGGGGGTAAATTGCAAATATATAGACCTCATCATTTTTGTATTTAGTTATTAGCCATGTAAATATTTTTCATAGCGTAAATAATTTTGGACATTTTGCAAAAAGGCCCCTATATTTATTGAAATTGCAAATGTGTCTAGTCCAGCTCAGCTCACGTGTCATCGCACATGAGTTGGGCAAATTGCATGTATGCCGCTAGCAAATTTTGTTTTATGATTAGTTCAATAGAACTAAATATTAGTTGTATATTTTTGGTACATTTGAAGATAAACCCCTGAGTTTAATTTTAATTGCAAATATGCCATCTCTAGTTTATGTATTTTTGTGCCCTTCTTCTATTTATTAAATATGGCATATATGCTCCAAAATCTATGCAAAAATAAGGATATATGTCTACTAGCATGCATTTTCATGTTTTTTTTATTTTGGCATTTTTAGCATTTTATTTATTTATTAAAAAACAAATGACCACGATTTTGCCAATGTTTAACTTAAAAAATAACAAAGAAATATAAAAACATTTTGAAAAAAATCGAAAAAAGTTATATGTTGTCTATTATTGCATTTTATAACTCCAGACCAAAAATCCCTAAAAATAGAAAAGCAAAAACAAAAAAATTAAAAGCTCCAACGTCCAGTAAAAAAGGATATAAAGTTCCCAAAACCCCCAAAATATTTTTTTATGTATGCATTTTAATTTAATACTAATATCTATTTATTAAATTGATTTGGAGAATTTTGGATTTTATTTGCTATTTTTACTCTTCAAATTAATTCGATCTATTTATTTAGTACCTGATTTGGAATATTTTTTACTTAAAAAACATAAAATATGCAAAAATTAAAGAAATATAACAAAAACATTATAAAAATATATAAAACCCAAAAATATTTTGTTTCCTGAATTTTGTTTAGTTTTACTAGTATTTATAATTATATTAACCTATATTTTGTATATAGCCTTATATATTCCTATAGTATATAATTAATTAATAATAATAATTAAAATAAAAAATATAAAAAATTGTTAATACTTATATATATAAAATAAAAAAGGAAACATATATATATATATATATGTATGTATGTATACAAATAAATATGTGCATCATGTGTATATCACTACCTATATGTATATATGTGTATATAATATGTTTATTAATCTAATATATTGTTTTTAGCATTAGTTAATATACATAAACTTGCTATTATTTAATCAATTAAAAAATTATTTATACATAAAATTAAAAACCCACAAAAATAGAAACAAAAGGATATTTGTATATAATATACATTTATTAGCAATAATCAAAGTCTACCTAACTTGCTCTCTGTGGTTCGACCTCTATATGCTTACATGCTATACAATTTGTGATGTAGAGTATAATAAATTTTAACTCCATATTTTTTCTATTCACTGATTAATTGATATTGTGGCTTAATTATTGATTGACTTGAGGTTATGTGAACGGTCACCTCAACAACATGTTATATTCGCTTTTCTTGAGTTAGGATTATGCCCTCGCAAGATCTCTGTCATCAAATGACATCGTTTCCATGGTGTAATATGTATAGCCTATTTTGTATGTATATGTGTATATTCATTCATTCATTAATTCATTCAATTATTGATCCATTTATTTGTGCATATTTATTGATTCATTCAGTTGTTGTCTCTTACTTGTATATAATTTATTTTTTATATTGATACATTATTTGATTATATGTTCTAATACATCTCTCTTGTTATATTTGTTGCAAGGGCCCGCTTTGCGAGGACGACTTCTTAGGAGGCTGATGCAACCAAGCTTAGCAGGGGCTGGTCTTCATATTTTGACAAGTTGGAGAGGCATCAAGTGGGGCAAGGAGACTATCTAGCAAATATGTAGCTTAGATTTATTTATTTATTTGTGAGAGAGATTCATTCATTCATTATCTGTAATAATTAAAGACATGGACACTACTCTGCTCCACAAGGTCTATTGCCCAAGTGATTGTTCACCTAGGGGCCTCGTCGTGATTTTCTCATGTTTTCACCGCCTTGTTCCATTTGTTTCTCGATGTTTTGAGAATTTCACCTTTATTTTCAATTGTTTTATATGCATGGTGCCCCTAGACTTAGGTTGCTTGAATCGGTAATTAGGTCCAAACCTTAATAAGAATTATGTGTCTATAGTATCTTATGTTTGGATCTAGTCAAATAAATAAATGTTGGCTATTGGACTCAAGACCGCATGACGAGAGGGGTCACATAGAACATTTGCAGGGCCCGTTTTAGTGGGCATCGAGTGGCATCAAAGATCGAACTTTTGCTCTCATTTCTGAATAATTAACATATGGTTCTGCACGTCTAATAAAAGCTACTGTTTAGGGTGATTTTATCAATTGCACACTGCCATGTAGATAGGTGTAAAAATTCTCTTTGCATACCACATGGATAGAGCTGGGAAGCACTGTAAGTCCTCTAACTCTGCATTCATCATTAGATTCAATGGTGAGATTTTCATCATCGAATTGACTTGCACGACTTTTTCCTATCTCCCTCTGATTTTGAGCCCCTAGGACTTAAATGAAAATCTACAAAATCATTAAGTACTTATATGAAAAATACCCCCAAAAAGGTGAAAACCCAAAAATCTAAAACAAAGGGACTACTAAATAATATTTGACCTTAACTAAAATCTGTAATGGACTTCATTGCCTTGGGTTCATAAAGCCCTCATTATTTTTAGATACCTTATGAGGGGACCAAGACCCCCCCATGCACGAGGCATGACTCGTTATGGATTAGAGCCAAAAACCCAATCTGTAACTACCTTGTGTATCACCTGGATTTTCAAAGTATTGGCACTTCTATCGTACGTAACCGAGTAGGGCTGTGCCATCGATGGTGTTCATGCCTTGCGTGGAACATCAACTTGGTCCGAAGTACTGAACTTAGGCCACGCCCTCACGGGTGTGTCTGTCTCATCAATTTGCATATGAGTAGGTCCTTGCATGCTAATTAGTGATTCTATTGTGAGCAATGTACGAAGTAGTGGTTTTTCCTATCAGCATGCTCCCTCTATTTCTTTGGTTGAGTAGGGATCCAAGAAGGGTGACTTCAAAAAGTGCAGATAGGTTACAAAGGAGGAGGATAAGTCGAGATACTTTTCTGGAAGTACTCTTGCTCCTATAGGGTTAGTGTGCTAAGGACTTGTTACAAGATATGCCTGAAATAACAACTCTAAAAATGAAAATATAATAAATAGCATATCCTACACGGCTTCACATGTATTAAGTTGGTGAACCAAATTTTGTATTGTATTTGTATAGATCTAGATTAACATTCAAAGAGAAAGTCCCGTGCAGTTGCATAAATTTTGTCATGTGTATCTTCGATTTGACCCGCTTCTCATTTCGATCCTTTTTACTATTTTACATTCCTTTTATTTCTCGTTGACCACCATATCCTTCGTCTTGCATCAATCTTCACTTGCTTCACGATGCCGATCCATAAATGGTTAAGTCGAGAATCTGCCGACACCCACATCGATTCCATTGACTCTACATCGTCAATAATTCAAGACGATTCCTAAGAATCCATTTTGGATCTTGCAAACCGATCTCTAAACTCCTTGTTTTCTTTCCATTATCCTCCAATAAACCAGGACCACTCTTGTCCCTCTTTTTCCCATTACAAATGGAGGGTGATTGCAGTCTACATCTTTTACTCCATTCACAACCATCCGGGATCGACCCTAATCTCATATTCATCTTGGCAGTTGGTGTTCAATTTCAAGTGGTCTAATTGAGATTCTATCATACTGCAGATATAAGTACATCATGTATCTTGATTGATAACTCATTTCCTCAGATTCAGATCGACAGGTGGCTCCTCAAGGGAAATGCAAGAGGCAACAGCTACCCCAACCAGAGCAGAATCAGATGCTTGATTAGCTATACGTGAATGCTCAATTGTTGGCTTCCATCCAAGCCATAAAGCAGCAACTGACTGAGCAGGCACTCACACAGACTACATTCCAAGACATGCTGAATGACATGAGGAACAAATCCGCAGGAGGAGGAGGTGGAGAAATACCCCATGAGGATCCATACCAGGAACCAGGGAATGGGAACCCGAAACCTACCTTGACGGATACATATAATCCTAGATACATGCATATGATCAAGTGGATCTGCATACCTCTGGTTCATACTTACTTCGGGCTTAAGCCTCAGTTGCTTGTGCTCCTGCCATCATTTCACGAGAATACCAATGAGGAGTACATTCACCTACAATAGTTCTCTCACATCTTCAGGACTACCCACTACCTTAATATCTCGTTGGGTTGTAGTAAAGATGAATGTGTTCCCCTTCAGCTAACAAGACAAGGCCCTCTGTTGGGTCAATCATTTGGGAAGGTTGTGACGACCAGGGAGGAACTTAAATATGTGTTCCTTCACAAGTTCTACCCTCTCAGTCAGCTCAACCAGATGCAAGTTAGGATCAACAATTTCTCCCATTCCACCCACGAGTTCATCCATGAAGGCTAGGAGCAATTTACAGACCTGCAGAAGAAGTTCCCCCACCATGACATACTGAGGACCAACCTGGTCCAGCTCTTTTTCGGGGGCCTAAATGTAGAGATACAGAGACTAGCGAATGATACATATAGAGGATCCCATTTTAACAAGGATGAAGATGTGGTATGGCATATTTTCAAAGAAATGGTCGAGGGAGAGGCCACACTATCTTCATCATGCTCTTATCAGAGATATCCACATGTCCTTCAAAAGTCAGTTCACAAGGTAGCATATCGAGAGGTAGAAAGAGATGAGAGCTCCAACCTCAGCATCATTGGGGGTCATCTCTCTAAGGTTGACATAATTGAAAAGCGGTCCAAAGATCTTGAGAAACTTACTATCATCAAATAGAGGACACATCATATGGATAAGTTGGACCAGATAACTAAGCAGTTCGAGCTGCTGGTCAGCACCATCAACGCATGCCAGTTGGTGACACTGTACAAAGAAACTCCAGCTGAGCAGAAGGAAGATCCAGCACCACATCAGCAACCTCAACCGAGTACCCAGCATCCAACCGTCCAGCACGTATACTACGTGCAGGCTCTAGAGCAGGCCCCACCGCAGCAGCATGGTTTCAATCAACCAGAATTCATATACACTTGTGAGCCAACTTTCCCTCCGCCACCCTTGATTCAGGAAGCTAATGGTGTCTAGAGAAATGACACGCAACTGGCCCGTCCTAGCGGACACCACCAACATCAGTCTTGACCAGTCGACCTTATCACCATCCCCCGGGTGGGAGACTCATGCAATCCTCACAACCTCAGCCTCCATTCCATCAGTCTCCACCATATCAACAGCCTTGGGGATAAAACCAACAATATCATCAGTAGTCGCAATACCGCCAGTATCAGCCGCATCATTTATATGTGGTTGCACCTCATCAACAATATCCTTCTCCACCCCATCATCCCCAATTGTCTGACCCAGTTGGTAAAGGGCGTAACTAAAATGACTGAGAAGCTAAACAACCTGACAACAACCAAAATGCCAATTCCAGCTCAGGTTGAAGCCAACCCTAATAATTTTAAGTGCAAAGAGCATGTAGAAAGTAAAGTCCCTTCTATGCCTATAGAGCCAGATAATTGTGATTTTTCTTGTCTAATGATGTCACTCTCAAGAGCAGTGGGACCTTGCCTTTGTCTGCCACAACCAAAGGGAAAAATAAAGCTTCATCTAGTGAATCGTCATCTTCTACATCAGCCATGCTAGCTTCAAGATTGGGTGAGGAAGAAGAAGGAGAAGGATGAGCCATACCATCAGCACAAGCTTCCATCATCAGCAGAAAAAGACCAACATATCAACAAAAAGGAAAAAAAACCCAAAAAGAAGATCACAATTGAAGCAAAGTTGTGCTAGCAATGGAGGAGACATTCCAGAGCTAGCCAATGGAGCCGAGACCATAGCTTTTGCATGTCCACTTAGAACTGGAATCTGTACCTCTTTTTGTGATATAGTTGTACATAATATTCTGGACAAGAACTTTGTTGTAAATGAGAACAATGCTTTTGATTTTAGTTCTGTAAATAATTTATTTCCAGATGCAATTGACAAATTAAAAAAAAAATGCAAAATGAAAAAGTGCATTATTTGATCAAGGAGTTTCGGATATTCTGGAAAATTTGACTGTTGAATTACAATTAATGCAAGCCATGGAGTATATGTCTGCAGTGAAGAAAGTCTTGAAAGAAGCCTATACAAACAATCGTCGTTGAAACTATAGTACCAGACACCAACAAGTTGAAAATCATGTCCTCTCCATGGCTACTGTTGCAACAATCACCAACCTCCCACAAAAGAAAACTGACAAAGGAGAACCACTCATCAGATGCAAGATTTTCGTCCAACTTTCTGAGCGAACTCTGCTTGATAGTGGTTCCTCCATCAACCTCATGCCTTCATCATTGCTTTAAGAACTCAAGTTGGGTCTACTGAAAGCTACAAGAATGATCCTTCAGTTTGCGGATCAATCAATCAAATGACCCCGAGGTCGGTTAGAGGATGTTATCATTTTGGTTCAGGGAATGAAATTTCCAATTGATTTTGTATTCCTTGATATGAACTCACTTTCTCCTTTACTCCATACAATGATTATCTTCGGCAGACCTTTCCTGTGCACTGCAGAGGTCGTGGTCGATTATGGGTTTGGAAAGATCTCTTTCTACTCAAGCAATGGCAAGGTTACAATGGACATGGTTAGTGAGCCCAATGTCGTATAAGATGAAGGGAGGGCAGGACCGCCTGCAGCAGACTGTGACCAGATTGCAGATATCACAGACTCTGGATTATCACTGAATGATCCGTGGACACAGGAATGCTTCGTCTCTGAGGAGGACCTAGAAAGCACAGTCAACCTAGAAAGCCCAGTTTACATCTACAAGATTCATGCCAGTCTAAACACACAGAATCATATGAATATATGTTCAAAACTATATTTTTTGAAACTCAATCAGCCGAGGTATGCAAAACCATTAGAATACTATAAGAGTTTCCACCTACCAGTGCAGTCCTAGAAGTGACATAGAAATCATCTAGAATTGAACCTGAATTAAAGCCACTTCTGGCAGACCTAAAGTACGCCTTCCTTGTGGGTGCAGAAAACATGTTTTCGATTATAATTACTAGCAGGCTAACCCCGGATCAGGAATATCGACTTCTCGAGGTTCTAGAGAAAAACCACAAGGCACTTGGTTGGCCTGTATCAAATATCTGTAGATAAGTCCAACTATGTGTTCGCATGATATCTTTGGGAAGATGATGATAAGCCGTCCCAAGAGTTCCAACGTAGATTAAATCCAAATTTGCGGGACATTATCATGAAAGAGATCACCAAATGGTATGACGTAGGCTTTATGGGTGAGTCCTCTACATGTGGTTCCAAACAAATCAGGACTCACTGTGTTTACCAATGATAAAGGAGAGGAAATTTCTACTTGAATACCGACATCGTGGTGTGTATATGTCGATTACCACTATCTGAATTCAACGACAAAGGACACCCTCCCCTTGGCATTCATTGATCAAGTGTTCGAAAGACTACCAGGGAAGGACTGGATGAGTACTCCAGGTACAACCAAGTGGCAATCGCCCTTGAGGACCAAGAGGAGACTACCTTCACTTGCCCGTTTAAGACCTATGCTTTTCATAGAATGCCCTTTGGCTTGTGCAATGCACCTGCCACATTCCAGATGTGCATGCTTACCGTCTTCGCCAATATGGTTGGTAGTTTTCTCGATGTGTTTACGGATGACTTCTCAGTCTACGATGATAGTTTCGATGCTTGTCTTCAGCATCTAGACCGAGTACTTCAGAAATGCCACGAAGTTATTCTTGTGCTCTCACGGAAAAAGACCCTCTTTAAGGTCATATAAGGGATTGTGCTGGGCCGTGTCGTTTCCAAACGTGGCATGGAAGTCGAACCAACAAAGGTGGACATCATCAGCAATCTTCAACCACCTAAGAATATCAAACAAGTGAGGTCATTTATGAGGCATGCGGGATTTTACAGAAGATTCATCAAGGATTTCAGCCACATTGCTCGACCTCTTATTTAGTTATTATGTAAGGAGACCAAGTTTACAATTGATCAACATGTTCTCCTTTCATTTAATCAGTTGAAGGAGCTAGTCACGCAAGCTCCAGTCCTGCAGCCACCCGACTGGTCATTACCATTTGAGATCATGACTAATGCATCAGACTTTGCAGTTAAGGCAGTGTTGGGATAGAGAAAATACAAGGCACTCTATGCCATTCACTACGCCAGCAAGACACTGAATGAAGCCCAGAGAAATTATATTATTACAGAAAAAGAGTTGATGGTCATGGTTTTCGCCCTAGAAAAGTTCATATCCTATCTTCTTGGATCGAAAGTCACCATCTTTACTGACCACTTTGCTATCTGGTATCTACAACAGAAGAAGGATGCCAATCCAAGACTGATCAGATGGATCCTTCTCCTCCAGAAATTCGATCTGGAAATCAAGGACAAACCTGGAGTTCAGAATGCTGTAGCAGATCATCTCTCCTGACTTGAAAGTTAAGAGTCTCTGACGGACAGCACGTCCATCACAGACACCTTCCCATATCAATTTTGGCAGTGACGTCTCTCTCATGGTACGCCAATATTGTGAACTACATTGTCTCTGATGTAGTCCCACAAATTAGGCAAAGAACCAAAAGAACAAATTATTGTCTTAGATCCACTTCTATCATTGGGAAGACTCGCTCTTATTCAGGGAAGGATCGGATTGTATTTTGCAGCATTGCATTCCTTAAGAGGAGCAGAAAAGTGTCCTTGAGCACTATCATTCGCTCGAATTTGGTGGACACCACTCAAGAGAAAGAACAACAACGAAAATACTGCAATGTGGCCTTAGGTGGCCTACACTATTCAAGAACGTCGCAACCTATGTGTAATGTTGCACAGATTGTCAGAAAATGGGAGGAACCCTCACAATAAAAGACTCCATGCCCCTAAAATGTATTCAGATGATAGATGTGTTTGATGCGTGGGGTATTGATTTCATGGGTACATTTTCCAACGGTTAAGGCTATGAGCATATCCTTCTCACCGTTGATTATGTGAGTTGTTGGGTTGAATATGTCCTCGCCCGAGCTGCAGACTATCGTACAGTTTGTCGATTTCCAAGAGAGAACATCATCGCGTTTCAGGATTCTTAAGATACTGATATCAGATAAGGGTGTCACTTCATTAACAGAGAGGTCAAGAAATTAATGAAGGAGTATGACATCGAGCACTGAGTTGCATCTCCTTATCATCCCCAGACTAATGGCATGACAGAATTATTAAACAGAGTAATCAAGACGATCCTGCAAAAGCTTGTGAAGCTGGACAGAATGAACTGATCCCAACTCTTGGACTCCATCCTTTAGCCATATAGAATCGCTTACAAGACTCCATTGTGCATATCTCCCAACCGTCTTGTGTATAGAAAACCATGCCATCTGCCTGTGGAGTTGATTCATAAATCCTTATGGGCAATTAATAACTGCAATTTGGACTCCCATAGAGGTGGTGAAAAAGAAAAGAGGATCTGAACAAGCTCTTGGAATTATGAGACTATGCTTATGATAACACATTGATGTACAAGGAGAAGGTTAAATGCTGGCATACTGACACATCAGACGAAAGACCTTCAAGATTGGACAAAAAGTGTGGTTATTTGAAGCAAAGTTGAAGATATTCGTGGGTAAATTAAAGAGTTAATGGACAGTGTCATTCAGAGTGAAAGAAGTGTGTGAAAACAGAAGCATTGTAATATCAGAATTATCTCCTGACACACAACCTTTTATCGTCAATGGTCAGTTACTGAAGCCTTACCTCGAGCATGACACTTTCTTGGTCGTTGTCAATTTTTTCCAAGTGATATCCAACAAGGAAGCATCCACAACATTAGTAGTATCAAAAGATTCAAATAATGTCATTAAAAAGCTCTTCCTTTAAGTTTTTTTTATTTTCTTCTTTTCTTCTTTTCTTCTTTTCTGTTGTATTCTCTATCTTCTGCTTTGTTTTCCTCATTCATTGCTTCTATACTTAGGATATGCTTCATCCAAAGTATGGGGGGGGGGGAGGAGTGACGTAACTTGTTCATTCATTGTCTCACCACTTGTCTCCTCTCTTGTTGATATTTTATGTTTGTACCCAAAGTATAGGGGGAGATAGGGCGAACCGTGAGTTGTTCATTCCCACCCTCGACCCTCCCTACATGTAGATATAGTCTGCTATACTTAGGATTATTTGTTCCTAAGTATAGGGGGACAGTCGACTTCTCATTCTTTTGTTCATTATACTTTAGTCATTGAAAAATATACTCTTTTATACTTAGTACGAGTCATGTCTTTTCCTCTCTCTTCGATCTATGAGGACATTGCTCCAACTAAGTATAGGGGGTCATATATATGTTTTAGATACTTTAACCATAACTCGTACTTTTGTATTTTTGAATAATATGGCTAAAATACTATATAAATATAGACAAATACAATTCATTAAAGCAACTAATAGAAATATGTCTATTATTCTTTAAATTCTTTTTGTATATACGGATTAATAAATCAGGAAAAAAATGTTTGGCAAAATCTTTTGAAAATAGTTTGAAAATCTATTTGAAAAATCTCCTGGAAACTATTTGGAAAATATTTTGTAAAATATTTTCAACCTTTGTAAAAACGTTTGGTCTGTAAAATTTTCTTTTCTTTGTGTGAAATAAAAATGGTTTAAAAACCTACTTGTAAATGATTTTGAAAATAGTTTCAAAAATATTTGAAAAAACTATATATACTGTTTGAAAAATCTTTGCAAAATGGATTTCAAATGCTTCTAAATGTTTGTAAAAAGTTTTTGCAAAAATTATTTTGGACTATAGTTTTCAAAATTGTTTGTAAAACCATGTTCAAATAAGTTTGAGGGACATATACATCATTCAAATAAATTCTTTACAAATTGTATATACATACCCATATGATAATAATAACTAATATTCAATCTGAAAATCCTTTAAACTTCACTTCTTGTAAATAAAAAGAGGCACATTCGTGTAAATAGCTTCACATACTTCCTTTTTGTGCCAAAAATCTTTTTCTTTAAAAAATCTCAAAAACATTCGCAAAACCTTTATAAAAAAAGTTCATAAAAAATTCAAAATAGAAAATGGCATCACAAAAATATTTTTCTTGCATTGTACAAAGCATGCGCATTTCTCAAAATAACCTAGACAATTGAACAAGTCAAAATAAAGATCGAAGATTGGAGCTTGGAATAAACCTTAATATACTTAATTTCAGAGGAACCCAGTGAGGACTAAAAGTGGAGATATTTCATGTCACCTTGACTTAATTCTTTAGGTTCCATATGACTATGTTCACGAGTTAATTCAATGTGCTTAACTAGGACCCTTTATATCATACGTAGGAATCTTGAGATAGTAAATTGACCGGAAGCCTCACACTTAGCACTCAGCTCAACCCAGAGGGACTGTCGAAAAATCTTGGAGTCTAAGTCGGGACGATGCAAGGCCGTTTCGTCAAGGGTGGCTCAGGAACCATTCTTGGGGATTGCTAACACCAGTACTCTAACCCACTTCTTTCGGTAACTATGATATCATCTAAAGACTGGAGATGGATTGAGATAATGCTTCGGACGAGGAATGGTCTACCAGCGCAACTTTTCCAAGATCCCGAAAATTTAGGTTGAACAAAAAGATTCTATATCCACCGAGGCATAAATAAGAATGCAGAAGTTGTATAAAGTCAAAGAAAATTCCGAAGAAGCTTGTACCAAAAGTCCCACCAAAAAGTTGATCTTAAAAAAAGCCTGCATCTTGGTGAAGAGTCGGTTACATTAAGGGAATGAAGACTACACTGGTCCTTTCTCACTTCTTTTCCCATTCTTCTAACTTCTCCCCCCATTTGGTTGTAAAGATCGGGAGCATCTGACCTTAGAAGGGAATATCTATCTCCACGAGGATGAGTTACCAGAAGAGCAGACGCCTTATGGTTCAATGGTTTTGTCTGGGAAGAGCAGAACAAATTCACACACATGGTTCTATCATTTCAAGGTATCATGAGTATGCGATTGAGAGGATGATTCTGACCTGGCTATAAATTGGACTTGATGATAAGAGTATGTAATCTGATTGTTGTTATGCTACACTTCTCGACGTCAATGTAGTTCCAAACACACCATTAATCCAAATGCCTTCTCTAAGATCTAAACTTTGACTTTATTAAGGACTAGTTTAAAAGTCGACAATTATTCCAAGTTATTACTTTTTCTTTTTGTCATTTTCATTTTTTTCACTCATTACATAAGTGTTTTCTAAGGACTAGCAAATGCATGTAAAGAGGGAATATGAATCTCCATTTAATCATCTTCATTCTATCATTTTGGCCTTAAAAACCCTAGCTAATGCATGTATATATCATTATTTTACACAAATTAACATTCATTATTTGTTCCATTTATTATGTATAAAATGTAATTTTAATGCCAAATATATATAATAAAGGAAATAAAAGAAAAAGAATAAAATTTCAAAGGTATTTTATGACCCTAAACCCGGAGACCAAGTCAAGAATTAAGTTGGTCGACAAGGAATAATGTTGGGGGTGATAAGGGCCAATAACACAATAAAAACCCTAATTATTCATTCATCAATAATGCATTTTTAGTACCTATTTTATTCTTTATTATTTATTCTTCAAATCAATAAACTTCTAATATGAAAATTGTAGATAATAATGTAAAGAAAAATATAAAGTTAAGTTTGCACAAAAATAGTATATAGTGTACCTTTTATGCTCAAAAGAAGAATCCAAAATCTAAATATCTCCTAAATAAAAACTAAAAATGTATCAATATCACTTTAATTGTATATAACTTTCAATAAGCTATTTAATGAAGGCAGTTTCATATTTTTTGGAGTTAAGTTGTGAAAGTTAAGTTTTGGACCCCTATTATATAGTATATTTATTTAAAATATTCATTTTTTATTATTTAATGTTTTACAAATTTATATTTTTATAATTATGTAAATATTATTTAGAATACATGTACATACTTAGAATAGAATAAAACCATAAAGAAAATGCAAAAAAATAAGTCTATGAAAATACAAAGATGAAATACCAATACTTATACCTATATACTATACCCCTATTTATTTATGTATACATAATATATCAGAAAAATACAATAAAAATATATTTGTATATATAAAAGTAGGTCATAAATATATAAAATATGAGAATAAAATAATAAAATCAAAAATTTAAATAAAAATAAAATACGTAAAACATAGGTTAATATACCTATAAACACACTTGTCAAAAGTAACTAGAAATAAATTAACTCATAAAAATAGATAAAAATCATATCAGAAAACTACATAAAATAATAAATATTTTTAATTTTATATCCAAAAATTACCAAAATCATTTACTATTTTTAATTATTTATTTTCAAATAAAACCAGCCCTTTTGTCCTGTAGTGTCAGAGGTGGACTAATTAGGAGGCTAGGACTGCTAACCTTAGTCAACAGACTCCTCTCTCTTCCTTGAGTTGCCAGAATGCCAGACCCCTAGATTTCACCAATTTTTCTGTTAGCGATCATGATGCTCTAGCTAGACGTGATGCACGATTCATGGAGATTAAGCATCCTTGAACACACCGTAGATAAAGATCTAATCAACTCTCTTCGAGTCAGTCGCATGTCCTTGATCAATAAGCTCCAACCACCTTGTCTATAAATAACAAGCATGTGTGTTCCTTCATCTCTTGATCTCCCTCAGAGCTTCACTCTGTGTTCTTGAGTCCGCGTCGAATCTCGATGACAACAGATGACCTTCCTCTAGCTCGGAGATGGTGAAGCAAGGCAGAGGTGGCGATCCACAGCGGACCTCCAGCCGCCCTGCTCCCTGCCCAACCAACATGTATAAGAGCTACATCTTTTTATTTCCTAGGTAGATTTTAATTCTGTGATTTCAATTCCATTGTTAGATTCGTTTTTAATTTAGTAGAATAGCTAGGATCCACTTTGTTCGATCACCGGAGCCACTAGGGCTCCGTCCATTCCACTACAAAAGCAATGTTCTCCAACCATGTTTGCCACCCCCTTTTCTTCCCTAGCACGTTCTTCATCTGATCCACCATCTGGACCAAACTGATTGGTCCCCGATCAACAAATTAAGGCTCCTCCTCCGCCATACGTCGGAGCCCCTTCCATTCCATCCATTTCCAATGCATTCAGCTTCAAAATAGGCTGAGCTTCATCATTTTGAGACATAAAATTGCTTCGTGCAGGTTCTAGGTTGAATGGATCCCTCATGGGTCAAAATCGAGCTGCTCGAAGGGTCTCTAAGTAATCTACCTTCTCTGATAGACCAGGACCCCATCACTGGTTTCTGGACCTTCTCGAGCACATCATTAATTGCTGACGAGCCTCCCAGTCGTGTAGAGCCAAGAATAATCAAAGATGACTACAGGAGGAGCAATCAATTGTGGATCGAAGCTCGGGGGAGGCCCCGTTCTTCCTTGTTCTTCATGACGAGCAAATAGTGTCCGATGAAGAGGATGCCCCCAGTTTTCATCCTAGCCCCACATTCCCTGCAACCTTCGATCGTTGATGAGGGGTCATGTTTAGATCTGAAGCGTCAATCATCGAAGCAGTATCACGCGTTGTGCTGACGATGCGTGGCAAGTGGACAGATCAGAATCGCATGATGGTGCGCTTTTGGGGGGTAAATTACAAATCTAATCCTACGTATTACTGTATTTATTTATTATCCTTGTAAATATTTTTCATAGCATAAATAATTTTGGACATTTTTCATAAAGGTCCTTGTATTTATTGAAATTGCAAATGTGTCTAGTCCTCAGCTCACGTGTCCTCGTGAGCTGGGCAAATTGCATGTATACCCCTGGAAAATTTTGTATTTATGTTTAGTCCAATAAAGTGAATAATAGTTATATATTTTTGGCATATTTGTAGATGAACCCCTGAGTTTAATCTTAATTACAAATATTCCCTAGCTAGTTCATGTATTTTTTACCCTTCTTCTTTGTATTAAATATAGTATATGTGCTCCAAAATTTATGCAAAAATAGGGATAGATGCCTGCTAGCATGTATTTTCATACCTTATTTTTATTTTGGTATTTTATCTATTTATTAAAAATCTAAAGAGTACGATTTTACCCTTGTTTAGATTGAAAAATATCAAAAAATAGAAATAAAAACATTTTGAAAATTCCAAAAAATTATATGTGCCTATTATTGCATTTTATAAATCCAGACCGAAAATCCCTAAAAATAGAAAAAGAAAAACAGAAAATTTAAAAAGCTCTAAAGTATAATAAAAAAGATATAAAATTCCCAAAAATCTCAAAAATATTTATTTTGTTTTTGAATTTTATTTATTATATCTATCTATTTAGATTAATTTGGAGAATTTTGGATTTTATTTGCTATTTTTACTCTTCAAATTAATTTGATCAATTTATGTAATCCCTGATTTGGGATGTTTTTATCTTAAAAATACATAAAAATATGCAAGAATTACATGAAGAAAAACACAAAAACATTAGAAAATATATAAGGCCCAAAATATTTCGTCTCTTGAATTTTGTTTACTTTTATTAGTATTTATAATTATATTAGCCTATATTATGTATATAGACTTATATATTCCTATATTATATAATTAATAGTAGTAATAATTAAAATCAGAAAATATAAAAAATTTGTCAATACTTATATATATATATATTTATTAAGAAAGGAAACATATATATATATATGTGTGCGTGTATATAAATAAATATGTGCACCCCTTATGTTTATATCTCTACCTATGTGTATATATGTGTATAAATATGTATATTAATCTATTATATTATTTTTAGCATTAGTTAATATACATAAGCTTACTATCATTTAATCAATTAAAAAATATTTATACATAAAATTTAAAACCCACATAAAAATAGAAATAAAAGGATTTGTATATAATATACATTGATTAGCAATAATCATAGGCTACCTAACTTGCTTTCTGTGGTTTGACCTCTGTATGCTGACATGTTATACAATTTGTGTTGTTGAGTACAACAAATTTTAACTCCACATTTTTGCTATCCATTGATTAATTGATATTGTGCGATAATTATTGATTGTGAGCGGTCGCCTCAGCGACATGTTATCTTCGCTTTTATGAGTGAGGATTATTTTAGACCCGCACAAGATCTCTATCATCAATGATCAATACCTCGGTATGATATATGATTTTGGAAAGTATATGATTGATACCAACTCTCAATGATAAAAATGAGAAACTTAATGATAAAATCATAAAGAAGACAATCGAAAAAAGATCTAAAACTTTGGGTTTATTCTAGGCCTTCCAATATGCAGGATGTACGGGTATTGGGAATACTCGAGGGTGATGTGATCATAAACAATTGTATAACCATGACACTTCCATTTCGGGGGAGTGATGAAATATGTTTGGATTTCAGTAACTCCTCTCATTAGAGAAGTGATCTGATCTTAGTCCAAATGTTGGACATTGATATGAATGTGATTCAGATGCAATGAGAAGATTAGATCTAGAACCTTGATTTAATCAAGAATCTATGAGAGGTCCCTAAGAACTAGATCTCAATATCCAAGTCACTGTACGTGGAACGTACAATAGCCATGTTCTTATCTCCAAGTATTCGCGGAGAAAGGGCATTGTTCTTGAAAGAGTTCAAGAATAATTTCAATGATAAATTTATATCCGAGCACTGGGAAATGGATATTTCAATGAGATTTAATTATCATGAATAATGTGAATTTGATTCATATTATTTAAATGCATGAGAACGATGATCGTATATAATAAGGGTTTTTATTAGTTGTGCCCTTCTGAGATATTGCAACTTAGTTATGCCCCTCCCTTTTTGGGAATATCAGTTGTGCCTCGACTTCTTGTCGTTCTATCAATTGTGCCCCTCTATTACTTTAGCCGTCAATGATTTGAACTTAACCATGGTTTTCTCAAACCATGGTGTGGTTAAGAGGGGCATAATTGTCCCCCAAAAATAAATCTTCCTACCTCCTCCTTCCGCCCATATGTCTCTGACCACCTCCTCCTTCCACCCAAATGTCCAACCACCTTCAGATCGTTGCTCCCAATCTCATCTGTGCGGTGAGAAGTAGATCCTCGGCATTTAATAACTAGAGGGGTGGATCCTGGTGGTCGATCGGATGCTAGTCGAGATCCACCTCCACGAAATAGTTGATGAGCACATACTTGTGGAACCCAACATCCAGGAGCTTGTGTTCTACCCCCTCCCAATTGCATCCACTCTCTCTTTCTCTGCCTTCAAATGCATCTTCCCTGTAAAGCCTTGAACTTGGCATATCTCGGATCCTATATAATAAGATCCGGCTCGTCAAGAGAAAACCAACGAAATTTATTTCGTGTGAATCGGACTCTGTTTCGAATTGTTATGATTTTCCGAAGAAAGAGAAGTCATTAATCCATAATGACTGTCATTAAGACTAATTAAACATGACTAAAGAAATTAATGACGATTGAAAGCCGCTAATGATCATTAGTAAACACTAATCAATAGTTAATAAAAGATATGCATAAGCCGCGAAAGTTAAATCGCGATTAGTGAAAGTTAATCACGATTAGTGTTAATTAAGCGTCATTAGCGAATCTAGAATCCTTTAGAATGTTCTAACTTAAGCTCCAAGTTTGGGATAAGTTTTGGCTAAAACTATGGGCCAAAACCATGGGCCGCTAAACCATGGTTAAGGTCTAAACCATGGTTTTTCTACCATGGTTAGTGGTTTTCTGGGGCCTATAAATAGACCCCCCTACCCATTCATTCTCTACAACTTCCACTACCACCACCACTCCAAGGGCTAGGGTCGAGAGGTCGGGAGGAGGAGTGGGAGGCGAGGGAGGAGCGCTAGCGAAGCACTGCCGAGAGAACGAGGAGGAGAAAGGTATGATCCTCTCTTAGTTGCTTCGTAAGCTAGGCTTTCAATTCATACTCTTGTTCTTCCATGTTTTGTTTTTGATTCATATTTCTTTCCGATTCGTTTTCCTGTTGTGGTTCGAGGAGAAATCTGTGTAACACCCTACTTAGGTGCGGGCGGCTATGCACGTCAGTAACCCTGTGATTCGTCACACGTTCACTCATCTAAGACGCGTGGTGTCTACCGATTCTCCATCGTTTATGTTTCTATTCTTCGTATTATGCTTTTATAGTTATTTTGATGGAGAAATCTGTGTAATACCCTACTTAGGTGCGGGCGGCTGTGCACGTCAGTGACCCTGTGATTCGTCACACGTTCACTCACCTAAGATGTGTGGTGTCTACCGGTTCTTCATCTCTTGTTGTTGAGTATATTCTTTCAGTTTCGTTGTTATTTTCCTCTTGATTGATTTTATAGATGAAACTCTTTTCGTTTTTATTTTGAAATATGTCCCGATATAAGGGGAAACTCTGCCGAAATTTTCCGAGAAATATGTCCCGATATAAGGGGAAACTCTGCCGAAATTTTCCGAGAAATATATCCCGATATAAGGGAAAACTCTGCCGAAATTCTAAATATGTTCTTGACGTTCTTCGTGTTCTTCGCGTTCTTCGTTCGTTCTTCACGTTCTTAACATGTTCTTAGCGTTTTGATACGAAAAAAATGAAATTCGATCTTTTCAGGAGCCTTAAATTAGCCTTTCTAAAAATGAAACTCGGTAAAGCCTTGCATACACAAGAAAGAGCTTGATTAGGTAACGAAATCCTTTCTTTTGCTGTTGGGTTTTCATACGAAATTATTGAAATTCTTGATTTTGTATTCTTTGCTACGAGGAACTCTAATTTTGGTTATTTTTGAAAAAGTCTGAAGAATTGCTTTGTGATTCCCACTAAAATAAGATTTACGCATCAAATTGATGCGTTGGCTCTGAAAGTTAGGGTTTGGGAGTTAAAATAGGCATAAATAGGAGTATATATATGGTTATGAATAATATATATGTGAGTCGATACTAAGTATTGTGGTTTAGGCAAATCAAAGACGTAACAAAAGAATTACATCATGTGAATTGGTGTGATTTGAGTTGGATCCCAAAAAGGATCTTGTGTCACGATAAGGATGACTGGGAGTAGTACTACAGGTCGGGCATGCAACCTGTGGGTTGTCGGAAGGAACCCGTATTGGCACTTCCCTACCTAGGTGGTACACGGTTGCCCTGTTATGATAAGTGCGCACAAATTGAATGTTTTGCAACGCGTGGTACCGGGAGCCAATATATTCGGGTTGGAACGACGGAAGATGTGGTCGTGCCATGTGGAGGCACGGGTGGTTCAATAGCGGCTGGGTCACGATAACATGTATTTAAAGCCGCTAGGTTATATGATTAAATGTTAGCCTGAGGTTTTAAGCAACCGAGTCCTCGAGGATGGTGTGCTCTTTTGTTTTTTTCAGGCTGAGGGTTGAGACCCTGTTTAATAAAAGAAAAGGAAATTGTCAGGGTAGTATTGGAGGATTGGTTGAGGCGACGTGCGGCGGCATAAGCTTACCAAGATCAACACAATCTCCAATCCTGAAGCATCCACAGCTTCGGAGTCCAAGAATGGTGGGGTTCCCCTGGACTAATCCCTGATGTGGAATAGAAAGGAATATGACTTAAGTTAATGAAAAGGAATGAAATTTTTGTGATATCAAGTTTTGAAAAATTACACAATTTGTTTGCTTTTCTCTTCTTCGTTACTTAGCATTCGCTAATTTTTATCCTATGATTTATGGAAAACCCAACAGGTATCGGTGAGCAATCGCAAGGACTTTAAAATTCATCCGGCTTACATACTAGACATCCAGCCAGCCACAGTAGCTTTACTCTTTAAGGTAGTTAGTAATATTTTGTGTATTTTCCTTTCAAGCTGATGTACATGTAAATGGTTATAGTGGGACAGTGTATCATCTGAACTATATTTTGTGAATGGAAAAGTGTTGAAATACTTTCTTCCGAGTATTTTTATTTGCAGTATATTTCTGAATGTTAGTTGTGATTGCTGAATAAATTATTGCTGAGTAACAAGATACGGATATGGGAGGATCCGACGACCCGGGAAACGGGGTCGCGACAGATTGGTATCAGAGCCTGGTTACTCCATTAATTTATTTTGTAATTAACAACTATGAGCGGTATTCAGAAACTAAGGTTGTATTAAGATCCTTTGATCTTAATAAATGACTGCAGTACCATTCACAAGTCATTGTTTCTTATGTACATCATGCTAAGACATATAGGATCTGACATTTGACCTTGACTCTTCCAGGATCATGGCAGACCAAGACGTGTCTAGACAATTAGCGGCTATAATGGCAATGCTTCAAGACATGGGTCAAAGGTAGTAGGTATTAGAGCAAAGACTTAATGCCACAATGAGAGATCAAAGTCTTCCAGACTCGTAGATGCTAGAGTAGAGGGTTCTATTCACCCTTATAAGAATAAGTCTAGATACCATCGGTCTATAGACTTTGTTTGCTCCTACTCCATTTGGAATAACATAGAGGAGCTGCTTCGTAGGGAAACAAAGAGAGAGAAGGAGAAGGAGAAGAATATATTATTCCTATTGTGAGGTAAGATTCCGATACAAGCACAAAACCATTATCTCAGTAAGGAACTAGGAGGTCAATTATAATTCAAGGACACCTTAGACAACTGTGTGGGACAAATTGCAGGACATCCGTCACCTGCTTATCTACTACTTATTGAATTGAATTACTTTGATCTTATACTAGGAATGGATTGGCTAGAAAGGCATCATGCATGTCTTGACTGTTTCCAGAAGACAGTAACATTCCACCTTCCTAACTCGATAGAGTTCCAGTTCATTGGAAAGACATCCAATGATAATATCAAATATATCTCTACATTGAAGGCACAACAGTTGTTAGAGCAAGGGTGCCAAGGTTATTTAGCTTATGTATCCACTACATCAGGGTCAGAAAGAATGATAGAAGATGTGCCTATAGTCTGCGAGTTTACTGATGTATTTCCAGAGGAACTACCTGGATTACCACCTGAGCGAGAGATTGAATTTGAAATCTCTCTCATACCTGATACTCAACCTATCTCTATCCCTCCATATAGGATGGCACCAGCTGAGTTACGAGAGATAAAGGTACAATTGCAAGAACTGTTAGATAAAGGATTCATTCGTCCTAGTACTTCACCATGGGGTGCACCTGTCTTATTTGTTAGGAAAAAGGATGGCTCGATGCGGTTGTGCATTGACTATAGACAACTAAACAAGAGGACAATAAAGAACAAGTATCCTCTGCCAAGAATAGATGATCTCTTTGATCAGTTACAAGGTTCAACTGTGTATTCCAAGATTGATTTAAGATTTGGATACCATCAGTTGAAAATTAAAGATACAGATATTCCCAAGACAGCTTTTCGAACTAGATACGGGCATTATGAATTCTTAGTTATGCCTTTTGGACTAACAAATGCCCCAGCAGCCTTCATGGATCTCATGAATAGAGTATTCAAGGAGTTCTTAGATCACTTTGTAGTAGTCTTTATTGATGATGTGCTTATTTACTCAAAGGATAAGTATCTGCATGAACATCATCTCAGGAAGGCACTTGAAACTCTAAGGAAGAACAAACTGTATGCTAAATATAGCAAATGTGACTTCTGGCTATCTGAAGTATCTTTCTTAGGCCATGTTATTTCTGGGGAAGGTATATCAGTTGATCCTACAAAGGTTAGTGCGGTGATGTGTTGGGAACGCCCGAAGACTATCACAGAAATACGATCTTTTCTGGGTTTAGCTGGATATTATAGAAGATTCGTGAAGGACTTTTCACGGATAGCATTGCCAATGACTAGACTAACTCAAAAGGAGGTCCCATTCTTATGGTCTGATACATGTGAAGCTAGTTTTCAGACACTGAAAGAATGCCTAACATCTGCACCAATCCTTACTCTACCCTACGTGAGTGAAGGGTTTACAGTGTACACTGACGCATCAAAAGAAGGACTTGGGGCGGTTCTTATGCAACATGGTAAGGTAGTTGCGTATGCATCACGACAGCTCAGGACACATGAGAAGAACTACCCAACACATGACCTTGAATTAGCTGCCGTAGTGTTCGCTTTAAAGATTTGGAGACACTACCTGTATGGTATTACTTTTGAAATCTTCGCCGATCATAAAAGCTTGAAATATCTATTTGATCAGAAGGAACTCAATATGAGACAGAGACGGTGGCTAGAGTTGCTGAAAGACTATGATTGCACTATCTCCTACCACCCTGGTAAGGGGAACGTCGTAGCAGATGCCCTTAGCAGAAGAACTTATTCACCCGGGTTAGTGAGTGCTATCCACTTCTGGGTTTTACTATCAACGTTAAGTGAATGGAAACCATTTGATAGTAGTGCTGATACTATAACTATTCCTCGTCGATACAAACCAGAAATATGGGATAAAATAAAGAAAGGACAGGAGGATGATCCAGTCCTCAAAGACTTAAAACAACAACTTGAGAAGAATAAGATAGAGGGATTCCAGATACAAGATGGTTTACTGTATAATCATCACAGAGTTTGTGTACCAAACACACCTGAACTAAGGAAAGACATCTTACGAGAAGCTCATTGTTCTAGATTATCTATTCATCCAGGAATTACGAAGATGTATAAGGATCTTCATTCATACTTTTGGTGGCCGGGAATGAAGAAAGATGTTGCTGAGTTTGTGAATTCATGTTTCACTTGCCAGCAGGTAAAGGCTTCACACCAAAAGCCACCAGGATTATTGCAACCCCTCCCTATACCTGAATGGAAATGGGAAAGCATTTCCATGGATTTCGTTACTGGCTTACCTCAGACGACTGGTAGTAAAGATAGTATCTGGGTTATAATAGATCGTCTGACAAAGGTAGCACAATTCATTCCGATAAGCTTATTTTTCACTCCAGACCAGCTGGCTGAGTTATATATTACACATGTGATTCGCCTCCATGGTATCCCGAAGGAAGTAGTTTCTGATCGAGATTCACGATTCACCTCACACTATTGGGAGAACTTCATGAAAGCCCTAGGTACACAACTATGCTTGAGTACAGCATATCATCCACAAACAGATGGTCAGTCAGAACGTATGATTCAAACACTAGAAGATATGCTACGAGCATGTGCCTTAGAATGGAAGGGATCGTGGATTAAACATTTGCCTCTTGTAGAATTCACCTACAATAATAGTTACCATACAAGTATTGGCATGGCACCATTTGAAGCACTATATGGACGAAAGTGTACTACTCCTTTGTGTTGGCAAGAGGTCGGAATAAAGAACCTTTATGATTCAGATAGACTTCAGGAGACACGGGAAGCTGTAGAACTTGCTAGAAAAAGACTATTAACTGCTCAGAGTCGCCTGAAAAGTTATAGTGATACCCGGAGAAGAGACCTTGAATTTGAGGTAGGCGACTTTGTATTTCTCAAAGTATCACCTATGAAGGGTGTTCAGAGGTTTGGCTTGCGTGGGAAGTTAGCACCCAGGTTCGTGGGTCCCTTTGAAATTATTCAACGGATTGGAAAAGTTGCCTATAGACTTGCACTTCCTCCACATCTTTCGGCAATACATGATGTATTTCATGTATCAAATCTGAGAAAGTACATTAGGGATCCAGAGCATAAAGATAAGTTATGATGATTTACATGTTGAGCCAGACTTGACATACCAAGAGATACCTGTGCAAATACTTGAAAGGGATATCAAGAAGTTGAGAAACAAAGAGGTGCCTCTAGTTAAAGTATTATGGCGAAACCAAGAGTTTGAAGAAGCCACATGGGAACCTGAGGCAGAAATGAGAGAGAAATACCCGTACTTGTTTGAATGATAACATTATGTATTATGTATATGTTCATTTTAAATGACATGACGTTCATTCTCTTTAAGGTTGTTATGGTTTCAATCCTCTTTAAGGTTGTTATGCCTGCAATTTTAGTCTCGAGGACGAGACTTCCTTTAAGGTTGTTATAATTGTAAAGCCTTGAACTTGGCATATCTCGGATCCTATATAATAAGATCCGGCTCGTCAAGAGAAAACCAACGAAATTTATTTCGTGTGAATCGGACTCTGTTTCGAATTGTTATGATTTTCCGAAGAAAGAGAAGTCATTAATCCATAATGACTGTCATTAAGACTAATTAAACATGATTAAAGAAATTAATGACGATTGAAAGCCGCTAATGATCATTAGTAAACACTAATCAATAGTTAACAAAAGATATGCATAAGCCGCGAAAGTTAAATCGCGATTAGTGAAAGTTAATCACGATTAGTGTTAATTAAGCGTCATTAGCGAATCTAGAATCCTCTAGAATGTTCTAACTTAAGCTCCAAGTTTGGGATAAGTTTTGGCTAAAACTATGGGCCAAAACCATGGGCCGCTAAACCATGGTTAAGGTCTAAACCATGGTTTTTCTACCATGGTTAGTGGTTTTCTGGGGCCTATAAATAGACCCCCTACCCATTCATTCTCTACAACTTCCACTACCACCACCACCCCAAGGGCTAGGGTCGAGAGGTCGGGAGGAGGAGTGGGAGGCGAGGGAGGAGCGCTAGCGAAGCGCTGCCGGGAGAACGAGGAGGAGAAAGGTATGATCCTCTCTTAGTTGCTTCGTAAGCTAGGCTTTCAATTCATACTCTTGTTCTTCCAAGTTTTGTTTTTGATTCATATTTCTTTCCGATTCGTTTTCCTGTTGTGGTTCGAGGAGAAATATGTGTAACACCCTACTTAGGTGCGGGCGGCTATGCACGTCAGTGACCCTGTGATTCGTCACACGTTCACTCATCTAAGATGCGTGGTGTCTACCGATTCTCCATCGTTTATGTTTCTATTCTTCGTATTATGCTTTTATAGTTATTTTGATGGAGAAATCTGTGTAATACCCTACTTAGGTGCGGGCGGCTGTGCACGTCAGTGACCCTGTGATTCATCACACGTTCACTCACCTAAGATGTGTGGTGTCTACCGGTTCTTCATCTCTTGTTGTTGAGTATATTCTTTCAGTTTCGTTGTTATTTTCCTCTCGATTGATTTTATAGATGAAACTCTTTTCATTTTTATTTTGAAATATGTCCCGATATAAGGGGAAACTCTGCCGAAATTTTCCGAGAAATATGTCCCGATATAAGGGGAAACTCTGCCGAAATTTTCCGAGAAATATATCCCGATATAAGGGGAAACTCTGCCGAAATTCTAAATATGTTCTTGACGTTCTTCGTGTTCTTCGCGTTCTTCGTTCGTTCTTCACGTTCTTAACATGTTCTTAGCGTTTTGATACGAAAAAAATGAAATTTGATCTTTTCAGGAGCCTTAAATTAGCCTTTCTAAAAACGAAACTCAGTAAAGCCTTGCATACACGAGAAAGAGCTTGATTAGGTAACGAAATCCTTCCTTTTGCTGTTGGGTTTTCATACGAAATTATTGAAATTCTTGATTTTGTATTCTTTGCTACGAGGAACCCTAATTTTGGTTATTTTTGAAAAAGTCTGAAGAATTGCTTTGTGATTTCCACTAAAATAAGATTTACGCATCAAATTGATGCGTTGGCTCTGAAAGTTAGGGTTTGGGAGTTAAAATAGGCATAAATAGGAGTATATATATGGTTATGAATAATATATATGTGAGTCGATACTAAGTATCACGATTTAGGCAAATCAAAGACGTAACAAAAGAATTACATCATGTGAATTGGTGTGATTTGAGTTGGATCCCAAAAAGGATCTTGTGTCACGATAAGGATGACTGGGAGTAGTACTACAGGTCGGGCATGCAACCTGTGGGTTGTCGGAAGGAACCCGTATCGGCACTTCCCTACCTAGGTGGTACACGGTTGCCCTGTTATGATAAGTGCGCACAAATTGAATGTTTTGCAATGCGTGGTACTGGGAGCCAATATATTCGGGTTGGAACGACGGAAGATGTGGTCGTGCCATGTGGAGGCACGGGTGGTTCAATAGCGGCTGGGTCACGATAACATGTATTTAAAGCCGCTAGGTTATATGATTAAATGTTAGCCTGAGGTTTTAAGCAACCGAGTCCTCGAGAACGGTGTGCTCTTTTGTTTTTTTCAGGCTGAGGGTTGAGACCCTGTTTAATAAAAGAAAAGGAAATTGTCAGGGTAGTATTGGAGGATTGGTTGAGGCGACGTGCGGCAGCATAAGCTTACCAAGATCAACACAATCTCCAATCCTGAAGCATCCACAGCTTCGGAGTCCAAGAATGGTGGGGTTCCCCTGGACTAATCCCTGATGTGGAATAGAAAGGAATATGACTTAAGTTAATGAAAAGGAATGAAATTTTTGTGATATCAAGTTTTGAAAAATTACACAATTTGTTTGCTTTTCTCTTCTTCGTTACTTAGCATTCGCTAATTTTTATCCTATGATTTATGGAAAACCCAACAGGTATCGGTGAGCAATCGCAAGGACTTTAAAATTCATCCGGCTTACATACTAGACATCCAGCCAGCCACAGTAGCTTTACTCTTTAAGGTAGTTAGTAATATTTTGTGTATTTTCCTTTCAAGCTGATGTACATGTAAATGGTTATAGTGGGACAGTGTATCATCTGAACTATATTTTGTGAATGGAAAAGTGTTGAAATACTTTCTTCCGAGTATTTTTATTTGCAATATATTTCTGAATGTTAGTTGTGATTGCTGAATAAATTATTGCTGAGTAACAAGATCCGGATATGGGAGGATCCGACGACCCGGGAAATGGGGTCGCGACATTCCCCATCCTTTCTCGTTTCATTCTCAATTTTCCCCCATCACAAATTATCTCCACATTCATCATAAAAGCATTCAATTAAATTCAATTCAATGGTCACAACAAAAAACAAGATATGATGTAGTAATTCTCAGCAGCCCTCGCTTGATTGGTGAGAGACGCTAATGAGGCAGAGTCAGAGGCATCTTGCTAGGTAGGGGAGGAGCTGGGGTGGAGGGGGAGGTGCCAGGGTGGAGGGGAGGTGCATGGTGGGGGGAGAACCTAGGGGCAGAGAGGGAGGTCCGTTGGAGGGGAGATGAGCTTGGGGTAGAGGAGAGGAGGTGGTGGAGGAGAAGATGGGCAGCAAAGGAGAGGAGGGCATGGGGAGGAGGGTCACGGAAGAAGATATCCTAAAGGGGGGGAGTAGCAGAGGAGGGCCTAGATTGTGAGGAGTCACGGAGGAGGATGGCCTGGAGTGGGAGGGGTATAGAGGAGGAGGAAGAGGGGGGCGAAGGGGGGATGTGAAGAAGGAGGCTGGGAGTGAAAGGTCAGGGACGGAGGAGAGGGAGGCACAGTTGTGGAGGGGGGAGGGGCGAGAGGAGGTGCCTAAGGGTGGAGGGGGGAAGGGGGATGGGATGGAGAAGGGGAGGGGAGGAGGAGGTCAGGGACAAAGGACAGAAGGTAGGGGGAGGCACGGGGGTAGAGCAGGGGGCTAGGGGGGAGGGGGAGCTCGAGGCGAAGGAGGTTGCAGGAGAGCTAGGGAGGAGCAGGGGGCATGGGCAGCAGGACGAGCTGGGGAGGAGGAAGAGAAGTGGGGAAGAGGAAGAAGATATGGAGGAGGAGGAAGATGATGTGGAAGACATTTCAGTCCTTCATTTTAAATTTTATTCCACGTGTGTCCTCAAAGTTAACATCCGTTAGCATTGGTTATGGACGACCACTAACCCGATGGGCACAAGTGATAGAACAACAAGAAGTCGGGGGCACAAATGATATTCCCAAAAAGGGAGGGGTATAAATGAAACTTCAATATCTCATAGGGGCATAACTGATAAAAAATCTATAATAAAATGTGATTTAATATCGTGGATAAAAATAATGTGGATAGCATTATCCATATTAATTATATATGTTATAAATGTGATTTATAATATATCAGAGAGATATATTTGTAAATAACATTTACAATTTAAATATTGATGTGATTTAGATTTGCATTGGGCAATCAATTGAAAATGCAATTTATATTTTATTTTGGATGTGTGAATATTATTCACAAATTTCCAATAGCATGATTGCTATTTCATAAAATAATTTGGAATTATTTTTGTGAAATAATATATAGTAAAAGTTGTTGTATATAATGAATGATTATATGCTATATAAGATCTCATATAATAGGAATGAGGAGCCTCCCTTCCATAATAGTAGGGTGGACGACCACTCTTGATTTACGAGTCAAGGTGGCTAGCTCCCCTTAATTGGAAGGAGGCTTTCCTCCTTTCGAATCCTTCATAGTATATTGATTTTATTGAATTAATTTATATTGATGATTTATTCAATATATATTTAAATTAATTTGATTAATTGTTATTGTATTTTACAATAAAATCATGCCCATTGAAAGAAACACAAATCAATCTCTACTATTAAATTTGTGTTGTCCATGGATTGAGATCCATGGACTCCGAAACTATTATAAAAGAAGAGGCAACCCCAGCTATTCTTTTACATCATAGAATTCACAAGCTCTCTCTTTCTCATCATCATACACGCCTCTATCTTTCTCTCTAAGTGACCATCCACTTTGTGACCTAAAGAGGATCGTCGTCGTCGCTATGCCATCGTGCTGCCACTTTGACCGCTTGCTGATCTTCACATTCCTTGGCAATTCAAGTACACGAAGAATACATTGGATTTCATGTGACGAAATTAGGAGATCCATCGCTTGGATTAACATCTTGGATTGAGAGAAGGATGATGAATCCATGATTCATTAACTTTTCTGTCGCATTTTGTCTTAAAACCCTTAACAAATACATGTAAATATCCATTAATTCTCATATTTTAACAAAACACCATTCATGTGTAAATATTCACTTTTAACCACTAAAATCATGTAAATAAATAAAGAACCAGAAAAATAAAGAAAATGGCAGATTGAATATATGTATATATATACAATATGACTTAAAATATAAATATAGCTGTAAGATATATTTATAACCCAACCCCCGAGACCAAGTCAGCATGGATTGGTCGACAAACCAAACAGTAGGGGGAGATAAGGAAAGAAAACCAGAGAAAAATAATTTAACACACACATATACAACTTTCATTATTTATAAAATAAATACAAAACTTCAAAGAATTTTAATTATTTCATATGAATATATTTTTCACCAAACTCTTCTCCTAATTATTCCTAAAAATGTATATAAAAATATAAAAATAAGTTAAAAATATTACCCTGTACATATGCCAAGAAACCCAGCCTGCAAATTGTCAAAATCTCAACTTCCGAACATCATAACTTCCTCATACGAACTCCAATTTCACTCCACTCACATTTAAAGTTCATAAAATAATATTATCTAATTAATAAAGGTGGTTTCATCAAATTCGGAGTCCGTTTGCAAAAAGTCGGTTTTGGGACCAAAAGACAAAGGGGTTTCTGGGCTATTTATTTTATGTAACACACATTATTTATCATTTTCTTAATTTTATAATTTTTAAATTATTTCATGATCTTGTAGTTTCACTATAATTTATTTCATAATTTTTGGAGATTGTTTATTATTTTAATAAAATCAAAAACCCTAAAATATAAGTATAAATGAACTACCTGATTACTTATCTTATTTATTAAAATATGTAAATTAACTTATAAAAATCTATAAAAAATCGTATAAAACTTATTTAATACTCTAATAATTAAGAAAATATAAAATTAATTTTTACTTATTTATTTATTAAATTAAAAATCTAAAACCTATTTATAAATACATATTTATTAATATAATATTTATATTTTAAATAATATTTATTATTTATAAAAAGTATTTATACCATAAATAAGAAAATAATTTATTTACATTTCTTGTGTTTATAGTTATTTAAAATAAGTTTATCTACTATTTATTATCTATTTTACTAAGTATTTCAGCTCCTGAACCAACCAGGTGCTGACACTTGTCAGCACCTGGGGCCTTCTTCCCCAAGAAGATGTTCTACCAGACTCTGTTCAACCGGCCGACTTCAACTAATTTTCTCGCGCGCTTCGCGAAGCTTCCGGCCAACCTAAACCCTTGATCTCTTCCTCCCAACAACCCTCTCCATAGCCGGCCGTTGATCCAACCTTGGAGCCCAAGTAATCGTCCTATAAATAGTCCCTAAGGTCGCCATTAAAGCTCAACCTTCCAACTACCCAAGAGCTCCAGCTCCAGGTTCCCGATACTCTTACTTCCAAGCCTTGCTCTGGTCGACCTGAGGCGGTGACAACGCCGTGGAGACACCAGCGAGGAGGAGGAATCATCGGAGGATCGTTCCAAGGCTTCATTGGCCTTGCATCGCCGCGCTACACCGCGTTCCGCTCCGGTCTTTGGCCGCCATCGAGCAGCCATCCAGGTAATATACCTTGACCTTCCCTAGGCCTTTTCCTCCATTTCATTCGATTTCCGCTTTAGGTAGTTTAATCATTAGGCTTAGACGCCCTTTCAAAATCCATCTCGATTCGTTTTCAAATTCGTTTCAAATCGATCATCGTTTCATCGTCACCTTCACGCATCTGGTGGTTTGGCTGGAAACTTAAGGTTTTTCACCATCTTTGAGCTTGCGAATTGTAACCCCTCAGCCGATTCTTTGGAGAATCGAGCATTCGACCGTGTTCTTTGCAGGTCATACTTCATCGTGAGCCAGTTGCTTCGGATCTGGAAGGCTCCCATCTTCTTCAGAATCCATCTCCATGGAGCTTCGTCGGGTCTGAGCCATCTTTAGGGAGCTGAGACTGTCAACTTCATCACCGCGCCACCACCGCTCGGAGCAGCGCCGGCCACCTCTCTACCGCGGGCGAGCTCGAGGGGTGGAGGAGCCACCCCTCTGGACCCGTCGGAGCGCCAAAGCCGTCGAAGGTTGGCCGCGAGAACTCGGAGAAGACGAGCCCTTCGCCAGCTGTTGCAACCGCCCAAGAACAGGGGACGCACAGGTGTGCGACACGTGGCGCACCTGTGAGCGTCCGATCGGCGCGTGGGAATTCTAATCTCAGCTGTCCAAAGTGAAACGGTGGAAAAATTGCATCTTAAGCCCAGCTGACTTCCAGATATTACATCCCGCCTCATAGGTTTTCATTATTTGCATTTAGGTCCCTCCGCAGGGACCTAAATGTAAAGTTTTATATACTTTTCTATAGAACAGTCCCTGAGGACCATTTTGAAGACATTTTAAATATCTTTTTCTTGCGCTTATGCCCCTGGGCTGTAGGGGTTGTTTCTACTTCGTGTGATCTTGTTTTTGGACGATTTCTTGAGGGTAGTTACACAACTACCCTAACTACTTAGTATAACGTTTTCGTGGTATTTTGACGTGTTTTCGACGTGTTTTGATTTTGTCGAATCGCACTTCGTTTTGTTTTGATTTCTTGTGTAGTTCGAGCTCGCGGCTCGAACCCCGTTCATTCTACTACATAGTATCACCTATATAATTCCACCTATTATATAATAAGTAAATCTTTTTGAAAAATTTCCCTTGTTGAAAATTAAATAAAAATTTGAAAATAATAAAATCAAATAAAAACAATAAAAATAAAAACCAATAAAAAGAGGTGTTTTGACTTGATCAATTAGAGAAGAGATTAAAAATAAGATTACAAAGATATAAAATCTAGGGAATTTATTCTGCCTCCTTGAGTTCGACCCAGGAACACTTGCCTGGTAAAATATTAGTGAACGGTTTTCCGAAAGAAACCCGTAATTGTTTAATAGGTTTAAGAACCGATCTTGTTTCACGGCTTTTGCTACAACCGACCACCTTCCATCAAAATAAAAAGCCGCGAAACCGATTCTTAGCCACATCAAAGGATACGTTTTATAAACGCGCTCGCAAGTGTCTCCTCCGTCAAGTCGTACTTGAGACACGTGGTCTCTTTGTTTAGAGGCTTCAATTACAACCATGCTTCAAGATGTATTACTATATATTATTTGTTGTTTAGATGAAACGATCCGAGAAGTGTTCTTCGATCATGTGGTTTCATCGCTTTAAAATTTTAAATTCTGCTGCCCTAAGCGACTAGTACGACTAGTCGCTCCCGATTGCATATGTTGCAATCTTCACACTTCCGTGATGCGCTTTAGGTTATTTCCATAACCTTCAAGTGTTATCAGAGCCTTGGTAGAGGTCTTGGATATGATTCAAAATCCTAAGTCTACAAGGTTTATTTTTCGGATGCGCGAGAATTGTTGTTTTTGCATTGGATACAGGATCTGAATTGGTTTTTAGATAAAATAAAAAGCTGTTTGTGCACTGTTTGGACATTTTTTGTTATTAAAATGTATTTAGAATGTCTAAATATGTACAAAAAATAGTAACCTATAATTGGTAACAAAAGTGCATGAATAAGATTCGACGTTCGCGCCACAGAATTGTTTTTGTATATAGACAAAATTAATTTTGCTTATTATTTTCCCATCATGAGAAACTAAATAAACACTGATTAAGTATAAAATCAAACCAGTAAATCACTTGAATTTATTTCGTGTGACTCTGACTTTGTTTGCGATAGATATTCCATATTTAGTGGTGATGGGTCAGATGATGATTGGATCATCAAATATTCTTCCTTAATGTCTTTATCATTCAATGTAAATAATGGATATTATAAATTTGCTTGATTAATTATGATCCCTAATAATTATGAAAATAATTGTATATACATCATTGGCCATTGAATGTATGTTTCATGAAAACCCAAGTTTATCTTACAATAGTTGTAGGACAACTTTTACATGCAAAACATGGTTGCTTGATATGCTTAGAAATTTTAGGATCTCAAAATTGTTTTAAGATGCCTAATATTTCTGAGAGATTATTATATAGCATATGACGGTCATCAAATTTGATTAATATAACCGCAAGTACATTGGCATTATTTTGTATTGTTCTCAATCAAAATGGTGAAGGTGTCTAGTCTGGGTATGTTGGCTTGGTTTACTAATAGTACCTTGCACGTCAAGGAAATGCTCCCTCCCAACATAACTCAAGTATATTGGTCGAATCTGTTCTTGAGGAAATCATAATATGAGTAAGTCAAGTTGCACTCTAATTATTAAAATACAAAATTAATGCATACTTGTGAGGGTGTATACTATATAGTAATATCAAGCAAACCCTAATTGTTTGTTAGTTGATTGAAATAGAGATGTAGTTTCCCTTAAAATGATTAATTATATGAATATGATTCATAATAATTAATTAAATTTTGAACATGATATGGTGGATTACATAAGTGACATCCATGGTCTTCCGTAAAGGAGAAGGGTTCCATCACCATGGATTGTATGTAGGAGATGTCTGTCTGAAGTGACAGCTCCCGCATACAAGCACACATGGATCATGATCTTTGCTTCTCAAACGAGTAAGGTTGTATGCGTAGTGACCCCAATATTGGTTCCTCATATTATTGGGACGATATTGGATTGTGCATAGTGAGTTATATTTCTGTTGATGATGGTTTCAATTAATGATGGGTCAACATCGGCTTTGGGGTGGTGGGTCTTGATGTGAAAGAGTGAATTAGGAAATTAAAGTTGGACTTGAAATGCGAACTGAGTTCCTGCTTTTTTTCATCCGTGTTGCAGTTTCTCATATTATTGGGATGCAACAAAGGTAAGAAAGGAGATCATAGATCTTGCTTGAGATATAATGGTAAATATGTCTCTTACTTTGAAAGTAGATAACGGAATGAACTTTCATAGTTAACAAGGCAAGGCAACTTTGATATAAAATCCTTAATCAAAGTAAAATATGTATTATGCAAATATTTCTTATTTCAAATGAACTACAATAAACCAACTCAACACTATACTCAATAATGACCAGTAAAATATCATGGATTGGATCCATGATCAAGATATTGTACTTGCAGTTGGACATATAATATATGTGGTTGTAATGTGCAAGTTTCCTCATAGTAATGAGGAATGGCATTTAAATAAACAATATGACAACAACCGATTGTTTGTATGTCTTTATTGTCTTGATCACTCATCGAATATGCTTTGGAAGTATCATGTCGATGATGATCGAAATTATTGAAAATCCTTATAAAATCTAAGAAAATTTTTTTGGTATACATATGCGCTCTCAATATTTAATTGTAAATGACATGGTTCACTTCATTACGCGGAATGGTGGCTCGATAAGAGATGATGTACTCAAAATGTTTGAGTACCTGCCTGAACTAAAGTCTTTAATAATTAAGATGGATGTAGATATGATGAGTGTCATCATTCTACTATATGTACTCTAGTTTTTCATGAAGCTTCATAATGTTCTTATTGTATCAACTAAATGAAGAATATAATAATGTTGAAATACTGCTATATTTGAATCTTTTGAGTTCAACGTAAGAGATCCTTTTTCTTAAGCAATGGTTGTTTATAGATGAAAAAGTGCAGTGGAAGCATGGGTTTGACCCATGTAAGAAGGAAAGTCAAAGAGTTGACTCTACTTATGTGACTTCCATACATATGACATCCAAAGAGTTGGATGAATGCCAATATTGCAACAAGCCAATATATTGATAGTATGACTATCTAGACTATATAAAATCCTTAGAGAAGGACCTAGATAGTGCATTGGGATATTATACGTCTACATATCATTGAAATTGACTTGCTTATTAGGTAAGATCAAAGTCCAATAATTGCATCCCATTCTTTTAATAACACTTACAATTAGTTGTATATGTTTTAAAAGGCTAGAGATTTGATCTTAAGGTTTAGTAGTCATCCACATGGATGTTGATTCAATTGTTGCAATCTCCGTTGGATGGATAGACTACATATTTTCAGTGGGAGAGCCCTTAGTCTTAGATAATGTCTCTATGACCGACGTATTACAATGCATTTGTTGTTTATTTATAAATATTGGAAATAAACATGCATTCTGGAATATACCTATCATAAAGAGTTATGATGGATATAGTTCAGATAGTAATCTAACATCTAGAGGACTCTACTGAATTAGAAAATTGATGAATGGTTCATTAAAATATCTAAATACTGAAAAAAATAAACCTTAGAGTATTAAAAGGAGGATAAATATTATTTGACAATGATCTAACATAGAACCTTGGACATATATCTACTGATAAGATCAATAGACTAGTAAGATATTAAACCTTAGATTTTCTGAGGACTCAAAACCTACCTACTTATGAATAGTATATTCAAAGTAAAATGTCTAATGCACTCTTCTTTGGGAATGGTGTAAGATGCCAAGGTACTCAAGATCTCATACATATTGATGTATGCGGATCATCTATATCATAATAAACAACAATGATATGGGATATCAATTGATAATTATTTGTGATACGAGATTTCTTCCCTTCACCTTAGAAACCTTTGAAATGTTCAAAGATTTGAAAATTTTGATTGAGAACCAAAGTTAGAAGGAAGATGAAATGAATTTGATCTAACCAAGGTAGTAAGTACCTATTAGATGAATTCAAGGAATACTTGTAGAGAAAGGAATAACATTCCTATCTCACTCCTCCTAATACACCTAAACTCAATAGAGTTGTAGGGAGAAGCAATTGGACCATGTGTGACATGATTTGATCAATGATGAATATTAGCATAATTACCTCTTCATTTCTAGGTATATATGTAGTAGAGACTGCGATATATATCCTTAATACATTTTCGTGCAAATCTAAACCCAAAAACCCTCATAAGCTATGGTTTGGAACCTAGCCTAGTGTTGGACATATGAGGATTTAGGGTTACTTGCTCCATAACCATGTCATGGATGCAAGTAAGATGGGATCTGGTACCGGCGAGTGTTACTTCATTAGAATATAAAGGACGGTATTTGATACCTACTTTATGTCCTTGAGATTATTAAAAGATTTCATCTCTAAGGATATGATTCTTATAGGATGATTTTCTTGAGAATCAAGATGAAAATGAAGTAAAGGAACTCATTGAATCTTGAGAAGATAATGGGGCTCCTGAAATCGAAAACTAAAAGGACAATTAAAGATGAAACACTCATACCTCTTCAAATTAGTTTGAGGGTGCTAAAATCACTTGAAGGGTATGGATTCCACATAGCAATTAAGTCTGACAATGATCTAACTTCATATTATCAAGCTTATATGGATCATGGCATGGAAATATGGATGCTATCAATAAAGCCTAAACTAGACTTCATATATTGCGTTATGTATGGAACCTCGAGGATCCACCTATAAGGGTAAAACCTCTTAGGTGTAAATGTCAAGAGAAAGAGGGAGCTTGATGAGAAGGTAGAGACTTTGAAAGCATGGCTCATATCCACAAGATACACATGAAGAGAAGACATCCTTATGATGAGACTTACTCTTCAGTGACCATGCTTAAAACCATCAAAATATTGCTAACTATAGCTACACAACTTGACTATGACATCTGCAAGATGGAAGTCAAGATTGCATTCCTCTATGAATTCCTTACTAAGGATATTCACATGAAGTAGCCCCAGGGTTTTATAGTTGAGAAAGGCAAGGTGTGCAAGGAACTCCATCTATGGACTCAAATAAGATTCTAGTAGTCGGAACAACAGATATAATGAAATTATAAGGGTTATGATTTCATACAAAATCTTGACAAACCATGTGAATCTTAGTGGGAGTTTCATTGTGTTCATCATGCTAAATGTATATAATATCCTAATCATTTGGAATGATACAAGGATGATAATAAGTGTTTTATAATCTGGTTTTTCCATGCCTTGAGATGAAAGATTCCAAGTATAACTCTTAGATCTTAGTTCTAAAGGTGTTCAAAAGCAAAGAGAAGAGGGTATTGGGACCGCCACATTAGTGGTACACCTTGGACATGTTCCATTTTATTGGAAAACCCCATGGAAGGATTCCTTCCCTTAAAATATCGTATTGGCATATATGAAGGGATAACACCTCAAAGAATTGAGGAAGTGGATCCTAAAGCCGCTTGCCCTTGTGCATCGATTCTTAGAAGTCTAGTGTGTGATAGATGTGTACAAAAGTCAGATGTCTGCCATGTAGTGGGAGTAGTAAACTGCTACTAATCCTAGTATGAAGATAAAACACTTGTTTGCAGTAATAACAATATCTTCAAAGATGATAATACTTGTGAGATAGTGATATCAATGTCTTATCTTCGAGAACTTAAGACTTTATAGATAGTGACATGAAAGGTCTTAACTACAGATGCCTTATAAGACTTAATATTGAGTCTTAGTCTTAGGAGATAGAGATATCTGAGAATAAGGGTATTCTAATAAGGATAATATAAATAGCATACGGGTTATAATGATGATTGAATTGTATTGTCAAAGACACTATAATTGCTTTAACAAAATTAAGTATTGACTGCGTGAGATGCGACATTCGCATTGGATGCGAGCACTGTTATTAGGAGATATGCAAGTACCATAAAAGGACTTAACGTAGTTTCTCGGGAACAGAGTGACTGGTCATCTTACCAAGCCATTTTTCTAAATAGCTTATGATTAGCACATGAGTGTGGGTTTAAACATTATCCCATTTATGGCTCTTTAGACTAGTGGGAGATTGTTGGACATGCGAGCCCATGACGAGCCATTTGCAATAAATGTTATTGCAAATCGTTACCTAATCTGAAATGAAGAATACCTAATTTGCATAATAGGTCCCTGAGTACAATTAGGGTTATGTACCAAGGCCATCTTAATCTTCATACAATTATTGATTCAAATGTTGAATCATAGACGCTGGTGCTTGGATGATATATAAAGAGTTTGATTGAAAACTCATCAGGTGTCGTCAAGTAATAATTAAGAGAGGATCTCCAATCTGAGAAGAAGATGGCAATTCTTCTCTAAAGGTTGATATCTAACCAACCTCTTGATGCAGGTCCTCTGCAAAGGAATAGAGATTCGTAGGTGCTAGATAAGTTTGGTCAAAGAGCTGACTTAACGAGATCGAGATAACCAAGACCTATATTGTATACTGTCACGATATATAGGCACACATCCTCTAACCAAAGATATATGTGTTACTATATGATTGAGTATGTACATTTGGCAGACCAATAGGTTGATGATCTAGTCAGGGCCTATACACCGATGAGCTGGTGTACATACGAGGGCATATGAGTAATATAATCTCTCAAACAGATCATACAGGTTCATTACTAAATTGGAAGACCTGAGCTAACTCATGAGATATTAGGATCAAATTCCGTACATGGTCATCTTGCTTTGGAAGCTTGACTGAATTTGTAGGTTTGATGTATGCTTTTGGAAAGTATATGATAAATACCTGGGTATGATATATGCTTTTGGAAAGTAGATTATTGATACCAACTCCAAATGATCAAATGAGAAAATTAGTGACAAAACCCCGAAGAAGACATTCTAAATAAGATCTAAAACTTCAGGTTTATTCTAGGTCTTCCAATATGCAGGATGTATAGTTATTGGGAATACTCGAGGGTAATGTGATCATAAATGATTGTACAACTGTGATGCTTCCATTCTGAGGGAGTGATGAAACATGTTTGGATTTTAGTGACTCCTTTCAGTAGAGAAGTGATCTGATCTTAGTCCAAATGTTGGACATTGATCTGAATGTGATTAAGATGCAATGAGAAGATTAGATCTATGATCTTGATTTAATCAATCATCTATGAGAGGTCCCCGAGATATGGATCTCAATATACATGTCACTATACGTGTAACATACAATCTCCCTATCCTTATCTCCAAGTATCCACGGAGAAAGTGCATTATTCTTGAAGAGTTCAAGAATAATTCCAATGATAAATGTATATCCGGGCATTGAGAAGTGGATAATTAAACGAGATTTAATTATCATGAATAATGTGAATTTGATTCATATTATTTAGATGCATGAGAATGATGATCCCATATAATTAAACGCAATTTATTATCACATGTATGAATAATGTGGATGGCATTATCCATATTGATCATATATATATTATAAATATGATTTATAATTTATTAGAGAGAGATATTTGTAAATATTATTTATAATTTAAATGTTGATGTGAATCGGATTCATATTGGACTATTAATTGAAATGCAATTTACATTTAATTTTGGATGTGTGAATATGATTCATAACTTTCCAATGACATGATTGAAATTTCACAGAATAATTTGGATTATTTCTGTGAAATAACATACAATAAAATTTGTTGTATATAATGAAGGATTATATGAGATGTAAGATCTCATATAATAGGAATGATGAGGCCCCCTTTCCTAATAGGGGGTTGGATGGCCACTCTTGATTTAGGAGTCAAAGTTGTCGTCCCTCCTTAATTGGAAGGAGGCTTGCCTCCTTCCTAATCCTTCATGGTATATTTATTTGATTTAATTAATTTTTATTGATGATTTATTCAATATATATTTGATTTAATTTAATTAATGTTGTTGGTTTTTTTACAACAAAATCATGGCCATTGAAAGAAATACAAGTCAATCTCTACCATTGGATTTGTATTGTCTATGGATTGAGATACATGAACTCCCAAAATATTATAAAAGAAGAAGCAAACCTATCTCTTCTTTTACACCATAGAATTCACATGCTCTCTCATTTTCTCATCATCAGACACACCTCTCTCTCTCTCTCTAAGTGACCGTCCACTTTGTGACCTAGACAGGATGGTTGTTGTCGATACGCCGGCGTGATGCCTCTTCAACCACTCATGGATCTACTTCTTCCTTGGTGCTTCTCGTATTTGAAGAAGACCTCAGATTTTTTGACAAAATCAGGAGATCCGTCACTTGGATCAACTTCTTGTATTGCGATAAGGACGTAACTTCTTGTATTGCGTCAATGCGCTCGCAAGAGTCTCCTCTATCGGGTCGGACTTGAGACAAGCAGTCTCTTCGTTTAGAGACTTCGATCACAACCACACTACAAGAGGTATTCTTATATGTTTATTGTTGTTTAGATGAAATGATCCGAGAATGTTCTTGTATCATGTGGTTTCATAGCTTTAAAAAACTTTTAACTCGCCGTCTCGAGCAACTAGTGCGACTAGTCGCTCCCGATCTCTTATGATGTGATGTTTACGCTTCTATGATGCACTTAAGGTTCTTTCCATAACCTTCAACACAATCCTCTTAGCTCCTTCAATGACAACGAGAAGGATTAAGGTCTAGCGATGGCAACCTCTGATCAACCTAAGGCACGATCCGGATACTCTTCAAGTTATCCATGGTTGAGTTCTCCAAGCTTGTGCTGAGTTTCACTGCTGCCCACCTAGCTGCTGGAGGCGATGAAGAAAGACTAGCCTTCTTCCAATCTCTCTCGGCAGTCAACCACCAAATATAGTCTTTCTCTCCTTTTTGTTGCTTTCCCCCTTCTGTTCTTCCTCATGTTCCTCTTTTCCTCCTCCATTCTTCTTAAATTTCCTCCCCCACAAATCAATCACCTTCCTCGACTACCGCCATTCCATTGTCGCCTTCCTCCTTTCAAACTATCTCCGCCTCGACTACCACTGATAACTTGCTAAATACGTATGATAAATCAGGCTCGTTGTAGCACATGCACTTAGTGAATCATGCAGACCAGGAAGAATCTCAGTGACAAGGCTCTCGGCTTAAACTTATATATCTAGGAAGTCCAGGGTTGAATACATGGACACAATTAACATAATTATCCAGGTGTTTTAATATATTTGTTAAGTGATACATAAGTCATCTAGGTTAAAAAGGAACAAAATAATACATACAAGCAATGCACATCACAAATGTATGCATGAATGACACAAAATGTAGTTTAAAACATATTTATGTGTGTTAGAAAAATGCCATAATGAACAGAATGATAAAACATTAGCACATGCAAATATACACAATAATATGCTCTAAAACGATTTATAAAACTTAAGCAAGATTATAAATCAAATCTAAATCCAATTGAGTTATTGATTAACGATCAAATTTCATTTAATTAATTAATTCTTATACAAATGATCTCTAATTAATTAATTATTAATTACTCATGAAATCAGATGGACAAGCATGCAGACATGTAGAAATTGAAATCACTTCAATTGGATGAAAGATGCTCAAGTTATTCACGATTTAGTCCAAGGGCATAAATGTGATAAAACGTGACAAAAACAAAGCACAAACATCATGAACATGTCCCTAGGGTACTAGAATGTAGATAAGAAAATCCGACCAATAAATTTAATAAATACCCCCTAGGCGGTGTTATTTTTGCAATAATAAAAACTATTGGGGAAAGCACTACAATTTTCCCAAGACCGCACGCATTGGGCACACGTAGTCCCAGGCTCGGATGGAGAGCTATTTCTTAGGCTACATGGTAGTGTCTGATGTTTCCATTGGCGTCTCGGGAAGCCCATGGCTACAGGTACAGAGCGGAGTGTGTGGCTTCTTCACAATCATCAGATCATGCCCAAATGAAGCCGATCTGGTGACATCTGTACATATGATGATCTTTTCCTCTGCCTTGACTGATTGTGAAGAGGCGGGGCTTCAGAGAACCCCATTGCTATGTCGTGCATCTGGAGGGTCGCTGAAGGTCGGTGAAGGTCCATACATTATAGCAAAGGTGGGACGAAGTCGACGAAGGTGCACGTGCATCTGAATGTCATTGACGATGAATGGAGCACGAAGGTGGATCTCCAGATCTAACCTCTCTTTTATTTTCCGGTCATTGAAGGCTCTTTTACGCCTGCAGCGTTAGTAAAGACAAATAGCCGAAGCAGACATAGTGTGTGGGCATGAATTATGAGCGGAATGGAGGGTAAATAGAATGGAGAACGGGGTGCCCTAAGTGGGTATGCATCATGTTTGAAGAAGAAGAAGATTCGTGGTGGTATGAAATAAGGAACGAGGAGCATAGAGCACATGACTTCTAGTGTGGAACAAAGATCCACAGTAAAGACTGGGAACACCGTGGTTCGAGGGATGGGTATATATACAACTGGGGAGAAATAGATAAAAAATACAAAACTAAATCAAAACGTAAGTTACTAGGATTGAAGAATGTCGCCATGGGTGGAGGAAAGGCTTGGGCTGAGGTTATCTTCAACCTCGAGTCTTTTCATCACAAGAATAACCAGCTCTTAAAGCTCTAACGACCACCAAATCGACGTTGTAGCATGGCATCTTGCCAGGGGTTACATCTAAATACCAACTCCATCAACGCTCCAACATCTCTCCTTTTTTCTGTCACAAAGAGGAGAGGAGGGCTAGGGTGGCTCTGTGAAAGGGGTGGACATCTGCCTCTCGAGATGGTGATGGGTTTTTTAAGACTAGGCAGGATGACAGTTTGAGTGGTTTTCAAGGAGGTTTCAACTGCCACCACTAATAGGAAAGCTAGATTTAGGATGAGGTTAGGTGTTTGGCATGGCTAACATATGATAGGGGATGGAGATGGTATCGATGATTGGTCGGAGGAATGGTCGAGGCGGTTAGGAAAAAGGGAGGAGTTAGAACGGTTGAGAAATTTGCATCGGTTAAAGAGGTGGTGGATGGAGATTGAAGGCGACATAAGCACCGTTGGATCTTTTGATCCAATGATTGGGATATGGGTAGAAACAAGAGGCGGATATGCGATCAATCATTATCAATCAGACAGTGCATAAGTGGATCAGGTGGCGCAAGAAAAGCGGGCCATGTGGGCAGCTGTGGAAGCGCCACATGGCCCAATCGGAATTAAACGATATGAGTAAATCAAAGATAATTAGAAATAAAATAGTTATGAGTCAATTAAAGAAAAAATATGAACATGAAAGTTGTAGATCTTGATGAGATCTACAATTTTTTATAGAAGTCAAAGAGATCAGAGTCATTTTTACATGTTTAAAAATTAAATACATGTTAAATTAATATAAATAAATTCTTTCATTTTTCTTTTACCATTTTTTGTATTTTGATTTTATTTTATGTTATATTATTTATGTACAATATTATACTACTTTTTTTATTTTTATGATAAATAAATACATAATATAATAGAGATAACTAGGGTTATATAATATAATTAAAGTCAATTATTTACATCAAAGATTATTTTCAATGAATCTTGTTGATTTACTTAAGCAAGAGAGATAATATTGGTAATTAATTATTATAAATATGGAATTTATCACCCCCTATACTTAAGCTAAGCTCGTCTTTGAGCTAATAAATAAAAAAGTAGTTAGAAATTAAACTAACTAGTGGGATCCCTAACCTGTGCATGTGAATAGACAAGGCTTGATTGATCCAGAACCCTTGGTTTTAGAGATCCTAAGATTCTAAGCTAAACAATGTCTTAATAAAAAAAATTCAATTCCTATGATTATCAGACTCTCAAAATACATATCTATCTATAAGAAGTATGACTTAGTGTTGATTGCATCCACAAGAGAGTCAAGACTTAACCAAAAGTTCCAATCTTAGAAGCTTTCCTAAGGACCCGACCCTCAACCCTAGGGAATAAATCTTGCTTCAATCCACCTTCTCTTTAGTTTGTCAGACATAAAATGTGTAGATGGTCGGCCATATAATGGAGGTATTAGGATTGTGTCATTTCTTTTCTCCCTCTCATGGAGCAAGAATTCTCTCAAGTGCAAATAATCAACATGTTTGTATATTTTGAATGTCAATCAGTGTGTCCATCAAAAGAAATTGAGTCGTCTGTACTTGGTTTCCTGGGAGTACACCGGGGTGTGTCTTTTTAAAGTATCTAATATACTTGCACCCAAACATGTAGAACTAACGATGTAGAGACCTTTTTTGATATACTAGCCTGACTCATAAAAGCCTAATGATTTGGTCCAAGTGGACACTTAAAGGTTGGGAGCGCTCCCCATATTTGTAAGCTCGTATGATGTAACATTGTAATGTAATGAGCTTTTCATTATTTTTTATATGTGAGGGAACTTCCCTTCTTTTTGGATAGCTCTGTTGCTTTTACCAAGGATTAGCGCACGCTTATCAAGTTGTTAATTATATGTCATCACACCCTGGCACTTGTGGTCAAAATCAAGAGATACTCAGGTTTCATGAATATGTCATTAATCTTATCCCATCCTTAAGCATCGTATAGATCGATTCTAAACTCAAACTTCAAATGACAGTCCCTCAAGTGATATCTCGACTCATCTCAATCATGGATGCAGTCGTTCATGTGAGTGATAGTCAAATTCTTTAAAGGAGATTAGGCATGCATTATAACACACATATCTTTTAACTAGGAGATTGTAAATTTTTAAGTCCATGACCCTAATGATTAATACATGTTAACTTTCAATATCTAGACTTCTTAAACCAAGAGTTAAAAACCATCTCAAGCCTTGAGTGCATTGTGAAAGTGTTAGGGAAGAACACTAATTAATAAGTTAATCTTTTTTTTTCCATTTTTTGAATTAAGTTAGAGAGGTAAACAATAAATTATACTCAATTTCATGCTTAGCTTTGAAAAGATTTTTGAAAACTTTTTACAAACATTGTCACATATATAAATAATTTTTTTTAAATATTTTACAAATATTTTCAAAACAAGTAAAACCCCATATTTCAAACCTAGGTAAAGATTTTCAAAAACAATGTCACATAAATACAGATTTTCAAAATATTTTACAAATAATTTCCAAATATGTCAATCCGTCTTTTCACAAACCGTGTAAAACATTTGAAAACTATGTCAAATAGGTATATAATTTTCAAAATCATTTTCAAACAATTTTTACAAAAATCGATTCCAAAGAATATAATACGATACCCATAGCCCCAAAAAGTTTGAAAATTTTTAGAATTATGAGCTATGTCTAAATTATATATGTAATATATACGATAGACCCCCTATACTTAGCTTTTGCTATGTCCTCATAGCACAAAGTGATATGAAGCCATAGCTCATACTAAATATAAAGAGATAAACAAGAACTGAATCCAGAGGCATAGGTGGATGATGAGAAAAAATAATTAGTTAGAAGAAGACTGGGATTCGGGTCCCCTATACTTAAAGCTAAGAAATATCTTAAGTGAATATATGAAGAAAATAGGTAACCCAAGGTGAACAATCAAAACGGAATGAGATCCCCCCTACTTAGGCTGAAAATAAGCTTAAGTATGAAGAATAGGAAGCTAAAGGAGGGAGGAATCAGGGTTAGCTGAATATCTAGATAAATGAATTTCATAAGATGAAAATAGAGCTAGGGTTTCATGAGGTTTAAGTAGAGTCAAACAAGATCAAACAAACACAACTATTTCACCAACACATACAATGAAGACCAAAAATATGGTCTAATTATCTTCTCTTTTATTGTTGATAATCCAAAATTTGATTACATTACGAGTAGGTTTAAGTAAGATTTGGGGAAGGATTGCTCTCCAAAAACAAGGTTGATTTTAGCTGAATTTGAATTAGGTCAACTTGCATTAACAGTCTTAGTTTTAGAAATTAGGTCATCACTTTTATTAAATTTCTGAACACATAAATCATTGTCTATTGTCCAGTCCCATTTCTTTTTAATCCTTAGTGATAATACCTCGAGGAAGGAAACTGGAAGAGCCTTACAGTAGTAAAAAACATGATACATGCTCAAGAAAAATACTTACAATGACTCCAACTCTCTTCTGGTACATGCGAAACTGAATATTAAAATAATATATAAATGTTTGCAAGTCGATGAAAAATACGTACTTACTCATATGTTCAATTAGTGGGCAAAGAAATCAAATAAATTTGAGCTAGATTGAATGTAGATAAAGCGTGTCTCATGAATCTTCAAAGATAGTGAATCTCCTAGGATGCGAGTAGTGTATGCTACATTATGGATCAAGCACAAATAATATGAAATCAAAAAGCTCTAAGAGTTGTGTGCCTAAATAGTAATGTGGGAACTCAAGTTGAATCCCACCCATATGAGTGTGAAACAAACTCAACACACAAATAATGTCCAAGTCCACAATATACATCAAATATAACAACAAAATAATCTTCAATGGGTCTTTGAAGCATCTTCTGCGGTTCGTTTTAGTGGGAACTCCATCTTGAGCTTCCAGTCTCCATTCTCTATGAGCATCCTAGATGAATGGGCCCTACCATAGAAGAAAAGAAAGTACGTATCGAGGATTATAAACAAATAATCATTTAAAATAATGCATAAAACACTACATCATTGGATTGACCTAGATAACATAATAATCAACTTAACCAAAATAAAAATATGAAAAATTGTATTAATGAAGTCGTGTCCCTGGCAATGGCGCCATCGGATAACTCGCTAAATACATATGATAAATCGTGCTCGTTGTAGCACAGGAACTTAGCGAATCATTCAAAATCGAGAAGAATCTCAGTGACAAGGTTCTCTCCTTAAATTTATATACCTGGGAAGCCAAGGATTGAACATAGGGACACAAGCTGTGTTTTAATACACACACACACACACACACACACACACACACACACACACACACACACACACACACACACACACACATATATATATATATATATATGCTAAGTGATTCATACATCATCTAGGTCAAAAAGGAATAAAATAATACACTGCACATCACAAATGTATACATGAATGACACAAAATGTAGTTCAAAACATTCTAATGCATGTTACAAAAAATGCCATAATAAACAGAATGATAAAACATTAGCACATGCAAATATACACATTAATATGCTCTAAAATGATTTATAAAAATTAAGCAAAATTATTCAAATCAAAATCAAATTGAGTTATTGATTAAATGTCAATTCATTTAGCATGCATGAAAGTATCCACACAATTTCTAATTAATTAATTATTAATTATGCATGAAATCAGATGGACAAGCATGCCAACATGTAGAGAATGAAATTAGGAACATAACGAAAATGAAACCACTTCAATTGGATGAAAGATGCTCAAGTTATTTACGATTAAGTATAGGGGCATAAATATGATACACACATGACAAAAATATAGCACAAACATTACGAATAGGTCCCTGAAGGAACTAGAATGTAAATAAGAAAAATTGGCCACTAAACATATGAAATATCCCCTGGACGGAGGTATTTTTGCAATAATAAAAATGGGTGGGGTGGGGAAAGCACTATAATTTTCCCAAGACCGCACGCATTGGGCACACGCAGTCCTCGGCTCAAATGGAGAACCATGGCTTGGGCCTTGTGGCAGTGTGTGATGATTCAGCTTGTAGCTTGGGAGCCTTAGGCGACAGGTGCGGAGTGGAGTGCATGGCTTCTTCACAATCACCAGATCACGCGCAAATGAAGTTGATCCAATGGCATCTGTACATATGATGATCTTCTCCTCCTCCTTGAGCGGCTCCGAAGAGGCGGGGCTCCAGCGAGAGCCCCATTCCTCCACTGTGCTTATGGAGGATCATTGAAGGTCAGTGAAGGTCAATGCATGTCCAACGAATGTGGGACGAAGACTATAAAGGTGCGTGAGAATCTGAATGTCATTGACGATAAATGGAGCACGAAGGTTGAGCTCCAGATCGAACCCCTCTTTCATTTTTTGGCCACTGAAGTATCTTTTACACCTGTAGCATTAGCAAAGACAAATAACCAAAGCGAACACAGTGTGTGTGCGCAAATTATGAGTGGAATGGAGGGCAAATATAATGGAGAATAGGTACCCTAAGTGGGTTTGCTTCATATCTCAAGAAGAAGACAATTCGTGGTGATATGGATGAAGGAACGAGGAGAACAAAGCAAGTGACTTCTAGCTTGGATCAAAGATCCATAGTAAAAACCAGGAACATCTTGGTTCAAGGGATGGGTATATATACAACTAGGGAGAAATCGATGAAAAAGACAAAAAGGAATCAAAACGTAAGTTACTTAGATTGAAGAAAGTCACCAAGGGTGGAGGAAAGGCTTGGGTTGAGGTTCTCTCCAACCTTGGGTCATCACTTCACTAGAACAACCAACTCTTGAAGCTTAAATATCTGCAATTGCCATGGGTCACACCTGAAGACCAACTCCATCAATGCTCCAACATGTCTCCTTTTTTCTATCACAAAGAGGAGAGGAGGGCTAGGGTGGCTTCGTGAAAGGGGTGGACAACTGCCTCTCGAGGCGGCACTGAGGTTTTGAAGGCTAGGGAGGACAGCAGTTCGAGTGGTGTTCAAGGAGGTTTCAATCGTCACCATTAATAGAAAAGTTAGATTTAGGAGGAGGTTAGGTGTTTTTCATGGCTCACGGATGATAGGGGACGGCGATGGTGTCGACGATTGGTCGGAGGAATGGTCGAGGAGGATAGGAAAAAGGGAGGAGTTAGAACGGTTGAGCAGTTTGTGTCAGTTAAAGAGGTGATGGATGGAGGTTGAAGGCGATACATGCACCATTGGATCTTTTAATCCAACTGTTGGGATTTAGGTGGAAACAAGTGGAGAGATGCTATCAATCCACATCGATCAGATGGTGCAAAAGTGGATTAGGTGGCACAAGGAAAGCGATCTATGTGGGCGGTTGTCGAAGAGCCACGTGGCCCAATCAGAATTAAAAGAAATGAGAAAATCTTAGATAATTATAAATAAATAGTTATGAGTGAAATTAAGAAAAATGTAGAACATAAATGTCGTCTATCTCAATGAGATCTACGACTTTCATGTAGAAGTCAAAGAGATCAAAGGTTATTTGTACATAGAAAAAAATTAAATACATGTTAAAATAATATAAAATGAATTTCTTTCATTTTTCTTTAATCATTTTTTTGTATTTTGATTTTATTTTATGTTATTATTTATGTACTATATTATACTACTTTTTTTTATTTTTTATGAGAAATAAATACATAAAATAATATCACAATAATAGGGTTATATGATATAGTATAATTAGAGTCTATTATTTACAACACGCAGACTATTAATTAGAGTTAATTGTCAATGAATCTTGTTGATTTACTTGAGCAAGAGATAATATTGATAATTAATGATGATAAATATGGAATTTATCAACCACTCGCATACTGATCGCCTCCTCCTTCTGCACTACACCCCACATGTGTGCGATCACCCACATGCCCCTGTGCTCCCCTCCGTACACCGCAATCCCTCTCAAGCAGGCCACCATCGCACTCTTCTCTACAAATCTCCGGTCAAGTACATGTGTGCGATCACCTCTACACCCAGTCGTGTGTCGACCGATCGTCGACCAACATCACTGATGCCTTGCTTGCTGACCTCCATCGCCCACTACGCCTCTGTCTGCGTACCCTCCTTGGTTGGTAAGTCTTCCACCCTCATCCACTTCGGTCGTCGCTTTGCATTACTCGGTGCTGCACCATCTTGCCACTCGCCTGACCTCCGCCCATCAGAGCTTCCGAACCAACGACCCATGGTCGTGTGTCAGCCACCACACCCCCAGTTCATGACCAACCTCCCGACACGCCCAGATCCTGAACTAAAAAAATCTTGACCATGCATACTCACCCAAATTACAACCACGAGATCGAATGTAATCAAGGTTCCAAGGACCTCCACGTGCCATCTTCCGAGCCTCACCTTCAAGCCTTGAGGTTCGACGCCAAACACACTCGTGCCTCACGTACACATCATGCACAGGAGGGGAAAAATGCATGGATGTCCCGCCAACTTCCACAAATCACAATCGCACCCCCGCTAGCAAAGGCATGTGTGAGGCACGTACCTTGGGGGAAATATTGCACACCCCTCATGCATCCTTCACAATTAAAAAAGGAACCCACATATAGGAATCACGTACGACGTATGCATGTTACTAGAGAAATTGCACATATACCCCCTGGGTATCGGTAATTCTTTTTTAGCCCTTGCTTGTATTTTGTTTATTTATATCCATTATCTATATTACATTCACACCCTTGTCTTTGCATATTAATATGAACATCATTTTATCATTCTAAAAATTACACTTTGTAAAACAGCTTATGCTTTATCATGTGGATATTAAATTGTATTTTCATGGGATGTGGTTGATTAATATAATTATTTTTATGGAAAATTGCATAATTTTTCCATTACACAGTCTTTAATTTGTAATAAATCATTCACTTCTCCAAAAGTTTTCAAAATTTTGTAGTAGGTAGATTTAAGCGTGTTTGTGCCCAACAATCATTACATTCACACGCATATCAAGCTCACAATAAATTAAATGGTGATTTGAGTAATTACTTTTTAATAGGTTGTAGACCCATTATTTTTAGGATCTACTAATTTCATGGATATATCTTGATTAGATCTGGGATAATTTTATTTCTGAGAAATAAATAGATTTTATATTTATTAAAATAAATTTGCAAAAAATACCCTACATGCACTTTTAATTCATAATGAATTCATTTTGCATACAAAAATCCCAAAAAAATTATTAAACCTTAATTTCATAATATTTCACCTTCTAGCCATGTTTGAGGATTTTTGGATATCTTTTGATCGAAAATTTCAATTTAGTCCCTAAACTTGCTTGAAATTGCACTTCATTTTCAATTGCATAAAAAATTACAAAAAAATGTTTCTTTGAAAAACTAATTTCTAAATAGACTTTTAACCAACCTAAGGAGACAATGGCCTCCCTGAGATTGACCTTAAGCTTGCCCATGAAATATAAAAATCTAGCCGCTTGCTTTAATTGTTAATTATCTAAGTAGTCTTTTTGATTAATCCTATGTGCCCGACTACTACATCAAAATGACAAATTAATTTGGGTACTTAGCTATTATTAGATGATATCATTGCTAGGGAGGCACAACTTAGGTTTATTTTTAGAAAATTTAAATATTAGATTTTCCACCCCTAAGTAGTCTGACCCCTGATTTTTCTTGTAATTATCGCTCTGTTTATTTTCCTACATTTTTATTTATTATGTTTCCTTTATCTTATTTTATTTTATTTTGTATAACTCTCTAACCACCATATTATTTTGTGCGAGGGTCCTGCTGCGATGGAGCGATTTCTTAGGTGACCGAGCATCTCAAGAGCATTGGGGGCCAGTTTTTTTGGGAATAAGCCGACTAAAAGAATCATATTAAAACTAAGTTCAAGTTGAGTCGTGAGAGAGTGTAAAATCTAGGATTTTTTTTGCATCTACTTCATTTTTGTAATTAAATTGTAATAATTTAGGAAATTTCATATTTCCGTGGGATTCTGTTTGGGATCTCGCATGTGTACACAGACATTGGACATTTTATTTTATGGTTTGGGATCGACTTGAGTGGCTCGTAGGTTAGACCTTCACACACTGCTCTTAGAGCTTTTCCTAGGTCAAATATCCATTGCTTATGCTCGTAAAATTTAGGACCACACATTTCCACATTTAATTGGACACACTTAGAATGTTATACTTTGTAAAATTAAATTCATAATCTTCCTGACTAATAGAAGTTCATGATAGGTGCAGTTTCATCATCTGCATTCATATAGCATAAAAAATTTTAATGTTGTATTGCATCCTACATATAGAGTGTGGGGATCACTGTAAGTCTTGTATACTGGAAATGCATCATTGATTTTATCATTGCATCAGCTTTTCTCGACTCCCTTCCCCTTGGTTTTAAAACTTTTTATACAAGGAAATCATGATTGTCCGTTAAGCATGACTTATATGATGGATTTAATTCAATGATAATCAAACTTAAAAATTGGACTATTAATACAATTTTGATAAAAAAATGATTAAAATTAACCCTGTTTTTTTTGAAGAGCAACCCTGTCATTATACGCAGGTAGTACCTCCAGACAGAGTGGGTGAGGACATACACACTAAGGTTAGAGCCCAAATCTCTAGACTTCCCCCTAAGTCTCCATTTCCTACTCTTGCAGATTTGGGAGCTACAAGGGCTTGCCTATGACCTTCGAGAGATATTTCGATGTATATCTTCTCACTATTATCCTTAGAGTCGTGGTATTGAACCTGACAGCTCAGGCAGATCATTTCTTTGATCGGGATAGAGAGGGAGCATACATTGGGCATCAGGCGACTCACATTGTGTACCTACATAAAAAGATAGTTTTTTCACTTAACTAAAATCGAAAGATAACAGTTGGACCTTTACGACCATCACCATGTTAATTTGGTAAGACTAGGGTTGGCTCTTGCATTTGTTTTTGTATCTATCTGTGTGTTTTATTCCTCTGGGTATCAACCCTTTTTTACATCAATCCACTTTCATTCCTTCTCGAATATTTCAACTCATCGATTTCTATACAGATTATCTTCACCATCTTTCTCCTCCATGAAAACTCTCTTTGAGACGGTTCCCCCACCCCATTCCTACTATGAAGTCAGACCTTCGATCGGCTTCCTAGACACTTCTTATTCCTTCCAATGGAATCCTCTCTTTGAGACAATTTCTCCGTAGTCGCCCTTCTTCTCTCTACCCCACCCTGATTATGAAGTCAGAACTTCGACTGACATTCCCACTTCTTCGCACTTCCCACCTACCCCACATTCTCACACCCCTAATCCACTTACATCCTTGGTTGATTCACCTTGTCGTTGGGTGCTTGCTTGAATCCAAGAAACATTTGAAGAGCAAGCTACTACTGAGTCAGACAATTGGTAGAGTTACATACCCCCACATATCTCATTCACTCCTCATTTGAATGTTGGGACATGTCCAAAAATTACACATACACACACTGATTGGACCTTAGGGTATCATATGATCGAAAAAATGAACCGAACGGAGAGGCTTGCATATTATGGTTTTCCCGACTTGATTGACCTTAGTGATCGAGCTCAACTTGACCAACCATCTGAAGATCCTATACAAATAAGGGACTGGACCCATGAGATTGATCTACAAGCCCCATGTCTATTGACTCCACTATTTAAGGCTCTGACCAATATATACCACACAGTTGGTCTCTACTCGGCCCAACAGTACATGTCGGAGTCAAGCTATGTTGAGTGTGAGTCTTTGAATTCTCGGCAATTTCCTCTAATCGAAAAGAATTTGCCATTGAATTGTTGTGGGAACATTTTGGAGGATTGATGAATCGCTAAATGCATAAGTTACTTTGGATCTATTGTAGCATGGACACTTAGCATGCCATACAGAGCTGAATGAATAATCTATATTAGAAGGATTCAACTTTAATTTATAACCTGAGAAGTCTAGGGTCGAACACAAGGACACGAGCCATAATATGGTTATTTAGGCATTTAAATATCTAGGTTAAGTGACTAATAAATTATCTAAGTCAGAACTAACAAAACATACGAGCAAGATAAAATGCACATCACAAATGTATGCATGAAATGAAATCAATTTTGATAAAAATTTAATGCATGTCAGAAAATAATGATAGAATGAAAAAATGAGATTACTTGAACATATTCACATATACACATAAATATGCCCTAAAATATTTTATCATATTTAAGCAAATTATTAATTTGATCTATTTCCAATTGAGCCATAAATGAAAGCCAAGTTTCATAAAATATGAATGAAATCATGTATTTATTCTCTAATTAATTAATCAGAACTTATGCATCAAATTAGATAATAAACATGTCCATAAAAAATATAATAAATTAGGAACAAAATGGTACTGAAATCGTCTCAATTGGATATACGATGCTCAAGATATTCAAGTTTAAGTGCAGGGGCATAAATGTGATAAAAATATGCAAAAACATAGCACAAATATTACAAATAGGTCCCTGTAGGGACTAAAATATAAATAATAAAAATTGAATGCAGAAATTATGGAATACCCCCAGTCGGAGGTATTTTTCCAATAATGGAGATCGGTTGGGCAGATGCGCAATTTTCGTAGGCCCGCATACGTAAGGTGCATGTCATCCTAGGCTCGGGTGGACCTGCATGTATCAGACCACATGGCAGCATGTTGTGCTTCGGCTCTAGTTCAATGATGAACGGGATTGCAGGCTCGGACAAGTCGACGTGGGCTCCTGTTTGCTGTTAGATCACACCCAATTTGGCATGATCCAATAACAACTGTGCATCATGGATAATCTTCTCTGCCTTGCCCGACGGCAACGAGGTAGGGCTCCGGCAAGAGCCCCATTGCTCCACCATTCTCCTGGAGGTCTCTGAAGCATGATGAAGGTCCATGCATGTCCCATGAAGATGGAGTGAGGTTGGTGAAGGTCCTCAAGCAGCTTGAAGATGATGACTATCAAGAGCAGTCAAGAACAAAGCTCCAAAACAGGGCTCACCTTCTTCTTTTGACCATTTATGGGTCTTTAAACCTACAAGAGTTAGAAAAGCATAGCCGAAGTAATGCAAGATATGTGTGTGCGAAAAGTGTACGGAGTGGAGAGCTTTGTCGAAGTGAAGAATCGGAAGCCATGTTGGGTTTCCTCCACCATGAATGGAGGAAGGTTAATCGAAGTGGAAAGCTGCGACGAAATGAGAAGCACGGAGGACAATACCTCCCCTATGGATCAAGGATCAATGGTGAAGTTCGAAAATACCTTGGATAAGGATATATAGTTGACCATATTGCGGGAATAATTGAAGAAATGAAGGAGAACCTAGTTATTTAACCTGTACATGAAGAAATCACCATGGATGGTTGTTGTAGCCTGGGCTTAAGCTTCAAAGAAGCTTGGTTCTTCGCTTAACTTGCACAGCTGATGCGAGAAGCTGGAACGGTAGCAATGGCCATCATAGCATGGACATCTCGGTCATGGGTCTCAATAGGCCAGAGGTAGTCATGGCCTCCATCAATCCACAAAACTCGGTTACATATACTAGGAGATGGTTGGGCCTTGGCCTATACACAGTTGGACGACTACCGCTTGAGGCGGCAGAGGCTTATTTGAAGGGGAGATGGTGGTGGTTGCTGAAGACTTTGGTGAAGGTTTCAACCATCACCAATGATGGGGAGGTTAGGGTTAGGATGAAAGTGGAAGTTGGAGAAGGTTAGGGAAGTTAGCAGAAGGGGTTATCTATGGAAGTTGGTCGAGAGGGTAATCGAGTTGGTTGGGATAAGATGTAGAAGAAGAGCCCTTGGAAGTGGTTTCCATGGAAGGAGAGGATCAGCTAGAGATTGAAGGTGATTTGGAGGTCGTTAGACCAAACGATCCAATGACGGATACAGATGCACGCCTACAGGTTGTAAGCTGCCGGATCAAAGCAAATCTGATGACTCAGAAGGATGACAGGTGGCTAAAGGAGAGGCGGGCCACATGGTTGCTTGTGGAGGCACCACATGTCCCAATCAAAATTAAGAAAATTAGATAAATCAAAGATTAATAGAAATAAAATAGTTAGGAATTGAATCAAGGAAAATGGTGAATATGAAATTTATATATCTTGATGACATCTACAACTTAATGTAGAAGTCAAAGAGATCAGAGGTTATCTATACATAAATAAAAATTAAACATATATTAAAACAATATATAACAATTTTCTTTAATTTTTCTTTTGTTTATTTTTATAGGTTTTTATTATATTTTATGGTAATTTATTTATATACAATTTATACTAATTTCTATTTAATTTTTCATAAGAAATAAATACATAAAATAGTATACCACAATATGGTTATATTAATATATATTAATTAGTGTTAATTATATACAACATACAAACTAGTAATTAATGTTAATTAGTCAATGAATCTTATGGATTAGATTAAATGAGAGAGATAATATTAGTAATTAATGATGTTAAATGTGAGATTTATCACCCCCTATACTTAAGCTAAGCTCTTCCTCAAGCAAATAAACAAGGAACAAATTAGAGAGATAGTTTAATTAGTGAGCTCGCTGACATGCGCAAGTGAATATACAAGGCTTGATTTAACCAAGAACACTAGGTTTTAGGAATCCTAAAACTCTAAGTTGATCCAAGTTTTAATAAAAAATTCAACTCCTCTAATGGTCAAAGGTGGTTATTTTTTAGGTGGTTAAAAAATAACCTCTAATACATACGAAAGTTAAAGGCCATAATCAAGCTCCATCCTTTAGACTAGACTCAATCCTTAGTTCTAGAAATCAAACTTATTCTGAAAAATGCTAATGCAAATGCAATAATGTTCTTGTAAAGTATATTTTCTAAATTTTACTCATTTTTATGGATTTTAAGACTTTTGTCATTTTTATGAATTTTAGGACTTTTTATTTTTTATGGATTTATTGATTTTTATTAACAAGTATTTGTACAAGAATTTTACAAGATATATTTTATTTGAATTAAATATCTAATGTATTTTACAGGTTTTTATATACAGGGACTTTTTGAAGGATAAATGATTTTTACACATATTTTAATAAATAGGATTTTAAATAAGTATTATAAAGATTTTAAATACATATATTAAATACATATTTTAATTTAAGTGTTTTAAATAGAGATTTTAGACATATTTTTCTTATTTACAAGGATTTTATAAGTAATAGATAAATAAATAGATGGATTTTAAATTAACCCTCACCCACTTTTTATGGATTTTATAGATATAGAAAATACATAAAAGTACGAGCTATGGATAAAAGTATATATACAATATATACGCACCCCCTATACTTAGCTTGTGCTATGTCCTCATAGCGTCAAAAGAGAAAAAGGAGGACATAACTCGTGCTAAGTAAAAGTGGGTGAAAAAGAATAAGAGAATACAAATCAGTCAACCCCCCCCCCATTCTTACGATCAGGTCATCGTAAATATAACGGAAGAGAAAAAATGAGGTGACTGAGTGAAAAGAATATATATTGAAGGAACAAAAGGAATAAAGAATAAGAGATCATCAAAATCACTCAGTCCCCCCTATACTTAGGATAAGGCATCCTAAGTATAGAAAAGAGTATAGCCAAAAAATGGAGACCGGTGATTTTTGAAAAAGAAAGGATATAAAAAAGAAAAAGAATAAAACAAAATAAAAAACGCTAATCAATGAACAATCAGTCCCCCTATCCTTAGGATCTAGTATCCTAAGCACAGAAAACAAGCAAAAATGGGGCGATTGTGGTCTACGAAGAATATACAAGTGTTGTGGATCTCCAGAAATTGAATGGCTCAAAAGTCTTTGTATAGGATGGGATAATGTGAAAGAATGATCATGAGTCTGTTCAAAATAGATCACTTCGACATGGGCCAGATGATCAGTAGTCTCTACAAAATGCTTTAGACTCTTCCCGTTAACCAGAAACAGCTCTGCACCAGGTGACACATTTGATATAGCTATGCTTCCATTGTCGTCCACCGTTCTGACTATGTAAGGTCCTTCCCACTTGCTTTTCAATTTGCCAGGAAAAATTCTCAATCTTCCATTGAACAACCAGACTTTCTACCCAGGGGCAAAGATCTTGCGCCGAATATGTCGATCATGTCATTTCTTCACTTTTTCCTTATAAATGATAGTGTTCTCGTATGCTTGATTTCGAATCTGTACTAGCTCATTCAGATCTATCTTTCTCTTGGCTCCTGCTTTCTATGCCTCAAGTGAAATTTCTCAAATAGCCCATTCATATTTATGCATGATCTCTACGGGAAAATGGCATGGCTTCCCATAAACCAGTCTGAATGGTTAAGTACCTAAGGGAGTCTAAAATGCAGTACGATATGCCCAAAGAACCTGATCTAATAGCTGTGATCAGTTCTTCCTATCCGATCGTACTAATTTCGGAAGAATTGATTTCACCTCCCTATTTGGACTTTAGCCATGTCGTTCGTCTGTGGGTGGTAAGGAGAAGCTACTCCGTGATCAACTGCTGTATTGCTTCACTAGCTTTTTGACCTCCTTATTAATGAAATGGCTACCCCCATCTGAAATAGGTGGAATCCCTAACTATGAAATAATGTTTCCCTTAGGAATTTGCAAACTATCTTATTGTCTGTAGTTCGTGTGGGTATAACCTCCACCCATCTACTAACATAATCTACAATGAGAAGAATGTACTCAAAGCCGCTGCAGGAAGGGAACGGTCCCATGAAATCTATGCCCTGCATCAAAAGATTTTGCAAATAATAACAGGTCGCATAGGCATTGCATCTCTAGCACTGACTGTCCCTACTACTCTCTGACCATCCGGGCAACTCTTCACAAATGTGCAAGCATCTCTAGTAAGAGTCTGCTACCATAATCCGCTCTGAAGTACCTTCTGCATTGTCCTCTTCCCTGAGTGATGTCCCCCTACCTCTAAGGAATGGCACAGAGTGAGGACACTATTATATTCCTCTTGGGGAATACAACGGCTATAAACACAATCCGGTCCTTCACGAAAAGAATCGGATCCTCCCAATAGTAGTATCATGCCTCGGAAACTAGTATATCAACTCGATTCTTTGGCCATCTCTGTGGACTTTTCTGTGTAACTAGAAAATTGACTATATCTACATACCATGGAAGCTTGGTAACTACAAAGATACTCTCGTCTGGAAATCTCTGGCATGTACTCATCTGAAGGCTACTCTGTCTGTAATCGGGAGAGGTGATCAACTACCACATTATTTACCCCAGGTTTGTCTCTAATATCCAAATCGAATCCCTGAAGTAAGAGAATCCATCTAAGAAGACGTGCCTTCGAATCCTTCTTTTCCATAAAAAACCGGAAAGCTGAATGATCTGTATACACTGTAATTTTGGAGCCAAGAAGATAAGATCTGAATTTATCTAATGCGAACACCATTACCAACATCTCCTTTTCTGTCACTGTGTAATTACGATGAACATCTGATGAATCTTTGATTCATAACTCTAAAAGTTGAAAATAGAGCTTTGTTCCCGAGTAAATAGCAACATATTTACCCTTATCTTGCATAATTAGCATTCATGCATGCAAGCATAATATCTGCATTTTAGCATTCATATTTGCATTTAATAAGAAGCCAATTTCAATTGTAAATATTCACCTGTATATTAACTAAAATACCCTATACGTATATATTTTATACTAACTCCAAATCCAATAAAACCAACTCTATAGTGTACATATTACTAACACTAATTAAAGAATAATATCAAAAAATATTAACTTGTAAAATTGACCAATAAAACCCGAATCCAAGTTTGAGACCATGAACCTTAAAATGCGCATACCTCTCTCAAACAGTGTTCGATTTAGGTCTACTCACTTTTAAAGTAATATACATTCAAAGACCTTCGAAACAAGATCATATTCATTAAAATCGGAGCTTGTATGTAAAACTTGGGTTTTTGGCCCCTTTTGTATATTATACATATTGACCGTTTTGCCCTTTATTTTATCCTTTTATTTTCTTAATTATTAAAAATAAAAAAATAGATTAAATGTATATCCATTTCATATTTTTTTATAACTTTATTTTGATTTTTCTTTTATTAAAAATGACAAAAAATTTACAAAAGATAAAATACGTGTTTTATATCTATAAGGTACCACCCAAAAAAATAAATTTGGTACATATGACTTCTTTTGATTTTTGGGCCTTCACAAAAGTTGTAGATCTCGTCGAGAGGAGTAACTTTCGTGTTGACCACTTTTTATTTAATCCCTTTTGTTATTACTTTTTTATTTTTCTTTACATTTAATTTTTGAATTTTCTAGGAACGACATGTGGCAGCTCCTGGAGTCGCCACATGTCACTCTATTTTTTTAATATTTTCGGATTTATTTTATTATTTTCGGATTTATTATTATTATTCTTTTATTAATATTTTAATTTTTTAGTAGCCTACTATATTACCTTATTAATTAAATATTTTATTCCCCTTCTTACTTGTCTTCCACTCCAAGTCACCACCTCCTCCATTTTCTCCGTCTTCTCCACTCATTTTCTAACTCCCTTCCCTTCCTTTTTATTCACCACCACCTCCATCATTTCTCTTTATCCACCGCCTAGTGCGAGTGAGATCCCTGAGCTCCCTATCCATACTCAGTGACAGTGAGCGTGAGACCAAGGTTGAGCAAAGATGGCCCCTCCGGTGATATCTAAGGGATCGAGGTCCCTTGCCGCAGCTCAAGCATGAGCTGCTCGAGCTCTGCATCGTCACTGCATCGAGCGAAGATCTGAGACTCCAGTAAGAGCCTCATCCTCAGGCATCCGACTCCATCTCCAGGTAACTTTTTATTCTTCTCCCTTCATCCCATGTTCTTCTTTATTCTACACCCATTTCATCTCTCCTAAATCCATCCTCATCCATGCTCCAAATATAAAAATTTTTCGTACTTTCACAGATAAATCACACGTTGCGAACGCAAGGTGATTTTTATTGAATTTTTCGGAGAACTTTTATCAATCAATTAATCAAACATTTAAGGGCACTAAACAAATGCATGGCAAAACAGGGGAAGTTGTAAAATCCCCTATTTTTGCCATGCTCTATATCTCTCTCTCCTCCATCTTCTTTCTTCTTTTTTCTCTCTTCTTCTTCTTCTTCTTCTTCACCCTCCCCCACTGAGCTCCAGCCCTCGACGACCACTCCAACCTCTAGCCATGCGTGCCCGCCTTCGCCACCACCTCCGCCAAGGTTGCACGCAAATCCAGCTGGGCAGTGTGTCGGCCATCCTCCTCCTCTCCACTTTGTCGTGTGTCGACAAGCGAGTAGCACGCTCCCCCTCCGCGGTTGCTCCATCGACAGCTGCTCCACCTCCCATCGTGTGTCAACAGAGGTGGAGATCACCTCCTCCATCACCACCATCGACAACCCTACACTTCCGCCTCGCCTCGCCGCCCCTACTACCAGCGGCTACGACCACGGCGCTCCACCTCCAAGGCCAGCACGCTTCCAGCCCCACTCTCCAGACACGCTTGCAGCCGCGCCCTCAAGCTCTAGTATCCAGGCCGCCATCCCCAGCACACCACTCAGGTCGGCGCTCCTCCATGCACATCCCCTTTGTCCTCTCCTTCCAGGCCGGGACGCTTCCAGTCGTACCCCACCGAGATGCTGTACGCGTGGCCAACCTCCAGCTGCTCGCGGAGGAGCCGCCACCCAACAGAGGTCATGGGTTCATGTAAACCCAAGTCCTGGGGAAGAAGGCCTCTCACATGGCCTTTAATTAATTTTGGGACAAATTGTTGATTTGACTCCGGAGGTATATGCAATTAAAGAAGCGCCCTTCTGCGCTATTTCTATTCTACTTTATTTTCTGAAATTGCATTTATGCCCCAGTCTTTAGGCATCATTTTGAACATTCATTTAGCCTCATTTTTTAAATTCCAAAATTACATCTTGTAGAATATCTTATGCTTTGTCTTTTTTGATGCTTGTTGAATTTTTAGGAGCAATATTAAATTTATATAATTATTTTGGAGGAAATTAGCATATTTTATCCACTGTTCATTGTTAATTGCTTATTAAATTCCTTGTTGCTCCAAAATCACCAAAAAATCACATTAGGTAGACTTTACTTATTTCTACATTGTGCCCAAAAATTATTGCATTTGCATGCATCACGAGACTTGAATAAATTAATTAGTGATTTCGTTAATTGATTTTTAGTAGGTCCAATTCACATAGAATTTTAGGTTTATTAATTTTCTTGGATTCTTCACACTTAGATCTATCTAGGATAACTTTTATATCTGAAAATATCATGATTTGGCATTTATTAAAATTAATTTAGTCAAAACCACCTTACATTCATTTTTAATCACAGTAATTTCATCTAGTGTCAGAAAAATCTAAAAAAATTAGCCTTGCATGCCACTATCTGGCCAAGTTTCATCATTTTTTAAATTAATTTGACCACTTTTCTGAATTAAATTGTAATCTGGCTTGATTTTGCACGAGTCTTTTATTAATTGCATAAAAATTGTTTAAAAAGACCAAAAATAATCTTTAGAAAATACGACCTCTTAAATTTGCTTAATATCTACCTAAGGAGACATCCGCCTCCTTGAGTTCGACCTTGGGCTTGCCCAAGTAAAAAAAAATTTTCTGCTCGCGATTAACTCATCCTTAATTAAAAGTGGTTTTTGATTAGTCCTTATTACCTGGTTACAAAGAAGATAAGGAATTAATTTAGACCATTAATTTGACTAAATTATCAAGGGTAGTAAGACGCTCGTCAAAATTGCACTGTTGTCGGGAATTAGCCTAGCTTATTTTCATTGTAGTCCACTGTCTGGCCAAGTTTCATCATTTTTGAAATTAATTTGACCACTTTTCTGAATTAACTAGTAAACTGGATTGATTTTGTATGAGTCTTTTATTAATTACATAAAAATTGAAATGAAAAAGACCTAAAAAAATTGGATCCTGCCCTAAGGGAAGTACTCGATGAAGAATTTATTTTCAAACTTCCCTTGATTAAGGCCATAGAACACTTCTTCGACCTCAAGAGATTTGTAAAGAGTAAAATAATGCCCAAGAGGTCGGGCAATAAGAGGACAAGGACTGAAAGACACATAGTGTCTATGGCCACCTCCTTAGTGATGGGGAGAAAGACCAAGAGCCACAGAGTGAAGCGGTTGCCCCGAGTTAAATGTGAAATCAAAGACACTATCTTCACCCATGCAAAAATTGATGATGACTCCCCGATAAATATCCTCCCGACCTCTGTGTTTGACAAGCTCAAACTCAGGCCAATCAGAAAGTCTAGAGAGATCGTTCAGCTGGCTGATCGATCCATCAAACAGTCGAGAGGAAACATTTCAGTCATCGTTACTTTCCAAGATGCTCTACTCCAGGTGGACTTCATAGTCATTGACATTGAGCATCGAGGAGAGTTTACCCAATCTCCGATTATTCTCGGGAAACCATTCTTAGCCATGGCTAAGGCGACTATAGATTGCGAGACTCGGGAGATCGATTTTATAGCATTGGGAGCGCTTTGACCTTACCCACTCTTTGATACACTTTACTCCAAGGTGACCCGCACATCCGCTGACAGTCATGACCATCGAGAGGTAGATGAGTCCCACCTCTCTACTACACTTGAGAGACCGATTGTTCGGACGACCATAGGTTCTGAGACTCCCCACACCTCCACTTCATCAACTGCTTGCACGACCACCGTGACAGCTTCTAAGAAGGACTCACGACCAGAAGCTATCATTGAGTCGGACACGACCTTTGCTGATTACCTTGATCATTTCGATGATCCAACACAAGAGCCCAATAATGTCAAGCCAAATGAGATCCCTAACACCTTCTCTACCGTGTACTGACCCTTCAGGAATATTCTAATATATATGTGACTCGTCTGATGAGAAACCCATGGTTAGCACCGCACCACACCCTGGACCTTCAAAGGAAACAACTAAGACTAAATTGACTCCACATAAAAACATGGTTGCTCCCTCTTCTAGTCAGCTATCTAGTGAGAGGAAGTCAAGAATTGATTCCTCGAGGTGTTCCCCCGAACCTCTCAAGGCGCGTCGCTCTCATCTCCCTCTCCATGATTCAGGTTCTAGAAAACCGGCCAAAAAAATTTCCTTCAACATTCTAGAGAAGGAATTTTCTGAGGAGTCTTCATCTGGTCCAGATAAGATGATTTATATGAGTGAGCTCAGTTCGGCTGTTCTTAAGCCGTATCTAAGCAAACAGCCGTGTGTCAACCCACATTGGACGATCCCTTCACCGCACTACTATTCACTTGAGGACGATTCTGACAGGGACACACTTGTATATTACCAACCTCCTCGCTCCCGTAAAAAGGTTTGTCCCAAACCTTCTTGATCCTTGTATATTCTCAATCCTCCTTGTATATATTTTCCCTCCCTCCCCAGTGATTCGAATCACTCGCTCCGGCTGCATATCATTTCATTTTATGGCTATACTTAGGATGATCATTTCCTAAATATAGGGGAGAGTGACCCAAGTCTATTCATCATTCTATGTACATTCTCCAGATCTCATCGGTTCTTATACTCACTCTGTTCATATACTTAGGCTGAACAAGAGCCTAAGTATGGGGGGGGGACTGATGCCCGCCTTGTATATACTTTTCCATTTCCCCTCTTAACCTTGCCCGCCCCATTTTTTATCTTCTTCTACATTTAGGCTGCCAGAGCCTAAGTATAGGGTGGCAGAGCGACTTCTATACATTTTGTTATTTTAGCTCTCCTACGCTTAGCTCGATCTATGTCTTTTTGCTCGCTTTTCGTGCTCTGAGGACATAGCACATGCTAAGTATAGGGGGCGTGTATATATTACATATATACTTTACCCATAGCTTGTACTTTCGCATATTTTCATGTATTTTTGTATATTTTGCAATAATTACGTGTAGGTAAAAATTAATTTACTTGTATAGTATTTTGTATAATACTCGTAAAACTTCTGTAAATTTTTTTAATACATGTATACTTGTATACTTGTATAACACTTGTATAATTTGTATAATACTTATAAAACTCTTGTAAATTGTTGTAACATAGGAGGTGTACCAAAGTTTTGAAAAAAAACAACAAAAAAACAAAACAAAATAGGCTTCTTATTTACTCTTGCACATCATCTCTGTATCTAAAAAAAGAGTCTTGCATTTCATTCATCTACATAGCATGTCATTTACATAGCATGTCTTCTACATCTCATCTGCATATCTTGCATATGAAAGGTGAAAAGCTAGTGGGTTCTGAACCAAGTTATGAATAGATGTTGAGGAGGGACTTGATTTGACCGTAATACACCTAATTTCAGAGGAACCTTATAGGAACTGGAGTTAAGATTTCTCAGGTCAAGTGACTTAATTCTTTATGTCTGCAAGTCTATGTTCACATGTCATCTTGATTGGTCTAAGTAGAATATCTTTTGCACACGCATGATTCTTTTAGATAATGACCTAACTTGGACAAGCACCATGCACGTAGCTCTTCATTGATGAGATGGCGAGGAGGTAGAATCCTTTATCTTCGAGTAGCACACGGGTGGAAACATCTGTCCTCCTCTAGGGAGGGTAGTGCATCTCAACCTAGTCTGGTGGTGTTCACGTCTAAAGACGGGACGCTGTGGGTTGCAATAATGCTTCAAAAGAGGGATCGTCTACTGGCACAAGAGGAAAAACTCCTGATGTACACCTTGTATATAGTTCAAAAAAAGGAAAAAAACAAACAAAAAAATGCAAAACTCAAAAAAATCAGACAGGTCCAAGTGAAAATAAAATACCTATCGGAGGATGTATATTAGCAAAGAAAATGTAGCTGGATGACTTGGCTACACTGGTCAGGCATCCCGAGATAGGTAGCTACACTGGCTACCGTCCATTCTTTTCTCTGCCCCCTCCTCTTGAGCTGGTCGCACTTGAACTTAGAAGGGAATACCCCGCTTCTCGAGGAAAGAGTTACTGGACCGGGGAATTAGAGTTACCTCGTTAGAGGAGGCTGGTTCTGAGCCATTTCTGATGTGGAGAGCTATTTTACACTTACACAGTACAAGTGAGAATCATAGTCATCAGAAATTTGCATTTGAAGATTTGTTCTGACCTGACTATTGAGCAGTCTTGAATAGAAGACTTGTGGAACTTGAAGTCTGTTAGGTCTTAAGTTCAGATCCCAATAAGGTTCCGCCACACAATTAATCCTAAGGTTGAGTCAAACTCCATTTCAACTTTTGTTCATGACCTTGGTATGGAACCCAATCTCATTTCACTCTTGTATTTCATTTTAGTTACTCAGGGATGAGCAAGGTTTAAGTATAGGGGGTTGATGAATCTGTGATTCATCACTCTAAAAGTTGAAAATAGAGCTTTGTTCCCGAGTAAATAGCAACATATTTCTCCTTATCTTTCATAATTAGCATTCATGCATGCAAGCATAATATATGCATTTTAGCATTCATATTTGCATTAAATAAGAAGCCAATTTCACTTGTAGATATTCACATGTATATAAACTAAAATACCCTATACGTATATATTTTATACTAACTCCAAATCCAATAAAACCAACTCTATAGTGTACATATTACTAACACTAATTAAAGAAAAATATCAAAAAAATATTACCTTGTAAAATTGACCAATAAAACCCGAATCCAAGTTTAAGACCATGAATCTTAAAATGCGCATGTCTCTCTCATACAATGTTCAATTTAGGTCTACACACTTTTAAAGTAATATACATTCAAAGACCTTCGAAACAAGACCATATTCATTAAAATCGGAGCTCGTATGCAAAACTTGGGTTTTGGGCCCCTTTTGTATATTGTACATATTGACCGTTTTGCCCTTCATTTTATCCTTTTATTTTCTTAATTATTAAAAATCCAAAAAAATAGATTAAGTTGTAAATATTCCTTTCATATTTTTTCTAACTTTATTTTGATTTTTCTTTTATATAGAAATGACAAAAAAATTACAAAAGATAAAATACAGTATATTCTATCTATAAGGTACCACCCAAAAAAATACATTTTGTACAGATAACTTCTTTTGATTTTTGGCCCTTCACGAAAGTTGTAGATCTCGTCGAGATGAGTAACTTTCGTGTTGACCACTTTTTTATTTAATCCCTTTTGTTATTTCCTTGTATTTTTCTTTACATTTAATTTTTGAATTTTCTAGGAGCGACATGTCACCTTATTTTTTTAATATTTTCGAATTTATTTTATTATTTTCGGATTTATTGTTATTATTCTTTTATTAATATTTTAATTATTTTTAGTAGACTACTATATTACCTTATTAATTAATTATTTTATTCCCCTTTTTTACTTCTTCTCCTTGTCTTGTCTTCCACTCCAAGTCACCACGTCCTCCATTTTCTCCATCTTCTCCACTCATTTTCTAACTCCCTTCCCTTCCTTTTTATTCACCACCACCTCCATCATTTCCCTTCGTCCACCACCTACTGTGAGTGAGATCACCGAGCTCCCTATCCATACTCAGTGACTGTGAGCGTGATACCAAGGTTGAGCGAAGACGGCCCCTCCGGCGAGATCCAAGGGATCGAGGTCCCTTGCCGCAGCTCATGCGTGAGCTGCTCGAGCTCTGCATTGCCGCTGCATCGAGCAAAGATATGAGACTCCAATAGAGCCTCATCCCCAAGCATCCGACTCCATCTCCAGGTAACTTTTTATTCTTCTCCCTTCATCCCCTGTTCTTCTTTCTTCTACACCCATTTAATCTCTCCTAAATCCATCCTCATCCATGCTCTAAATCTAAATTTTTTCGCACTTTCACGGATAAATCACACGTTGCGAATGCAATGGTGATTTTTATTGAATTTTTCGGAGAAATTTTATCAATCACTTAATCAAACATTTAAGGGCACTAAACAAATGCATGACAAAATAGGGGAAGTTGTAAAATCCAATGTTTTTGCCTTGCTCTCTATTTCTCTCTCCTCCTTCTTCTTTCTATCTTCTTCTTCTTCTTCACCCGCCTCCATTGTGCTCCAGCCCTCGACAGCCACTCCAACCTCCAGCCATGCGTGCCCGCCATCGCCACCACCTCCACCAAAGTTGCAAGCAAATCCAGCTGGGCCGTGTGTCAGCCATCCTCCTCCTCTCCGCTTTGTCGTGTGCCGACGAGTGAGTAGCATGCTCCCCCTCTATGGTTGCTCCATCGACTGCTGCTCCACCTCCCGTCGTGTGTCGACGGAGGTGGAGATCACCTCCTCCAGCATCACCATCGACAACCCTGCACTTCCGCCTCGCCTTGCTGCCCCTACTACCAGCAGCTACGACCACGACGCTCCATCTCCAAGGCCAGCACACTTCCAACCCCACTCTCCAGACACGCTTGCAGTCTCGCCCTCGAGCTCCAGTATCCAGGCCGCCATCCCCAGTACACTACTCAGGTCAGCGCTCCTCCGTGCACGTCCCCTTCATCCTCTCCTTCCAGGCCGGGATGCTTCCAACCACACCCCACCGAGATGCCGCACGCGCGGCCAACCTCCAGCTGCTGGCGGAGGAGCGACCACCCAACAAAGGCCGTGGGTTCATGTAAACCCAAGTTGTGGGGAAGAAGGCCTCTCACATGGCCTTTCATTTATTTTGGAACAAATTGCTGATTTGACTCCGGAGGTATATGCAATTAAAGAAGCGCCCCTGTGCGCTATTTCTATTCTACTTTATTTTCTGAAATTGCATTTGTGCCCCAGTCTTTGGGCATCATTTTGAACATTCATTTAGCCTCATTTTTAAATTTCAAAAATTACAACTTGTAGAATATCTTATGCTTTGTCTTTTTTGATTCTTGTTGAATTTTTAGGAGCAATATTAAATTTAATATAATTATTTTGGTGGAAATTAGCATATTTTATCCACTGTTCATTCTTAATTGCCTATTAAATTCCTTGTTGCTCCTAAAATCACCAACAAATCACATTTGGTAGAGTTTACTTATTTCTACATTGTGCCAAAAAAATATTGCATTTGCACGCATCACGAGGCCTGAGTAAATTAATTAGTGATTTTGTTAGTTGATTTTTAATAGGTCCAATTCATACAGAATTTTAGGTTTATTAATTTTCCTGTATTCTTCACACTTAGATTTTTCTAGGATAATTTTTATATATGAAAATATCTTGATTTGGTATTTATTAAAATTAATTTAGTCATAATCATCTTGCATTCATTTTTAATTCACAGTAAATTCATCTAGTGTCAGAAAAATCTGAAAAAAATTAGCCTAGCTTAACTTCATTGCATTCCACTATCTGGCCAAGTTTCATCATTTTTGAAATTAATTTGACCACTTTTCTAAATTAACTTGTAAACTGGCTTGATTTTGCTTGAGTCTTTTATTAATTGCATAAAAATTGTTTAAAAAGACCAAAAACAATTCTCTGAAAATCCGACCTCTTAAATTTACTTAAGACCTACCTAAGGAGACAACTGCCTCCTTGAGTTCGATCTTGGGCTTGCCCAAGTAAAAAATAAACTTGTCGCTCGCAATTAACTCATCCTTAATTAAAAGTGGTTTTTGATTAGTCCTTGTTACCTAGCTACAACGAAGACAAGGAATTAATTTGGATCATTAATTTGACTAAATTAACAAGGGTAGTATGATGCTCGTCAGCATCAGCTAATGTTCTGCTGGCATAGTGGATAGCAACCGGAAGTCCATTCCTCCTCTGTCTTAATACATCCCCGATTGCAAAATCTGAAGCATCCGTATGATCTTGAAGGGTAGAGACCAATCAGGTGGCTATAGGATAGGAGCACTGATAATCATTTCCTTTAATGCGAGGAAGGCATTAAGGCATTTGTCATCTAACAAGAACTCGATGTCTTTGCCTAATAATTCAGTTAACGGTCGAGCAATCTTGGAAATATCCTGAATGAACCGTCTGTAAAAGCCAACATGTCCGAGAAATGACAGTAAATGCTTAATGTTGGATGGTGGTTCGAGATGCTTGATGACATCCACCTTGGTAGGGTCAACCTCCATGCGTCGCTGGGAGATGACGTGCCTGATGAATCCACATTTCATCATCTTTATTCTATCATTTTGGCACCAAAAACCCTAGCAAATGCCTGTAAATAGCCTTAAATATAACATCTTAGCATCCATGCATGTACCTGCAATTAGTGTATAAAATACTGTAATTTAAGCCAAAATTATAGAATAAATAAAAGAAAAGAAAAAGAATAAAATATTGTAAATATTTTATGACCCAAAACCCCGAGACCTAGGCATCGAGATGAATAGGTCGACAAGGAATAAAGTAGGAGGAGATAAAGGGTCAAATACCTATATTCATTAATTCATTCTTTATTCATTTTGGGACCTATTTTTGGTTCCACTTTTTACACATCAAATAAAGAAACTTTGTACATGAAAGTTGTAGATAATTTAATAAAAAAAATACAAAATTGATTTCACTGAAAATAATGTACAGATAAAAAGTTATGGTCTGAATAAAAATCCAGAATCCAAACTTCCCAGACATGTATCTCACAACTGAAAACTCCAAATGCAGCATACTCACTTTTGATTGTATATAGAATAAAATAAGCTATTTAATGGTGGTAGTTTCGCATTTGGCGGAGCTACGGTTTGAAAGTTGAGTTTTGGACCCCTATTGTATACTTGTACAGATTAATATATTCAATTTATTATTTATTCATTATTTTCACATTTTTTTATATTTTTATAATCTTGTAAGTATTACTTATAATAATTATGTACATTAAAATTGGAATAAAAACCTAAAGAAAACTCAAAATAAAAATAAACATCTATAAAACATACAGGTATTATACCTATATATATACCTATACTTTTTATACTTATATTTTATTTAATGTATAGAATACATCAGAAAAATAAAACAAAAATATATTTGTGTATATAAAAGTATTTTATGATTTTAGAAAATAATAAATAAAAATCATAAAAATAAAATACACAGAATAAAAATAAAATACTAACATACATAGATATTATACCTATATAGGGCTAAAAAGTAAACTCATGAAAATATACCTCATAAAATAAATTAAAAATCACAATAAAATACTACATAAAATAACGAATATTTTTCATTTTATAACCATCATTTAATTCAACCTTTTTCTATTTTTAAATAAATTTACAAGATATTTATCAGGGATTTTCCTGATTGGTCCACGTGGACCAATCAGGAGACGGTCCCAGTGGTCGTCCTTCCCCCCTGTGTTGCGTCAGAAGTTGGTTTTTGAGCCAACTTCTTAGATTTTTCACGGCTGAACCTTGCATTCTTTCGTGATGAAACCTTTTGCAAAACCAAACCTCGATCATTGGTCTACCCCGCCATGTGATTACCTCGGGCCATGGATCAGTGTGGTGCTCCAGGCGCCTTGATCTTTGGAGCACCTTGGTCAGAGGTCAAACCACTTAAAACCAAACCTCCACCTTCGATTTGAATTTCGAGAACCCTTGGTCCACCCCTCTCCACCTTCTGGCGCTCTTGAGCTCGATGGAGGTGACAACTCCATCGCGAGGTCGTCAGCTAAGGTTCCCGAGGTCGAGGGTGCCTCCGCCACCTCCCGCAACTCCGGCGGTCGAGGTACATTACTCCCTCTGGCTCCGACCATTGAGGGCCTTCCCCCTTTTATTTCCTTATTGCATTTAGTTCTTGTTAGTGTTAGGATCGAAAACCCCCAAAAAATCTTGAGTTCCATCGCCTGAATCGCCCGATCCACCCACTTGGCCGGAGCGCAACTCCGACCGTTCATCGCCCCATCGTATCACGTATCCCCACGCCCATCCAGAGGTCCAGGCAGTTTGCCCTGGACCTCTTGACTCTTTTTGCAGATCAACGCACGCCCAAGCGTGCCTGGAGATGAGTTTTGAAGCTCGCCGGAGATTTTGAAGCCCCGTAGCACCGCCAGCTACCCGCGAGCACCACGGCCATTGCCGTGGGTTTTTGACGACTCCAGGAGGAAGAGGAAGACCTCAGGATGCTCCACGTCCATTTTGAAGCCCTGCCATCGCCGGAGGATGAAGATCTGGGACGACGAAGCTCGCCTCGCCGGCGTTCTTCGTTGTTCTTCGTCATCACCTCCCAGCCGTCGGATCGAGGAGCTCCCCCCAAGTCAAGCAGCGCCCGTTGGATCGAAGCACTTCTCCGTCGTCAGATCGTCCTCAGAAGATCTAATCTCCGCCGTCCACGCGAAACGTCGTCGACCATTGGATTCACGCCACGTGGATAAGTGAAAATCTTCAGCCGTTGGATCCGCGCGCCAGGGGTATTTTGCATCTAAACCCCTGCGCATTTTGTATTTACTTTTTAGTCTAAAAACTTTCGTATGTAGTGTAAAAATTTTGTTAAATTTGCAACAAGACCGCCGAACTTATTTTATTCACATACAGGTCCTCCGCCACGTCACCTCACGTGACCTGTACACGTGAGGTGCATGCTTTTTGCACTGAGGCCCTCGGTCTTTTTAGTATTTCGTTTAAGTCCTAGAACTTTTATATAAAGTGTTAAATTTTTGGAAATTTTGCATGTGAACCCCACGCTTTTGTGGAAATTACATCTTGGTCCTCGCCAGGCGCGTGCAAGTCACGCGCCCTAGTGGGAAAATTGCTACGATACCCCTGCAGGTTTTGTAATTTGTGTTTGGTACTGAAAATCAAATATTAAGTGTTATTTTTTGTGAAAAAATTGCTTATAACCCCATGGACTTTTGGATATTTGCATAAATGCCCCTACCAGGCCTGTAATTTGTGCTTGCTTGCTCTATTTTTTTAAGGCCTTATTTTAATTCCACAAATTCTCAAAAATTAGGCTTAAGCTCCTGGGTACTTGTACTTTAATGTCCTATTTTTAGTTCTTAATTTTATTGTTTTTAATATTTATTAAAAATCAAAAACATGTTTTTTATTCACTGTCTAGCTTAGAAAATACCAAAAAATATTAAAAGATCTCGAAAAACTTCAAAAAAATTCCCTACTGTCTATTTTATCATATTTTAGTGTCAGTCCAAAAATCACTAAAAATCTCAAAAGAAAAACCTTAAAAATTCAAAAATACATAAAAACTTCAAAAAATCTATAAAATTGTAGAAAACTCCAAAAATTATAAACTCAGTTCTTATTTACTCTATATTTTATTATCTTTATTTTAAAATTAGTTTGAAAAATTTTGGGGGCTGTTCGTTATTTTTAATTCCAATTTTACCCCCCAGCCAGTAGCTTTGTCACTGTTTTGATTTATTTCTGTATTTAAAAATACCAAAAACACTTTGAAAAATACCCAAAAATCCCAAAAACAGTAGACAATTATAAAATACCAAAAAGACTTTATTTCTGAATTTTTGGCTATTTTTGCATATTTTTATTAATATTCTATCTTCCCTTTTATTACATTGTGTTTATATTCCAATATTAAAAAAAGAAAAAATATATATATATATAAAATATAAAATTATAAAAATCAGAAAATTAAAAATCAAAATACAAAATTAAAAATTAAAAATTAAAAAAATTAAAAACCCACAAAAAATTCACTTGCTTGCATAGTGTAGACACCACACACTTCACACTCACACACTTGTGTACCTACCCTGTTTGCTCCCTGTGTTCGAACTCTTTGCATACTTGTCCTATACATCTTTTGTGCAGAGTTAAAAATAAATTTTAACTCCACATTTATTTCTAATTCTTTGATCTATAGTGTGTGTTAATTGTTGATTTTAGTCCAGATTTTGTGTGGTCAACACACCGACTATTGACTCTCCCTGTGAGTCAATACGACCGCATCGATTTTTGGCCAAATCAAATGGCGCCGTTTCCAGGAAGCAACAGCGAGTAGTTCACACTTTTGTCTATTTGTGTTTGTTGTCTACCATAGCTTTATTTTATCTCTCTTGCACTTTTGATATATCTATTGATTGAGCTATCCGACCATTCTTCTTTTGTCCTCTTGCGAGGGACTGCGGAGCGAGGCGGATCGCCTAGGGGATCCGAAGCAACCACGTGAGGCGGAGCCGGCTTTTCTTAAGCCAAGCCGGCAGGAGAGAGCAGGAGGAGTGAGAGAGTGATTAGATTAGATCGCATTTTTATTTTTGTGAGAGAGTGGTTTGATAAATTGTAATAATACAGGTACTTGGACTCTTGGACACTCCGGGCCTAATTTCCAGGTGTTTGTTCCCCCGGGGGCTCACCGCGGTTTTTCTCGCGTTTTTCCGTTGTCATTTTCCGGTTTTGTTTTCCTTTTTCATTTCTTTTGTGGATTGAGCCCTTAGTTGTAGGCCTTGCTTGATTCGATTAGAATAGGTCCAAACACACTATTCACTTTTGCATGCTCCTATAGTTCGTATTTGGACTTAGACTAATTAAACAGTTGGTCGTTAGCTTTCGATCCGCGCGCCGCGAGCTCATCCCGCACAAGCGCTTTCTCCTTACTCAAGTGTGTTGAGCAGAGGAGTGGTGAGCCTAGAAAAGACATTAGGATTGAGGGTTAGTGGTTAGCTTGTGGTACTTAATGCTAGAAGTTGCCTACCTTAGGACGATTTTCGCGTTGCATAATCGGCATGTAGTTTAGGTTTACAAATTCTGCTTTGCATCCCGCATGGAGAGAGTTGGGATTCGCTGTAAGTCTTCTCACTTTGCATCCATCATCTAGGCACAAAGGTGACATTTCCACCTTGGTGTCGACTTACATTGGCTTTTCCGACTCTATTCTCCCTCTGTTTTTGGACAAAGTAGGATCAAAGAAAATACAAAAATCGTTAGGCGCTTGTTTGAATTCACTCAAAAGAAGCTATAACACCAAAAAAAATTTAAAAAAGGGACTGCTAAGAAAACCTTGACCAAAAATAAAATCGGTAATTGGATTCAATGTTTGGGGAGAGTAACACCCTCACTTGTATTCAGGTTGCATGGGAAGGTCTCCTTCCAAGTGAGGTGAGCGCTTCGTAAGGATTAGAGCCAAAAACCCAACTTATGGCTACCTTGTGTATCGCCTGGATTTCCGAAGTACTGGCGCTACTATCGTACGTAGTCGAGTAGGGCTTGGTCGCCATTGGTGACTCACTATTGTGTGAGCATCGACCTTGTCCGAAGTACCGAGCATAGGCCACGCCTTCACGGGTGTGTATGTCTCACCGGCTACGTCCGAGTAGGATCTTGCACACTCACGGGTGATTCCATTGCGAGCGAGATCCGAAGTATCAGTTTCGCCTATCGGCTTCCTCCCTCTATTTCTTTGGCTAAGTAGGGATCTAGGAAGGGTTACAAGGACCTTAAAAAGCGCAAGTTACAGGTTACACAGGAGGAGGACAAGTACGGAATACTTTTCCGGCAGTACTCTCTCTCCTTTAGGCATAGCGCTCTAAGGACTCGTGAAAAGATTAATTCCTGAATCAAGCTAAAATTGACAAGATAAAAGCCGAACCTTCACGGCTTCATGTGTTGAGTTGGTGAACTCACCCCTGTTTTGTGTTTGATTGCTATATTTATTTAGGTCAAGATTAAAAACACAACACAATTGTGGCAATTTTGCATCTCATTTCGTTCTTCTTCTTCTGCATCCACCCTCTGCTCTTCCCAATAATCAAGATGATGGGACGGAGATATCTTAGGCCGACTCTGTCGGCACTGCTATCCAACACTCCTCCTCATTCATCTAGGAATACCTCGGAGAGTCCGCTCTCCGAGCCTGAGTATACTTCCACCCTGTTCCCCCTCGACCACCCTTCTCATTCTCCCTCATTCAGTCCAATAGTTTCAGAATTCAGTGCATCACAGAGTTCAGGACATTCAACAACACCTGAGATGGCCTCTTTTGCTTTTTCAGAGAATCCAGTGATGGCAGACAGAGGCGAGCACCCAAATGACCATGATTACCCTCCGTTCATATTTGATCAGGCGGCCATCAACAATTAACTTCTTGCATCCCTGGAGACTATGCAGAGGCAGATCCATGATCAGAGTACTTTCATGGGTGATCTTTTGAGAGAAATGGCTCAGATGAGAGAGAACCGACCTGGGGGCGGTGGAGGTGGCGGTGGAGGAGGAACTGATGCAGGAGGAGGTGATCCCGACGCTGAGAGACCGCCACAGACCATCATGAGGGAATTGCACAACCCAGCCGCATCCCTCACTCATCGTTGGATCTGACTTCTGCCAATCCATGGAGATTTCGAGCTTCGGCCCCACACCATTCAGCTTCTACCCAAATTCCATGGGTTGCCGACCGAAGAGCCACACCTCCACCTCCAAGAATTCGAGATGATATGCAGCACCATCCATGACAGGTTGATGACTGAGGACACGATCAAGATGATCGCCTTCCCGTTCTCAATGGTTGACAGAGCCACATATTGGCTCAAGCACTTGGGGCGATTCATTGACATATGGGCAGATCTCCGGACCACATATATGAAGAAATACTACCCTCTCGGCCGGACAAATGCAGCTAGAGCAATGATCAGCAATTTTGTCATGATCCCTAATGAACAGTTTCATGAAGCTTGGGATCGCTTTCGAGAGCTCATCGACCGGTGTCCACATCACGACATATCCAAGCCCAACTTAGTGCAAAGTTTCTTCTGTGGGCTGACACCGGAGCTGCAGGGGCTTGTCAACGCCTCTTGCGGTGGATCATACTTTTCCAAGGGTGAAGACGACGTCTGGGCCATTTACGAGGGCATGGTAGAAAACTCAACCGTGATGGCCCAAGCCCGGGTCTACACGCAGCAGAAGCCCCCGCAAGGAGCGGGATCATTCCAGAGGATCGCCCGCATCGATGCCGGTCCCAACACAGTGTCGGCAGCCGCAGCCCAAGCTGAATCAGCCGCGGCCGACATGGGCATAATCAGTGAGAAGCTAGACCGTCTCGAGATCCTCGAGAAAAAGCAAATGCAAGGCATGGCCCAGATGGACCAGATTGCCAAGACCATGAGTGATCTGAAGACGCAGATTCTTTGCGTTCAGGAGGCACAGACTCATTCCCAGCAGCCTCCTAGATCACGTGCTGACCCCAGCATTAGCAGTTCCAACCAAGCCTCTACCTCGTACCGCAAGGTGAACCATATTTAGGCAGAGCCGGTTCCACTGCTACAGTACTATCCAGCGCAGCCACCATCTACAGACACTCAGATGGTGGTGTATCAGCCGGAGCAGCCACTGGCAGTTCTTCCTCCACCCTCCTTTGAGCAGGAACCATTGATGGAAGTCAATGGGATTTGGTACGACCGGTACCCGCAGCATGGGATCCGTCGTGATCATCCAGGATTCCGTTGGGGAAACGGTGGCTCCTCCTCCCAGCAGCAGAATCCTGCCCAAGGACATCAGATTAGCCAGCCACAACAGCAGCAACAGCCCCAGTATGCCCATCAGCAGCAGTATCAGAGTGGTCCTCGTCCCGCCTATCAGGGACAACAGTGGAGGCAGCGACAGCAGCCTCAGCAATCTTATCCCCATCATCCCCAGTATCAACCACAGCAGCAGCAGCAGCCCCATTTCCAGCAGGGACAACCATCCGGTTCTCAGGGTCCCACCTTTGAGAACCCAGCATTAGATGATCTTGCCCGCTTTCTCTCTGAACAACGAGCATCCTTCAGGCAAGAAATGGATGAATTCCGGTAGGAAATGAGGGAGATCATAAAGGGAAAGGCCGCCATACCCGCTCAGATTGAACCTAACCCAAACAACCTGAAAAGGAAGTCTGAGCAGGTAGAGTTTACAGAGGATACTTCTCTTAGTGACTATTTGAGTGATATGTCTTATTCTTTCTATGATGCTGATTTTGTGACTACTAGGAGTAGTAGGATACCCGCCGGCGGTGCCTCTTCTGAGCGACAACCAGATGCAGAACCAGGAGCGCCAGAGGAGCAGAGTAGCGGTGCTGATGCCGCTAATGATGATGTTGAATACGGTGGTGCTGAGGCCACCAATAATGGAGATCCATACGACGGTACTGAGGCCGTCGTGATGTCAGATGCAGACGGTGGTGCTGATGCCACCATTTAGGATGTTGAACCAGAGCGCGGTGCTGATGCCGCAGGGACAGGTGCTGGTGGTGGTACTGATGCCACCACTTCTACTTTTGTTGAGCCCTTCTCTGTGATGTTCCCACATTTTGTACCTAGGGACTGTGGAAACAAAAAGAAAAATAAAAATATGAATAAAGGAAAGGTTTCAGTTCACATTGCGGATCCATATGTGTTGCATGATGATGATTGTATGGATTCTCCTCCTTCACAGGCACAGGGACCGATTCCTAGTCCTCCATCTGTGGAGGCCCCTACCATCCCCTTCCCTGAGGCACTCCGCCGAGCGAAGGGGAATAAAAGAGAAAATCCCAAAAAAGTGCAATAGGTAGAGTTCGACAACCAGATGATTGACAGGTTCCATATTCAGCTGACTCTACAAGAATCACTTGAGCACATCCCTCTCTTAAAAAAGAACCTAAAAGAGAAGACAACAGTCCACAGGAAGAGGAGGAACCACAGAGATCAAATCCATGTGCTCACTCATTCCACTTGCTACCCTATTCAGAACAAGCTACCAGCCAAGCGACCAGATGCATGAGCTCCCTATGTCAGATGTGAGATTCAGGAGCAACAGTTTGATCGCACTCTATTAGACAGCGGATCTTCAATCAACCTTCTTCCGGCAGCCTTACTCGACCGATTCGAGTTTGGTCCTCTTCTTAGGAGCAGGATAGTCCTTCAGTTTGCTGACATGTCAACTAAGAGGCTGAAGGGGTTATTGAAAGACGTAGTCGTTACCATTCAGGGCCTGAAATTCCCCGTGGACTTCGTTGTGTTGGACATGGAGATCCCTGAGTCGGTAACTGATGCCCCCATCATTCTCGGACGTCCATTCTTGGCCACAGCCAAGGCGGTGACCGATCATGATAGCGGGAAGGTATGCTTTCGCGTAGAGGGCGAAACCATACAAATAGAGACGATCGAGGAAACCAGAGCCAGAGAGTTGGAATGCTCGGAGCAGTCAAGCGAAGCCGCGCAGATGATAGAGGAAGAGCTAGAATTCCACCAGGTTTGTGATTTTGAGATGATTGATGATGAATCCAATTAGATAAATCCCGTAGAACTGACCCTCGCCTTACCTACAGATTCACTATATCTTAAGCTCATGGCAGTCGAGAGCCGGGAGAGCACATCCCTGGATGAGGATATACCTGAGGCTGACAGTGTTGTGATGAGTGGTGCAGATGATTTTCATTCTTGCTCATCTTCTTCTGATCCCTCGGAGGCTGACAATGTTGTGATGAGTGGTGCAGATGATTTTCATTCTTGCTCATCTTCTTCTGATCCCTGGATGATTTTGATGATTATTTACCTTGTCTGATTCCTTCCGAGCCAACATCCATGACAGAGTGCGAGCCAGTACAGTTCATTGATGATTCAGCCAGCCGCCCTGTGTCAGAGATTCATGCAGAGCGAGAGTTCTCCCATGCAGATCTGGTAGCTTTTACACAGACATATCAGAAGTCAGACCTGCCACCTCCCATTTGTCCAGAACTGAAGCCTCTGCCGCAGTCGTTGAAGTATAGATTCCTTGCGGGTGAGCCAGATATGCACCCAGTCATTATCTCAGCAGGTTTGACTGGAGAGCAAGAATCTCGTCTGATGGAGGTTCTTGAAAGAAACCGCAAGGCAATAGGTTGGAGTATAGCTGATCTCCAGGGGATTAGTCCGGCTCTGTGCTCTCACCACATCTATCTTGAGGATGACGCTAGGCCGTCGCGTGAGTTCCAACGACGGCTGAACCCGAATCTTCGAGACATAGTCATGAAAGAAATTTCAAAGTGGTGGAGCGCCGATTTTATCTACCCCATCTCCGACTCCAAATGGGTAAGTCCACTACATGTGGTACCCAAGAAGACGGGTATCACTACAGTTGTCAATGAGTCTGGAGAGGAGATCGCTACCAGAGTGCCCACTTCTTGGAGGGTCTGTGTGGACTACAGACGATTGAATGAGGCCACCAAGAAGGATCACTTCCCGCTACCCTTCATTGATCAGATTATCGAGCGGCTAGCCAGGAAGAGTCATTACTGCTTTCTTGACGGGTACTCTGGATACAATCAAGTGGCCATTGCGCTTGAAGACCAGGAGAAAACGACATTCACATATCCGTTTGGGACTTATGCTTTCAGACGAATGCCCTTTGGTCTATGTAACGCTCCGGCGACATTCCAAAGGTGCATGTTGTCCATATTCTCGGACATGGTGGGTGACTGTTTAGAGGTATTCATGGATGACTTCTCGGTCTATGGCGACGGGTTCGATGCTTGTCTTGACTGCCAAGACCGTGTGCTTCAGCGCTGCATTGAGGTCAATCTTGTTTTATCTTGGGAGAAGAGCCACTTTATGGTGATCAAGGGACGGTCCTCGGTCATATCGTCTCCAACAGGGGCATGGAGGTCGATCCGACCAAGGTGGATATCATCAGAAAACTCAATCCACCGTCTTACTTGCGTCAGTTGCGGTCTTTTCTGGGGCATGTCGGTTTCTACCGACGGTTCATTCAGGACTTCAGTCGTATTGCCTGACCGCTTACTGATTTGCTGACAAAAGACACCGAGTTTATTGTCAATGATAAGTGTCTTGCATCTTTCGAGACTCTCAAAAATATGGTTGTTTCAGCTCCTGTCCTTCAGCCACCTGATTGGTCTCTCCCATTTGAGATCATGACGGACGCTTCAGATTTTGCTGTTGGGGCCGTGTTTGGACAGAGGAGGGATGGATTACCTTTTGCCATTCACTACGCCAGCCGGACTTTGGATGCCGCTCAGCGGAATTACACCGTGACTGAGAAAGAGATGCTCGCCGTAGTCTTCGCTCTGGATAAGTATCGATCTTATATTCTTGGATCTAGAGTAACAATTTACACTGATCACACCGCCATCCGGTATTTAATGGCTAAGAAGGATGCCAAAGCACATCTTACCAGATGGATCCTTCTACTCCAGGAATTTGATATTGAGATTAAGGATAAGCCTGGAGTCAAAAATGTGGTGGCGGATCATCTCTCCAGATTGGAGAATCTTGAGGAATCTGAGCCCAGCGCACCTATCACAGAGACATTTCCAGATGAGGCGATCTTGGCTATCACCTCGCTTCCGTGGTATGCCGACATTGTGAACTATCTTGTTGCCAAGACAGTCCCACAAGGTTGGCCCAGGCAGAAACTCGAGACCTTCCTGGCGAAGGCCAAGTTTTACTATTGGGAGGATCCCGTCCTTTATCATGAAGGAGGGGACAATATCTGGAGGAGGTGCATTCCTCAAGAAGAACATCATAGCGTCCTCACATACTGCCACAAGCTTGAGGCAGGAGGACATCATTCTGGAAAAAGGACAGCACAGAAGGTGCTTCAATCCGGCCTATGGTGGCCTACTCTCTTCAAGGATTCTGATGAGTTCGTGAAGAGATGTACTGACTGTCAGAAAATGGGAACCTGCGGATAGAGAGACATGATACCCATGCAACCCATTCACTTCTGTGAGGTTTTTGATGCATGGGGGATTGATTTCATGGGCCCATTTCCTAAGAGTCAGGGATTCGAGCATATTTTGCTCGCTGTGGACTATGTCAGTCGATGGGTTGAGGCCATTCCCGCCCGAGCCGCAGATGCTAAAACTGTGTGCAAATTCTTGAGGAAAAATATCATTTCACGGTTCGGGGTACCTAGAGTCTTGATTTCAGACGGGGGTTCTCACTTCATCAATGACAAAGTTAGGGCCCTTGCAGACGAGTTCGGCATTGACCATCGGGTTGGCACACCGTATCACCCTCAGACTAATGGTCTTACCGAAGTATCGAACCGGGAAATAAAAACTATCTTGCAGAAAGTTGTCCGCCCAGACCGAAAGGATTGGTCACAGCTTTTGGACTCGGTCTTGTGGGCCTATCGGACTTCTTTCAAGAATCCATTGGGGACATCTCCCTTTCGTCTCGTCTATGGCAAGCCGTGCCATCTGCCAGTGGAGATCAAGCACAAATCTTTTTGGGCAGTCACTGAGTTACTGTTAGATCCCGAGAGTATAGGAGAACAGAGAAGAGCAGAATTGGCAGCCCTGGAATAACTGAGAGACACAGTCTTTTCCAACAGCCTACAGTACAAGGAGAAAGTGAAGACATGGCACGATTCGCATATCAGCCATAAACAGTTTGAGCCAGATCAGAGAGTATGGTTGTTTGATTCCAGGCTGAAATTATTCCCAGGGAAATTACAGAGCAAGTGGAAAGGTCCTTATGTGGTCAGGAAGGTACATGACAATGGCAACATCGACATATCCGAACCGTCATCTTCCTCTACCTTCCGCGTCAATGGTCAACGCCTGAAGCTATATCTAGATCATGATCCGCCGACCATTGACGTTGCCCCCATTATTCTGGTATGAGATGTGTCCTTTGACTCATATCATCTACATCTCATACATGGTGATCACTTCTATCTTCCGCTGTATAGATCATCTGTCCATATCACTCTTTCATCTGTTGATTTATTTTCTTCTTTTCTTCTTTTCTTATTTTCCTTTGCTATTTTCTTTATCTATCAAAAAGGTGCCGCCCTTGTAGACAGTTTTCCATACTTAGGACGTGCTTTGTCCTAAGTATAGGGGGGTGTGCACCCCGAGTCTTCATTCTTTTCGACCCCCTCCATTGTCTCCTCTTCTTGTCTATACTTAGAGATATCTTACCCTAAGTATAGGGGGAGACAATCTGAGTACCACCTGTTCATTCCCACCCTTGACCCTCCCTGCTTTGTGTACAGTCTGCTATACTTAGGATTATTTGATCCTACGTATAGGGGGGACGGTCAACTTCTCATTCGTTCATTTGTTTCTTCGTTCATTTATTCTTTTGACTTGCCTATACTTAGTACGAGTTATGTCTTCTCTTTTCTCTCCGATCTATGAGGACATAGCTCAAGCTAAGTATAGGAGGGTCGTATATACTACGTATATACTTTAGCCATAACTCGTACTTTCGTATCTTCTAAATAATATGGCTAATAATTCTTTAAAATTCATTAAAAACCTTAAAAAAGATGTGACTATTCCTCAAATTTTTTCTGTATTTATTGATTAATAAATCAGGTGAAAATGTTTTTTGCAAAATGTTTGAAAAATAGTTTGAAAAATCTTGGTGAATATTTATTGAAAACTATTTTGAAAATATTTTGTTACATGTTTTCAACCTTTGTAAAAATGTGTGGTTTGTAAAATTTATTTTCTTTGTGTGAAATAAAATGTTTGAAAAATGATTTGTAAATGGTTTGAAAAATGGTTGCAAAAATATGTTGAAAAAATCTATATATACTGTTTGAAAAACCTTCGCAAGATGATTTTCAAATTTGACTACAGGTTTGAAAAAATATTTGTAAAGATTATTTTGGACTATAGTTTTCAAAAATTGTTTGAGAAACATGTGTCAAATAAGTTTGAGGAATACATACATCTCACCAAAATACATTATATGTATATATGTATAAAATTGATCACTTACCTTGTAAATGCTTAAAATCCACCTCTTGTAAATATAAGAAGCACTCCCGTGTACATATTTTCACCTAGTTGTTAGCCAAAACGTTTTGTTTTCAATATTCCCAAAAACATTTGCAAAATTAAAAATCCAAAAACACTTGAAAAATCTTTCTGAAAAATACAAAAAAAGTTGCATCTGCATATGCATCGTCATCTTTTCAAAAATCCATAAAAAGTTCAAAATCTTGAAAATTGCATCACAAAAATATTTCCTGCATTTTGCATAGCATTGCATAGTATGAGCATTTTTCGGATTGAGTTTGATAGTTGAACGAGTCTAAGTAAAATCCGGAGATTGGAGCTTGATTGGACCTTAAAATCTACCTAATAACAGGAACCTTATAGGAACTGGGTTTGAGGTACTTCAGGTCTAGTTGACTTAATTCTTTGAGGATCACGGGACTTGGTTCAATGGATTCTTGATTGCCTAAGTAGAGTATTTCGGAGCACACGCACGACTCTATGTGATAATGACCTAACTTGGACACCTGCACCTTTTACATGGCTCAACTCAGTTGGAGTGGTGAGGGGATTGGATTTGCCGGTATGAGATGCACACAAGTGGAAACATTTGTCCTCCTCTAGGGAGGGAAGTGCACCCCAACCTGTCCAGTGATTAGGAAGTCTAAAGACAGGAGGCTGTGGGTTGTGATAAAGCTTCAAAAGAGGGATAGTCTACTGGCTCAAGACGAAAAACTCGTTATGTAAATGCTGTTGTATATAGTATTCAAAAAAAAAAGTTCAGGCATGTACAAAAATAAAAAGCCTGCAAGTATGTACAAAGTCAATAAGCAAGCTTGAGTTCGAAAGTCATATCATGTGAGCCTGCAGCAGGATGACTTGACTACACTGGTCTTGCATCCCGGGATAGGTAGCTACAGTGGCTACCGTCCATTCTTCTCTTCACCCCTCCTCTTGAGCTGGTTGCCACTTGAACTTAGAAGGGAATACCCCACTCCTCGAGGATGGAGTTGTTGGATTGGGGAATCATTGGGTTGTCGTACTGGAGAAGTCAGTTTCTTTGTCATTCTAGTTGGGAAGAGCCACCATCACTTACACTGTACGAGTCAGACTCATAGTCGTAAGAGTTTGCGTATGAGTTGAAGTATTTCTGACCTGGCTATTGAGGAGACTTGGACAGAGTTTTGGGATTCTCAAGGACTGTTGGATTTCAAATTCGGTTCTCACTAAGGTTTCGCCCGCACTAAAATTCCAAAGGTCCGACTTAAGCTCCAAACTTTGATTTTGTGAAGACAAGTTTGACAATTAAACTAAATCCAAGTTCGTCTTTTTATTTTCTTTCTTTTCTTTTTGCACTTATTGCATAAGTGTTTGCTAGGGACTAGCAAAGGTAAAGTATAGGGGGATGATGAATCCACATTTCATCATCTTTATTCTATCATTTTGGCTCCAAAAACCCTAGCAAATGCCTGTAAATAGCCTTAAATATAGCATCTTAGCATTCATGCATGTACCTGCAATTAGTGTATAAAATACTGTAATTAAAGCCAAAATTATAGAATAAATAAAAGAAAAGAAAAAGAATAAAATATTGTAAATATTTTATGACCCAAAACCTCGAGACCTAGGCATCGAGATGAATAGGTCGACAAGGAATAAAGTAGGAGGAGATAAGGGTCAAATACCTATATTCATTAATTCATTCTTTATTCATTTTGGGACCTATTTTTGGTTCCACTTTTTACACATCAAATAAAGAAACTTTGTACATGAAAGTTGTAGATAATTTAATAAAGAAAAATACAAAATTGATTTCACTGAAAAATAATGTACAGATAAAAAGTTATGGTCTGAATAAAAATCCAGAATCCCAACTTCCCAGACCTGTATCTCACAACTGAAAACTCCAAATGCAGCATACTCACCTTTGATTGTGTATAGAATAAAATAAGCTATTTAATGGCGGTGGTTTCGCATTTGGCGGAGCTACAGTTTGAAAGTTTAGTTTTGGACCCCTATTGTATACTTGTACAGATTAAAATATTCAATTTATTATTTATTCATTATTTTCACATTTTTTATATTTTTATAATCTTGTATGTATTACTTATAATAATTATGTACATTAAAATTGGAATAAAAACCTAAAGAGAACTCAAAATAAAAATAAACATTTATAAAGCATACATGTATTATACCTATATTTATACCTATACTTTTTATACTTATATTTTATTTAATGTACAGAATACATCAGAAAAATAAAACAAAAATATATTTGTGTATATAAAAGTATTTTATGATTTTAGAAAATAATAAATAAAAATCATAAAGATAAAATACACAGAATAAAAATAAAATACTAACATACATAGATATTATACCTATATAGGGCTAAAAAGTAAACTCATGAAAATATACCTCATAAAATAAATTAAAAATCACAATAAAATACTATATAAAATAACGAATATTTTTCATTTTATAACCATCATCTAATTCAACCTTTTTCTCTTTTTAAATAAATTTACAAAATATTTATCAGGGATTTTTCCTGATTGGTCCACGTGGAGCAATCAGGAGACGGTCCCAGTTGACCCAGGTCAACTGGCCGTCCTTCCCCCCTGTGCTGCGTCAGAAGTTGGTTTTTGAGCCAACTTCTTGGCTTTTTCGTGGCTGACCCCTGCATTCTTTCGTGATGATTCCTTTTGCAAAACCAAACCTCGATCATTGGTCTACCCCGCCATGTGATTACCTCGGGCCATGGATCAGTGTGGTGCTCCAGGCGCCTTGATCTTTGGAGCACCTTAGTCAGGGGTCAAACCACTTAAAACCAAACCTCCACCTTCGATTTGAATTTCGAGAACCCTTGGTCCACCCCTCTCCACCTTCTGGCGCTCCTAAGCTCGCTGGAGGTTACAGCTCCATCGCGAGGTCATCAGCTAAGGTGCCCGAGGTCGAGGGTGCCTCCGCCACCTCCCGCAACTCCGGCAGTCGAGGTACATTACTCCCTCTGGATCCCGCCATTGAGGGCCTTCCCCCTTTTATTTCTCTATTGCATTTAGTTCATGTTAGTGTTAGGATCGAAAACCCCCAAAAAATCTTGAGTTCCATCGCCTGAATCGCCCGATCCACCCACTTGGCCGGAGCGCAACTCCGGTCGTTCATCGCCCTGTCATATCACGCATCCCCACGCCCATCCAGAGGTCCAGGCAGTTTGCCCTGGACCTCTTGACTCTTTTTGCAGGTCAACGCACGCCCAAGCGTGCCAGGAGACGCGTTTTGAAGCTCGCTGGAGAATTTGAACCCCCGTAGCTCCGTCAGCTACCCGCGAGCACCACGGCCATCACCGTGGGTTTTTGACGACTCCAGGAGGAAGAGGAAGACCTCAGGACACTCCACGTCCATTTTGAAGCCCTGCCATCGCCGGAGGACGAAGATCTGGGACGACGAAGCTCGCCTCGCCGGTGTTCTTCGTTGTTCTTCGTCATCACCTCCCAGCCGTCGGATCGAGGAGCTCCCCCCAGGTCAAGCAGCGCCCGTTGGATCGAAGCACTTCTCCGCCGTCAGATCGTCCTCAGACGATCTAATCTCCGTCGTCCACGCGAAGCGTCGTCGACCATTGGATTCACGCCACGTGGATAAGTGAGGATCTTCAGCCGTTGGATCCGCGCGCCAGGGGTATTTTGCATCTAAACCCCTGCGCATTTTGTATTTACTTTTTATTCTAAAAACTTTCGTATGTAGGGTAAAAATTTTGTAAAATTTGCAACAAGACCCCCGAACTTTTTTTATTCACATACATGTCCTCCGCCACGTCACCTCACGTGACCTGTACACGTGAGGTGCAGGCTTTTTGCACTAAGGCCCTCGGTCTTTTTAGTATTTCGCTTAAGTCCCAGAACTTTTATATTAAGTGTTAAATTTTTGAAAATTTTGCATGTGAACCCCCCGCTTTTGTGGAAATTACATCTTGGTCCTCGCCAAGCGCGTGCAAGTCACGCGCCCTCGTGGGAAAATTGCTACGATACCCCTGCGGGTTTTGTAATTTGTGTTTGGTACTGAAAATCAAATACTAAGTGTTATTTTTTGTGGAAAAATTGCTTATAACCCCCTGGACTTTTGGATATTTGCATAAATGCTCCTGTTAGGCCTATAATTTGTGTTTGCTTGCTCTATTTATTTAAGGCCTTATTTTAATTCCAAAAATTCTCAAAAATTAGGTTTAAGCTCCTGGGTACTTGTACTTTAACGCCCAATTTTTAGATCTTAATTTTATTGCTTTTTAATATTTATTAAAATTTAAAAACATGTTTTTTATTCACTATCTAGCTTAGAAAATACCTAAAAAATATTAAAAGACCTCGAAAAATTTCAAAAAAATTCCCTACTGTCTATTTTATCATCTTTTAGTGTTAATCCAAAAATCACTAAAAATCTCAAAAGAAAGACCTTAAAAATTCAAAAATACATAAAAACTTAAAAAAATCTATAAATTTGTAGAAAAATCCAAAAAATATAAACTCAGTTCCTGTTTACTCTATATCTTATTATCTTTATTTTAAAATTAGTTTAAAAAATTTTGGTGGTTGTTCGTTATTTTTAATTCCAATTTTTCCCCCCAGCCAGTAGCTTTGTCACTGTTTTGATTTATTTCAGTATTTAAAAATACCAAAAACACTTTGAAAAATACCCAAAAATCCCAAAAACAGTAGAAAATTATAAAAATACCAAAAAGACTTTATTGCTGAATTTTTGGCTATTTTTGCATATTTTTATTAATATTCTATCTTCCCTTTTGTTACATTGTGTTTATATTCCAATATTAAAAAAAAGAAATATATATATATAATATAAAATTATAAAAATCAAAAAATTAAAAATCAAAATACAAAATTAAAAATTAAAAATTAAAAAAAAATTAAAAACCCATAAAAATTTCACTTGCTTGCATAGTGTAGACACCACACACTTCACACTCACACACTTACTTGTGTACCTACCCTGTTTGCTCCCTGTGTTCGAACTCTCTGCATACTTGTCCTATACATCTTTTATGCAGAGTTAAAAATAAATTTTAACTCCACATTTATTTCTAATTCTTTGATCTATAGTGTGGGTTAATTGTTGATTTTAGTCCAGATTTTGTGTGGTCAACACACCGACTGTTGACTCGCCCTGTGAGTCAATACGACCGCATCGAATTTTGGCCAAATAAATGCCCCAACACGATCCTGTGTGTAACCATAAAATGGTTCTTTTCCCATGACAAAACGAGATCTACCTCACAACATTTCTAAAGAACCTGGTCTAGGTGCGCTAAACAATCGTTAAAGGACTCACCATAGACTGAAAATCATCCATAAAGATCTCTAGAAAATCACCGACCATGTCTGCAAAAATAGCAAGCATACACCTCTGGAAAGTAACAGGGGCATTGCACCATCCAAAGGGCATCCGTCTAAAGGCATACGTGCCAAACATACATGTGAAGGTGGTTTTCTCCTGGTCTTCAGGAGCAATAGTTACCTGGTTGTATCCAGAGTAACCATCAAGGAAACAGAAGTATTCCTTCCCTGCCAACCTTTCTATGACCTGGTCTATGAAAGGCAAAGGGAAGTGATCTTTCTTCGTCGCGACGTTTAGTTTCCTATAATCAACGCACACCCGCCACGACGTGGTTACTCCCTTTGGAATCTCCTCTCCACTCTCATTCTTAATCATTTGAATTCCCGACTTCTTTGGGACAACATGTAATGGGCTAACCCATTCAGAGTTGGAGATGGGATAGATAAACCCTGCGTCGCACCATTTCGTAATCTCTTTCTTGACAACATCTTGTAATATCGGATTCAGCCTACGCTGAATTTCTCTAGAAGGTTTGTTGTCATGATCGAGATATATATGATGAGAACACAAAGCAGGATTAATCCCGCGGAGATCGGATACAGTCCACCCAATAGCCTTGCATTTTCTTTCAAGAACCTTTATCAGACGAGATTCTTGTTCTTCGGTCAAAGATGAGCCGATAATGACAGGAAACTGTCGATGTGCACCCACAAGGAAAGCATACTTCATATTTGGTGGTAATAACTTCAGTTCTGGTAAGGTAGACTCTGGCTCTGCTGAAACCTCATCTATATGTATACTGGGATCTGTATCGGCAGTGGATTTGTCTGCAGTATGGTTTTCCACCATCTCAATATGCTCTAGAGTCGGACTACAGAAGATGTCTAAAACATCATCCGACTCGCTACTATGCTCATCCTCAGAATGTCTAGAGGAAAGCAATTCTGCTAAATGAAACTCCATCTCTAGATCATCTAAAGTGGAGGAATCGTGTAAACACTTTGAATCTGAAAGATATGCAATAAACTCCTCAGAAGTCTGATCCCTCTACTTCTCGTCATCCATACTGAAATATAAGGTACCCTCGGAAGAACTACCAACTGTAGTCTCGGACCCATCCTCTGCTAAGAAATCCTGGGTCTCTACTTGATACCTTTCAAGGTCGTCAAGACGAACCTCATCCATGTAATCACATGTGGGTAAAGAACTCAAGAAATCTGAAGATGCATCACTGGATGTGTTTGATTCTCTCGCCATCTCTATATGTACCTTCTCGTCCTTGGTGCAAAAAGGTACCTTCCTGTATCATAATCGAAGTGAGCCTTCGCGGCCTCTATGAAAGGTCTCCCAAGAATGATCAGGGTAAGGTGCAACTGTGTAGGGCAATCCGTGTCCAAGACAGTAATGTCCACTGGGAATTGTAGGCCCTGCACGGTTACGCTAACGTTCCTCAATATGCCCCTAGGTATCTTTACGGATCTATCAGCAAACTAAAGGATCGCGCGGGATTTGTAAAGAGGACCTAACTCGAGCCTGTTGAGTAAGGAAGATGGTATCAAATTGATTGAGGAACCGTTATCTAATAGAGTGCGATCGAATGCGCCATTGGCGATCTCGCATCTGACATAATGTGCTCCTGAATCCTTCTTCTTCTTTGGTAACTTGTTCTGTATTGCGTAGGATGTAGCCTTAGTCAAACATGTTTTTCTGTATGTGATCTCTTTTTCCTATGCGTGGTGCATCGATTTTTCAACTGATTCTTGATCGTAGAAAAATGATCCAAGGCGTCGTGAAGTGGGATCTTCAAAAAGATGTGATCTTTTAATAGTCTTTCAGTCTCTGGAGTCACATCATTCTTTTTGGTATTTTTCTTTCCCTTTCCAAACAAGACATCAGGAAAAGGAATAATATCGGGAATGAGAAAATCATACTTTTTATTGAATTCAGATTTAGCTTGTACATCGAGAGTTTCAAAATTATGTACAAAACTCTATAAAACAGGGGAAGAAATATTTTTATCGGGAGTATCTGCATGGTCTGGCGTGATATCATCCTCTGACTCGCCGGTGTCCATGTCAACAGTTTTGGCATCGCTCCCTTCTCTCTGATCTTCATAATGGTCCTCATTAATGTGTTGATTCTCCTCCTCAGCATCAGAAAATGGCTGCTCATGGATTTGCTTTCGCTCCTCATCAAGTGCCCTCTCCTCTACTGCATCAAATGCTCGTGGTGATCTACCGCTCCTGAGATGAATGAAGTTAGATAAAAATTCAGGAAAAGAGATCGTACTCGTAGTGTTGTCTACCTGATCTCGATGCCTCCTCTTGTTATTCGGATTCATTTGAGGCTGGGCTGGGAGAGTGGTTTTTGGCGCGGTTAACTCATCCAGACGATGGTTTACCTGCTCCATCTCTATTTTGTGTGCAATTTGGAGCGTACTTAACATATCCATGATTTGATTTAGAGCATGGGCCTGTGAAGACATATCTGGTTCGGTGTGGTGACCCTGGCTTTCTACTCTCTCCTATCTTGGCGTGTATTGCTGCGAGGTGTAGGGCTGGGAAGATCTATGTGGTGCAAAGGAAGACTACTGCTACTGATAGTTATAAGGTTGTGAATGGTTAGCAGGATATTGATATGAATGTGGTCTCTGATATGCATGCTGGTGAGACTGCTGCTGCGTGAATTGTTGTTGGTGCTGGAAGTGTGGATGTCCATGTTGCGGGTGACTGTACTGCTGCTGCTGATGATGATGTGGTATACTCGGTTGCTGAGTCGGAGTATACCAAATCCCGTTGATCTCAAGAGTGACTTGAGTTTCAACATCCATATCCGCAACACTAGTGATCTGACTGGGATTGGCATGAGACTGATCCTCATGCCAATCAATCTGCAGAGTCTCGGGCTCGCTCTGAACAAAATGTATCTGTCGGGTGGGTGGAGCGGGTAAAGTCCTCTGCGCAGGTTGTGCAATCGAAGAAGATTGGGCCTACTGGTACTGAAGTTGTAGCTTTGAAACCTTCCTCGTGAGATCACTCAGCTGCTGAGGCAGAGATGAGAGTTTTTCCAACTCTCGCAGCGATTGTAAGTCCTGAACTTGTTTATGAATCACATCCACCAACGTTAATTTCTCGCTAATGAAGCCCATGTTGGTGTTAGATTCAGACTCTAAATATTAGCCACCTTATGACGCTCTCGGTGATGTGGTGGCTGAGGGGCCTTCTGGAATGCCCTAGTAGAGTCGACGACTCTCGAGTTCTCCACCATCCCTTCGAAGATGGACCAGACTGACTCAGCATCCTTATTCAAATATCTGCCGCCACATGCAGCACTCACCAGGCCCTGAATGTCCGGCTGGAGTCCTCCAAAATAGTTTTGCACAAGCACCTTCATTTGTATCTCATGATGTGGGCATCTCTCCGTAAGATCCTTGAATCTATCCCATGCCTCATGGAAAGATTCATTCAGAAGCTGCGTGAAGTTGGAGATCTGACTCCTCATCATGTTTGTCCTTCCCAGAGGAAAATACTTATGCAGGAATGTGGACTTTAAATTGTCCCATGTAGAAACTTCCCTTCTTAGATGACTCAGCCAGTAAAGTGCCTTATCTGGTAAGGCGAAGGCAAAGGCTTTGAGGCGCACAACCTCCTGCGTAACGTCTGGATAGCTTGTCGTACCACAAATCATCTCAAATTGCTGCAGAAAGGTGAACGACTCCTCTGTAGCATTCCTGTAGAACTTGGGAATCAATGGAGATGAAGGACGGTCTCAGTTCGTATGGCCCTTGATTCAGCGGTAGCCGAATCCAATGATGTAGAGTTCTTACGCTCGGGTCATACTCATCTCGTAAAGTGGCGGGAACCACTGCAGGTGGTAAAGGGTTTCTCGACTCCTGCTCTCAGTGCATCTAACTTAGCTCGCAACTCATTTTGAGTTCTAAATTGTTCTCGAATCTGCAAGTTCATCTATTGTAAGGTATCAAGAATTCCCGTCGTTATATCTGTAGCTAGATCTGGTTATGCTTCGGTGTGGTGATCCTCAGCTGGCCTATCCTCTGTTGGTCCTTTGCCATGAGCCATGTGTTTCAGATCTACTGTGAAAGAAAATTTCTCGTAAGAACTCAGCGAAAAATCAGCTGGAGATATTGATGATGCATTGAGGCAAGGGTCTACCTCAATAGACTGGTCGGGAGGCGAGGGAGTCTGGGTCTGACTCTCCTTGAGATCAGATGGGACCACCTCAGGAAGTGGGTCATCCCGAGCTGTTGAAGATGTACGACGGACGGTGGACGATCGAGGGCTCACAGATTCTGAGAAGAAAAGCCGTCGAGTCATCATCTTCGATGTAAAAAGAGTGATTTGGAGAGCACGATTTATGATTCAAGAAAGATGGGAAATGCGTAAAAGCTGTGGTAAATCACGCCCTGCAAGCAAACAGAAAGCAAACCTCATTTTCACCAACACAATCCAATGATGACCGTAAGAGTTCAGTCTTTTATCTTGTCGGTTTTAGGGTTGTATAAGCAAACAAGTATAATCTCGATTAACATGAGCTGATAGATGCCCGACCCTAGCTCTTTCCTTACTTGCAAAGGGTTGTGCGCTTGGACGCTCGTTTAGGAGATAGCGAGTGAGAATGCTGCAAAGCCTCGAAAGACGTGCCTCGACATCCGTTTCCCCGAAATAGTATCCCGAGTCTTTACAGAGAACCATTTGCTCTCAGCCAGTATGGGGGTAAGTACGGACCATTTCCGACTACCCGAGTTACTTGAGGACGGAGCCTTACGTAGTGTCCTCTAAACCCCCCACTCTGCTAAGTAAACCCAGACCGTTTCCAGCTACCCGAGCATACCCACTGAAAAGCGGTGATTAAGTGTATAGACTAAGTAGTATATCAAAAGAAATACGGGTTCTGGGTTCTATCCTTAAGGGTCGTCTCTCACTCGCGCACTCTGAGAAGAACTTGTGCGGGGATTACTCTCCCAAATCAATTGAATCTGATGTTTGTTTTAGATCAGATACTTTAGCAGTCACGATTTTATTTTTGGGGTTTTATATTTTTTTTGGGTTTTTTTCAGACAAACGTCTACCAAGTGTCTTTATTATTTTTTTATAAGTCATATAATCATGCACCTAGGTTGCGAGTCCTAAGACTAACTACGAAAGCACAATTAGATAGGAAAAAGAAAACTCCTAAGCAAGAACCTAGCCTCGTAAAAAGACGCAGAAAACTGACGATGCGAGAAAAACCACAGTGGGTGCCCTGATCCCTTGACTGCACGACACTCGGCGAATCATACCTCGAGAAAGAATGGGAGGAGAGGTACAAGTCGGGATGCCCTTATTGGACCCCTTTCTAGGAAAAGAAAAACACAGGTAAGTGCCCTTTCTCTCTCTCTCTCTCTATAAGAATAAAAGAAAAGAATTACAACTCAAACCCTAACTAACCCTGGCCTCAGTAACCTAGAATCCTCGGTCTCTGACTTTCAATTTTTTTGCAGCTTTTGAGAAAGCCAGCTGAACCTGCAGGCCCTGGAAGAGTTAGTTAAGAAAGAAAAACACAAAAAAGCCGTAAACAAAAATTTAAAAGACACGTGAAAAACTGTAAAAACCGAAGAAAATTTGTAAATAAAAAATCGAAAGAAAATTTGTAAAATTAAGAATAATAGAAAAAATCGATTCAAAAACCGATGTAAAAACAACGCTACCCCAGCAACGATGCCATTTTAATAAAACGCGGTCTCGACTCCTACGGTTGTCGGTTGTAGCGAGAGAGAGAGAGAGAGAGAGAGAGAGAGGGAACCACATTTTTAATCAAACAAAAATTTTATGGTAAAACAAGAGATAAAATCCTATTGTACCATTCACTGCTAATTTTAATCAGATGAGTGTGATTGGGTCGAAATCAAAGAAGCAAAATGTTCAAACTACAGTTTTCGAGATAAGGAAAAATTTCCAACAAAATTTAATTCTCTTTTATTCTTGATTTTACAATGAAAGAAACTAAAAACAAATTCAATTCAAAAAAAACTCAAGAAAATAAAAATCAAAACCACAAAATATGGCAATGAAAAATTCGGGAAAAATACTCAAAAAATATCTTGGGTAGTTATCGAGCTACCCTAGAAAATTCGCAGGAAAATGAGAAAAATTCGAGGTTCAAATGTCCCCTACAAGCTAGGGGCCTAGATGCAAGAAAAATACTGAGTTTTTTTACATAACAGTCCCTATAGGGACTGAAATGCGAAAGAAATATGTTTTATTACAATTAGGTCCCTGCATAGGGACCTAATTGTAATTATGCAAAATCCTCGAGACGTGCTTTAATATTTTGGAACTTGGTAGGGTTTATGACGCAATTTCTCTACCGATTCATATTCAACGGCGGAGATTAGAAGATGCGATCTGGTCCGTCCACTTCTGCCACGTGTCGACAGCCTGTACACTGGGTGTTCTTGAGTGTTCTTGAATTCTGTTGCGTGGTTGACGATGACCTTTCCTTCTACGTATTATCTCCGTCGTCTGACGGCTGACTTGGGCCTCCTGCAGGGCCAGAGGGGTGACTCCTTCACCCCTCGAGCTCGCCTACGGGTGAGCTTGATCGGAGTTGGCTGATGATGATGGAAAGCAGCCGATCAATATGACCAGTCGGGATGTTCCTGGAAGTGATTGATGATGCTTGCTCTTCATTTTTCTTGGAATTTTTGAAGCTCCAGATGGAAGTTAGTATGCTCCAGATGATAGTAACATGTAAATAAGTTATATATTTCTCGATTTGCATAGAAATCAACCACAAAAATTATGTTTTGCAAGTTCAAAAATATGTTTCCAGACTTAAGAAGGACGTGTAGATGAGAAAAAAGGAGGATGAAATTGGGATTGATTCGATTGAGTTTGAACTGAGTCTAGGATGTGGCGTCTAATGATGTTGATTAAGCTTGCTAATGACGCTCTTGGCCATGCTAATTATGGCACATAACTCGAGAAATAAAAGATAGAAAATGGATGAATTACCTGTGATTGCAGGGTGTAGAACCTCTGCTGGTCTTCACTCAATGGGCAGCTTCCCGGAGCTCCACGCACGCTAGGCGGCGATTCAAGGGCGACGACGACCTTGGAACGTCTCTCTGATCACTCTTCTTCCATGCGGGCCGAGAACGAGGAGTTGTCACCTCCTTGGTTGGCCGGAATCGGGGGAGGAAGGAGGAAGATCGGACACTGGAATTGGGGTTCAAGTTTATTAGGGGAGAGTTGGTTAATAGCGTCAACTTCGTGACCTTTTATAGACGAATTGCTTGAGCTCCAAGGTAGATCCTATGATGGCCGTGTTTTAGGGAGGTTAGGAGGAAGACGTGGAGGGCTTGGATCGATTGAATTAGTTGTGAAGTGCGCATGAGAAATTGGTGAAGAGGAGGCATTGGAACAGAATTCCAACGGCCTGGGTTCTTGAAGAAGAACCAGGTGCTGACATGTGTCAGCACCTGGTTGGTCAGATGAATAAAGAACGTATAAATTAAATAATAAATAGTATATAGCATTACTTTGAATATGTATAAAAATGAAAAATGTAAATAATTAAATTATCTAAATTATGGTATACTTAATTTTCATAAATAAGAAATATTATTCAAAATATAAATATTATATTAATAAATAAGTATAATTAATAGGTAATGAATTTTTAATTCAATAATTAAATAATTATTTGTTAATTTTATATTTTAATGAAAAATAATGACTTTAGAAATTTTTGTGGATTTTAATAAAATAATTTAGATATATTAATAAATACAGGTATTGGTTAGACAAATAAATTTTATCTATAAATTAGGGTTTTGGATTTTATTAAAATAATAACAAGCTCCAAAAATTCTGAATAAAATCATGATGAAAATAGAATATCATGAAAATAATTAGAAATTATAAATTAATAAAACTATAAATAATGTGTTTTGAGTAAAATAAATAGCCCAGAAGCCATGTTGTCATTAGGTCTCAAAATCGACTTTTTGCAAACGGACTTCAATTTTAATGACTCTATTAATTAGATAATATTATTTTTGAGCTTTAAAGGTGAGTAGAGTGAAATTGGAGTTCGTATGAGGAAGTTATGATGTCGGAAGTTGAGATTTTGATAATTTAAAAGGTGGATTTCTTGGCATATATACAAGATAATATTTTTAACTTATTTTTATATTTTTATATGCATTTTAGAAATAATTAAGAAAATAGTTTGGTGAAAAATATGTTTATATGAATTAATTAAAAATCAATGAAGATTTGATAATTATTTGATAAATAATGAATAATGTGTGGAGTGTTATTTAATTATTTTTATGGTTTTCTTCTCTTATCTCCCCCTATTTGTTATTTTGTCGACCAATCCATGCAGACTTGGTCTCGGGGGTTAGGTTATATAAATATATCTTTCACCTATATTTATATAATCTGAGTCATATTATATATATATACATATCTACGACCTGCTCTTTTTTTCTTTTCTTTATTATTTTCTATTATTTTTTTATTTACATATTTTTGATGCATAAAAGTGCATTTTTATTTACGAATAGGATTTTGATAAAATGCGGAAATTAGTGAATTTACATGTATTTGTTAAGGGTTTTAAGACAAAATGCGACAGAAAAATTAATGAATCATGGATTCATTAGTTTGTACGATAGATTTATTAGATGAAAGACCTTTGTTCCTGAACAGAAGGTATGGTTGTTCAATGCGAGGCTGAAGATTTTCCAAGGGAAGCTTAAATCCAAGTGGACGGGTCCTTTCATAGTACATGCTGTGCATGACAATGGATGTGTAGAGATCTCAGATCTTACAAAGGGAGCACAAACACCACTAGTTAATGGACAACTACTGAAACACTTTGTCGAATCTAATGAACAGTTAGTCCGTGTTGAGGAGATTGTTTTCATGTGTGAAGCATACTCAGAAGACACACATAAAGCCACACATGAGACCTTGCAACAGTGAGCTCTCATCATCAGCAGCATCGAAAAGATTCAGATCATGATCCTTGTATATACTCTCCCTATTTGTATATATTTTCTTTCCCTCCCTCCCCAGTGACTCCAATCACTCGCCCCGGATCCATATCTTTTCATCTTATGACTATACTTAGGATGACCAGATCCTAAGTATGGGGGGAGAGTGACCCAAGTCTCTTAACCATTCGATATACATCCTCACTCTCTCATCGGTTCTCACATCCACTCTTGATCTATACTTAGGCTGACTTGAGCCTAAGTATAGGGGGGGGACCAATGCCCGTCATGTATATACTCATCCATTTCCCCTCTTGACCTCATTCACCCCATTTTCGTTCTTCTTCTACACATAGGCTTCCAGAGCCTAAGTATAGGCGGGCGGGACCACTTCTATACATTTTTGTTATTTTCGCTCTCCTACGCTTAGCACGAGCTATGTCTTTGTCCTCGCTTTTCGTGCTTTGAGGACATAGCACACGCTAAGTATAGGGGGTGTGTATATATTACATATATACTTTACCCATAGCTCGTACTTTCGCGTATTTTTGTATATACTATACAATAATTACGGGGTGGGTAAAAGTTGGAAAAATGTTGTAAATTACATGTATACTTGTATAATTTGTATAATAATCTTGTAAAATTGTTGTAACATAGGAGGTATACCAAATTTTTGAAAAAAAGGGGGCTTCTTATTTACACTTGCATATAATCCTTGCATTTAAAAAGAAAAAAAATTATCTTGCATGTCATAACGTGTCATCGGCATCCGCATATCTACCATATGCAAAGTGAAAAGTTAGTGGGTCCTGAACCAAGTTATGAATAGAAGTCGAGGATGGATTTGATTTGACCTTAATCTACCTAATTTCAGAGGAACCTTATAGGAGCTGGAGTTAAGATTTTTCAGGTCAAGTGACTTAATTCTTTGAGTCCGCAAGTCTATGTTCACATGTAATCTTGATTAGTTTAAGTAGAATATCTCATATACACTCATGATTCTTTTAGACAATGACCTAACTTGGACAAGCACCATGCACGTAGCTCTTCATTGATGAGGTGGTGAGGAGGTAGAATCCTTTAGCTTGGAGTAGCACATGGGTGGAAACATCCGTCCTCCTCTAGGGAGGGAAGTGCATCTCAACTTAGTCTGGTGGTGTTGACATCTAAGGACGGGATGCTGTGGGTTGCAATAAAGCTTCAAAAGAGGGATAGTCTACTGGTTCAAGAGGAAAAACTCTTGATTTACATGCTGCACCTGGTATATAGTTCAAAAAAAATAAAAAAAGAAAGAAAGAAAGAAAGAAAGAAAAAAGGGAACTCCAAAAAATGAATAGGCCTGATTGAAAATAAAAAGCCTGCCAGAGTATGTATATTTGCAAGAAATCTGCAGCTGGATGATTGGCTACACTGGTCAAGCATCCTAGGATAGGTAGCTACACTAGTTACCATCCATTCTTCTCTCCACCCCCTCTTCTTGAGTTGGTCGCACTTGAACTTAGAAGGGAATACCCTGCTCCTCAAGGAAAGAGTTACTAGATCGGAGAATTAGAGTTACCTTGTTAGAGGAGGTTGGTTCTTTACTATTTCTGATGTGGAGAGCTATATTTCACTTACACAGTACAAGTAAGAATCATAGTCATCAGAAATTTGCGTTTGAAGATTTGTTCTGACCTGACTGTTGAGGCATCTTGAATAGAAGACTTGTGGAACTTAAAGTCTGTTAGGTCTTAAATTCATATCCCAATAAGGTTCTGCCACACAATTAATCCAAAGGTCGAGTCAAAATCCATTTTCACCTTTTGTTCATGACCTTGGTATGGAAACCAAAATGATTTCACTTTTGCATTTCATTTTAGTTGCTCGGGGACGAGCAAGGTTTAAGTATAGGGGGTTGATGAATATGTGATTCATCCCTATAAAAGTTGAAAATATAGCTTTGTTCCCGAGTAATTAGCTTCATATTTTCACTTATATTGCATAATTATCATTCATGCATGCATAAATAATATCTGCATTTTAGCAATCATATTTGCATTAAATTAGAAGTCCAATTCACTTGTAAAAATAACCTGTAAATACCATATTTGTTTATATTTTATACTAACTCAAAATCAAGTAAATTCAACTATATAGTGTATATATTACTAACACTAATAAAGGAAAAATACCAAAAAATACTAACTTGTAAAATTGATCAATAAAACCCAAATCCAAGTTTAAATAGGAGACTTAAAATGCATATATCTCTCTCATACAATGTCCGATTTAGGTCTACTCACTTTTAAAGTAATATATATTCAAAGACCTTCAAAATGAGAGCAATTTCATTAAAATCGGAGATCGTATGCAAAACTTGGGTTTTGGCCCCCTATTGCATATTGTACAAATAGAACTTTTTGCCCTTTATTTTATATTTTTATTTTCTTAATTATTAACTATCCAAAAAAATTATATTAAGTTGTAAATATTTCTTTCATATTTTTTCTATTTTTATTTTGATTTTTCTCTTATGTAAAATTCAAAAAAAATGCAAAATACAAAAATACAGTATTTTATACCTATAAGATACCACCTAAAAATACACTTTGTACAGATGATTTCATATGATTTTTGATCCTTCACAAAATTTGTAGATCTCGTCGAGAAGAGCAACTTTTATGTTGACCACTTTTTGAGTTGAACCCATTTGTCATTTCTTTTATATTTTTCTTTTCTTTTTAACTTCAATTTTTCTGGGAGTGACACGTGGCGGCTCATGGAGCCGCCAAGTGCAACCCATTTTTGCTTATTTTTAATCATATATTTTTTATCAAAAAAAGAGATTAATTAATTAAGCAAGCACCACGTGGCCGCACCAAAGCGTGCCACGTGGCGCCTCCTCCTTTTCTCCCCCAGTCACGTGCGCTTCACGTGACTTGGCCCAAGCCCAGTCACGCACGGCGCACGTGACCACCCTCCCCTCTCTCCCGTTGCTTGCGGCGGAGGATGCCCAGCTCGTCGCACGACCTCCTCACTCCTCCACGCGACACGCCGCAACCACCCGTTCACCCACAACACCCTCTCCTTCCACACCTTCATCATCACCCCACTCCACGCACCTCACCCACGAACCCCACCTCCTGTACCACTCCTCCTTGCGTCGGCCTTAAAAAGCTGATGACCCCCTACTGTTCACCCATCCGCCATCTTGTGTGAAGACCTCGAGCTCAGTCCCTCCCTCAGTGACAGCGAGAGAGAGCCACCGTCGAGTGATAACAGGTCTTGGCCGGCGAGATCCACGGAACATTCGTTCCTTGCTACATCAGCTCCAGACACTGAGAAGCTCAGCCCCGCCGCGGCTTTGAGAAAGAATTAGGAAGCCTCATGCTTCCCTCCCCAGGCATTCGAATCCACCTCAGGTAAAGCACCTCTTCTCCCTTCTTTTCTTCCTCCTCTCCAATGTTTCTTGCTTCTTCTCTATCATCATCTTCTTCCTCTTCTACCTCCATTCTCTCTCTCTCTGATCCACCATCATCCATCCCAAAAATCACAAAATAAATTCCACTTTCACGGAAAAATCACTCGTGCGAACGTAACGGTGATTTTTATTGAATTTTCTGGGAACTTTGTTCAACCGATTAATAGAAAATTTAAGACAACAAAACAAATCCCAAAGTTTCCCCTGTTTACAGCGGAAACTCACTTGTTTCATCTCTTTTCACATCCGCACGCACACACCCCCAGCCGTCATTGTGTTTTCACTTGCAGGACATCCGATGACCTCGCGCCTCCCTATCGTCGTGCTCGTCACTGCCTCCAGCAGCTCTCCAGGCCGCGCCACCACTCCATCGTCGCTCCACCTCCCATTACGTGTCGACGGAGGTGGAGACCACTGCACATAGACCCCGCCATCCGATGCGCAGGAGATCCACCTCCAGCTGCTGCTATCACCACCTCCCTTATGCTGTTGATGCTCCCCGTTCCGCCCACATCTTCTCAGCCCCTCATCCACGCCGCCGCAGCTTGCGGCTCGTTGCTGCACTTACTCTGGCTAGCAACCATCCAACCACGTCCCTTCATCACCATTCAATCATCGCCCATAGACATGTTTGGTTCCACCTACAGCCCAACCGCCACACGTGGCGTGAGTCCTCCTCACCGTTCTAGAGGAGCCACGACTCCTCCTCCGCCCTCGCGCGACCGCTGTTCCCGCACCTCTCTGCCGCACGCCAACACCAGCCACCTCCAGCGGCCAAGTTGCAACCTCCGGCCACCCACAATCGCTCCCTTGCTTCCAGCCCTACTCCACCCAAATTCACAAGCAGATCCTGTTTCCAGAAGCCAGGTGCAAAGCACTTATCTCTTGGGGATTTTGTACTGTTACCCTTCCGCTTCGCACAAATTTCACTGCAATCCCCACCAGCTAGACGTCCTGGTAATTGCATGGCATAAATTTCCCGCATGGCATTTTTGCGAATAATTCCACTGACGTCCTGGTAATTGCATTATAGTCTTCCAGCATATTGTGTTTTAATCAATTTAATTCTATATTACATTTTGTACCCTGAGTTCGCATATTCATTTACCATTTCACATCATTTTATCATTCTAAAAATTGCATATTGTAGGAAAACTCATATTTTATCAATTTTGAATGTGGCTGGATTTTTATGAACTTCTGGATATTTAATATACTTATTTTCATGAAAAATTAAATATTGTGCCCGCTGTTTGCCTTTAATTGCTTATTAAATTGCTCGTTCTACACTGTGCCCAAAACTCACATCCTTTGCATGCATAACGAGGCTTAATAAATTAGTTGGTGTTTTTCTTAAATGATTTTTAATAGGTCCAAAATTCATCATTTTTAAAGTCTAATAATTTTCCTAGATTCATCTCACATAGAATTATCTTGGTTAATATTTATATCTAAAAATGATTTAATTTGGTATTTATTAAAATTAATTTTGCAAAAATTACCCTGCATTCATTTTTAATTCATAATTAATTCATATATAGTCGAAAAATTCCAAAACAATTGCAGTAGCTTAATTTCATTGCATTTCATATTTTGGCGAAGTTTCATAATTTTTGGACTTAATTTGACTATACTTCAAATTTTAACCTTTGAAATTGGTCTAGATTGCATCGCATTTTCTTAATTGCATAAAAAATACCAAAAAAAAATTCTCCTGAAAACCAAACATTAGAATTGACTTAAAATTAATCTAAGGAAAAAGTTGCCTCCTTGAGTTCGACGTTGGGCTTGCCCAAGTAAAATAAAAAAATTTACCGCTTATGTTTAATTGATACATTAATCAAAGTGGTTTTGATAAGTCCGATTTTACTCGACTACAACAAACAACACATTAAATTTAATCGTTAATTCGATTGAATTAAGTATGGTAATCTGCAGCTTTTCAAGCTCCGGAGTCCATATAGTGGTGAGGTAATTCCCTGGACTAATCCCTGACGTAGAAAAGAAAGGAATAGGACTTAAATGAATGAGAAGGAATGAAACTTTTTGTGATAAGAAGTTTTGAAAAACTACAGAATTTGTTTGCTTTTCTCTTCTTTGTTACTTAGCATTCGCTAATTTTATCCTATGATTTATGGAAAACCCAACAGGTATCGGTGAACCATCGCAAGGACTTTAGTAATCCAACCAGCTTACATAGTAGACATCCATCCAGCCACAATATCTTTTCTTTGTAAGGTAGTTAGTAATATTTTTGTGTATTTCCTTCCAGATGATGTACATGTAATGGTTGTAATGGGACAATAAATCATGTGAACTGTATTTTTGTGAATGGAAAAGTGTTGAAATACTTTCTTCTGAGTACTTTTAATTACAATCTGTTTCTGAATGTTAGTTGTGATTGCTGAGTAAATTATTGCCGAGTAACCAGATCTTGATATGGGAGGATCTGATGGCCTGAGAATCGGGGTTGTGACACTACCGGTAGCCTCTACTCCTATAATTTTCGAATCTTCAGAGGGCACTTTTGTGAATCCCACTCTGGAATGCTTAGCTCAGTTGATCAAGAACACGAATGAGATGAGCTAGAAGCTAGATGACCTCACAACCTAAAAAACAGTCATAATTGCGCAAGTTGAGGCAAACCTAAATAGTTTTCATCATAAGGAGCAGGTACACCACAGTGACACACCACCTCTCGAGTCAGGTATAAGTTCTTTTATGTTATCTAATGTTGTTAATCTCAGGAGTGGTTGGACATTATATTTGACTGCTACAATTAAGGGTAAAAAATAAAGCTTCCATAGGTGAATCGTCATCACCATCAATAGATCCCATACTGAGCTCTGAATCCAATGAGGAAGGATGAGCAACGCCATCACAAAAAAAGATAAAAAAATGAAGAAAATAAAAAATTATCAAGCAATAATAATGAAGGCCTAATCGATGCAACCAAAGTGATGCCAACACTAGCAGCCGATCCCGTACAAGCCGACATAGTTGAATTTCCTTCTTTAAGTTTTCCGTATGTTGTGGATGACTATACTATGCTTAATCATCCATTAAAAATGAACACTTTTTTGAATGGAAATTTTGTTTCTGATGATACTTGCATTCTGATTACTGATGCATTGAAATAAAAAACAAAAAAATTTGAAAACAACCTTGTCGGATCCCATCATTGTGGAGTTATCACAAAACATAGAGCTAGAAATGTTGTTACTAAAATCCATGGAGTACATGCCTGCGATGAAGAAAGGACTAAAAGAGGGGTGTACAACTAAGCGTCACAAGAGAGGATGCAAGAATCCAGTCAAGTGCATTCTAACCATGGCAACTGTCAATGCTATCGACAACCTCCCAAGTAAAAAGAAGGACATGAGAGCACCTCTCATCAGATGTGAGATTTTCAACCAGAAGTTCGAAGAACATTTCTTGATAGCGGATCATCCATCAATCCGATGCCAATGTCACTACTCAAAGAATTTAGGTTGGGACTGTTGAAATCAACAAGAATGATTCTGCAATTCACAGACACATCAATGAAGCGGTTAAGGGGCATTTTGGAGGATGTCATCGCCACAATCCAAGGGATGAGGTTCCCTATAGACTTCATTATTCTAGATATGAAACCTCGACGTCCTTGATTCATACAAAGATAATATTGGACGGTCATTCCTTCGAATAGTTGAAGCAGTGGTTGACTATGGAAATAGAAAGATCACGTTTCGTTTGAGCGTCGATATGGTATTGATTGAAATGGTCCAAGTGATAAAGCTCCAGATTCTGTGTCAAATAAGAGTGAGAAGATTCAGAAAGAGACATTTGACTTTGATTTTCTAGCAGAAATCACAACATTATTCTTGGATGATAATGAAACCCAGGAATTCCCCTCCAGGGAGGAGTGCCTGGAATGCACAGTCGAATTTCCTCCAGTCCCTCAGGATGAGGTCCATACTAATGAGCTAACTAAGCTAATTGAAATCAATCCATCCCTGACAGAGCTAGATGGATTCCTTGCCGATCTTTCTGATGTCTTGCATTCTAATCCAGAGACAATCAAGGTGGACACCATACACTCGATAGATGAATGTTGACCGGGATTATTTTGGTAGTTTTGAATTAAGATATAAAATAAAAATACAACTGTCATTTCAACCTAAATAATCCTGCAACAAAACATTATTTATATTCTTTCTCAAGTAGAATTAATTACAAAAGAAATGTGTAGCAAAATAATTTTTGCGATTTAATTTACCTGTATAACTAACACGATCGAACTCAGGGAGGCTACAAATCCCGAGGATTATTCAAATAATAGAAAAAAATGAATTAAGAGGAAAAAGGAATCTCAAATGCTAACTACCTTGGTTTTTGTGAAATTATTATGTTTTTTAATTTCTAATTTTTTATTTTCCGATTTTCAAATTTTTAATGATCTTAAGTTTACAAATTTTAAACTTTCAAAAATATAATTTTCAAAACAAATTTCTAAATAAAAGAAATGCATTTTTTTGGATTTTTCAAATGTGACAAAAATGCTCAAAAATGCCCAAATAAAATATATTTGTGTTTTGATAAATTTTTTACTATTTTTGTAATTTTTCAAACAATTTTAGATTTTTTAGTATTTTCAAAATTAATAAAAATATGGGAAAATGCAAATAGTGAGCAAACAAGATTATTTTGCAAATTCAAAATACCAAATAAATGCAAAAATTATAAAATTATTATTATTTTCTATAAACTACAGAAAATTATCTACAAACAGGAGTTGAAATTACATTTTTTTATTTTTCTACAATTTTATATGATTTCTTAGATTTTGAGTACTTTGCAATTTTTGGGTTTTAAAAATAGTTAATGCGTGAAAAGTAGACATGAAATTAAACATACAAAAATAAAACTACTATAAATTTTTTAGAATTTTCGATGCAATATTCGATTTTTATGATTTTTCAAAGTATAAACAATAAAGAAATGATGTTTTTGAATTTTTAATAATAACAAATAAAAATAAAATGCAATGAACAATGGGTGCGGGGAGGGGCTCCAGACGATGTCACGGTTGATCAATGGCGAATGAGGACTGGAGCGACAGAGATGCCAGCCGGTGAGCGGTGGTCCAGGATTTCTTGGCGAAGGAGGGTGGTAGCGGGCCTGGAACTACAGATGACGGGTGGGCGACACATGCCCCGCGACGGCAACGATGTTTTGTTGTGCGTAGATGGCAGAAGATGATTCTAGCGGGTCTAGAGCAGCTCCAAGGGGCACCAGGGACGGTGGCTCGTGCGAGATGGAAATATTGAAGAGCCGCCTGTGATGGAGGGAGAGGTGATGGCAACAATGCCACCCACTTTTTATTTTTCTCCTTTTCTTTTTCTTTTTTTTAGAAGAAACTGAAACTACGGAATTTTCATATATTTTTTTGAGCAACAACTGAATCTTTTTTTATGAATCTTCTTATCCTTGTACCTTTAATAAAACAAAAGCACAAAAAAATACCTGATCCGAGCACGACAGCTCAATCAAAAGTTATTGAATAAAATAAAAAGAGAAATGTGAATGGATCCAGTGAAATAAGAGATGGATCCGGGTCTCCGGCTATCATACGCGGTCAGAGTGGGAAGATTGCGTGAGGTAGAACGTGAAGCGATGAGATTGAGAAAATGACGTGAAGTTGGTAATCGAAGATGGATTGATTCGTGATAAAAAAATAGGAATGAAAATCTAAGATCTAGAATTTAAAAAAAACAATGAAATAAAGATGAAAAATAAACCTAAAATTTTCTAGAAGAGAGATTAATAAATAAAGGGATGTAGATCTCAACGTGGGAGCGGAAAATGTCGTAATGGCCTTGACGAAGGTCGACTCGCTGTCACCGGAAGGCTCGGAGGCTAGGCTCCTTTCTACAATAAGAAGCTCTTGGAGATTAGGCTCCTCTCACCAAAGATTGATCAAATTAAAATGAGGGAGGAGGAGCCATATTAATAAGAAAAGAATTAAATTTGAATTTCGAAAATTGGAATGGAGATAAAGATAAAGAATATCTGAATGAAGATAAAGATAAGGAAAATTTGAATGGTGGAGCTAATAAAAATATTTACATTACTTACATAATTAATTAAATAAATTATTTATTTTCGCTACTTTATTAAGTTAAATAGTAAATGTTAATTATCTATTTTTTGGTGTGGTTTTTTAAGGGAATTGATTATATACATATACTATATACATATGGTACATTATATACATAATTAAATAAGGAAATTAGTTTATTTTTTTGTTTTAATTTTTAATTTTTAATTTTATTTTAAATAATAATTTTAAAAAAGTATTTACAATTATTTACAAATACAAAAAAATATATACGATAAATAAATGGTAAAATTACACAAACCACCTCAAAAAACCATCTTTCAAACCGAAACTCAAAAAATTATGAACCATAGCCATTTTAAAGGTAATTTAATTTAGAATACAATGGAAGTGAGTTTGATTCAATTTGAATTCTATAGAGCCAGAATTGATCTTTCAATTATCACTTTTTGGCTTTTTTTGATGTGGTTACTTTTATTCTGTAAATGATTTTATTTTGCAATTATTTTTATTATTTAGAATCCATTTATATTTACAACTTTTGTTTTGAAAATTATTTAATTTGAGGTCAATTTATATACAAATAAAATTACATAAGTTATATACAAATATACATAGAAAAGTATTTACAAGACATTTTTTGGATTTTCTGATTAAGGACCCTATCTCCCCCTACTTTATTCCTAGTTGATCAGGAGTCTTAACCTTCTCGTGGGGTTTGGGTTAGCATGTATCTATTACATATATACAATCCTTTTTTTCTTTTTTTCCTTTATTTATTTATTTAGTTACGCTAAAATAACAATATATATACAATATTTATACACAGATGCAAGTTAGCAAGAATAAGGATTTAGTTTTATATACATGTATTTTATAAGGGATTTTAAGCTAAAATAAATGAAAAAGGTGACAAAATGCAGATTCATTACCCCCCTATGCATTACCTTTGCTAGTCCCTTAACAAACACTTATTAGAAAGAATAAGTGAATAAAAGAAAAAGAAAGGAAAAATAAAGAAATTAGGACAATAGTAAGTTTTAAACTTATCTACATAAAATTGTAGTATGGAGTTCTGTCAGACCTTTGGACTGTTAATGTGGCGGAACCTTAATGGGAAATGGATTTAAAACCTAACAGCCTCTAAGTTCCAGAAGACTAATATTCAGGTCTCCTAAATAGTCAGGTCAAAACAAGTCTGCACACACAAATTCTTATGACTATGAATCTTTACTTGTATGGTGTAAGTGAAATATAGCTCCCCATCTCAAAAGTAGCAAAGAAACAACCTCTCTCAACAAGGTAACTCTAGTCCCTCGGTCTAGCAACTTTCGCTCGAGGAGCGGGGATATTCCCTTCTGAGTTCAAGTACAACCAACTCAAGAAGAGGGGATGGAGAAAGGAATGGATGGTAACCAGTGTAGCTACCTATCCTTGTTTGCATGACCAGGGTAACCAAGTCATCCAGCTGCAAGCTTACAAAAATTTGACTTTGGAGCTCTTATTTATTATTTTTTTCACTTGTATATACTATCCGGAAGGCATTTTACTTTTCAATCAGGCCTGTCCACTTTTGGAGATTCTGCATTTTTTCTCTTTCTTTCTTTTTTTTTGAAAATATATACAAGATGCATCATGTACATAAGGAGTTTTTCTTCTTGAGCTTGTAGACTATCCCTCTTTTGAAGCATTATTGCAACCCCACAACATCATGTCTTTAGACCTCAATGCTACTAGATTAGGTTGAGATACACTACCGTCCCTAGAGGAAGATGAGAGGTTCTGCCTGGATGTACTACCCTCGTATGATACTCCAAGCCAAGAGATTATGCCTCCTCACTACCTCCTCCATGAAGAGCTATGTGTAGAGTGCTTGTCCAAGATAAGACACGGTCTGAAAGAATCATGCATGTGTTGTTAAATATTCTACTTAAACTAATCAAGATGACATATGAACACAATCTTATGGACTCAAAGAATTAAGTCGCTAGGACTTGAAAAGTCTTAAATCTAGTTCTTATAAGGATCCATTGAAATTAAGTGACTAAGCTCCATTCTTCAGCTTTATTCCAGACTTAGTTTAAATGTCAATACTATCCTAAAAATCCACATGCAAATGCAAGAAAATATGTACAATGCAAAAAGAAAGTAAAATTTTTTGAAACAATTTTCTAATTTTGAACTTTTTATGTATTTGTGGAAAGAAAGAAATAATGTTGCACATGTAAAAAAAGATTTTTTTGAAATTATGTAAATTTTTATAGACTTTTGGTTTTATAGTTTTTAGGGATTTTTTAAAGGAAAAAGGGTTAGTATAATATATACAAGTATATACGTGGATAAATGTTTTTTGTTTTTTTTGTTTTGTTTTGCTTTTTTGTTTTTGTTTTTGTTTTTCTTTTTTAATAAAAGTGACCAATGACTATATATACGTGGATTTTATTCGTTTATATACATTTCTCGAAAATGATCATATTTAAAAGTATGAGTTATGTCTAAAGTATATATACAATATATACGACACCCCCTATACTTAGCTCGAACTATGTCCTCATAATGATCAGAGAGCGGCAAAGGAAGATATAACTCATGCTAAGTATAGAAAAATGAAAAGACTCCTATGCTACAACGACTCTAAGAAAAGATGAAAAGAATATAAGTTGACAATCCCCCTATACTTAGGATCAAGTAATCCTAAGTATAAAGATTGTACAAAAGGGAAAAACTAATGAAGAGAATGTACGGACTAAACGGCTCGACTTGCCCCCCGATACTTAGGGTAGAATAGCCCTACGCATAGAATATCAACAAGTTGGGGGACAATCGAGTGATCACAAGAATAAAACACAAAAGAATCGATATGAACAACATCACTCCCCCTATACTTTGGGTAGTGTATCCCTAAGTATAAGAAAAAATAGGAGTGATGAACATGACGAAATGAACAACTCTAATCATTCACCCCCCTACACTGAGGATAGAGTACATCCTAAGTATAACACACAGATACAAACAAGAGGAGAATAATAAATGGAAGAAGGACGAAGAAAATCAAGACGAAACACATATATACAAGGTAGGCATTGTTGAGGTGCCTCTCAACAAGCACTAGAGTTTATGCCCCTAGCTAGGAGCAAAGGCTAGGACAATAAAGTATCAAGGTTCAGGACGACATCTATAATGTGAATACCGTACTATTGTTGTTATCTCAGTGTGAGAACAACAATGTGGTCAACAAAGCAAAGAAAAACAAGATAAGCAATCAGGTGGGTGTCTGCTACCAGGTAAATACATGTGTAGATAAAATTAGGCACCGATAGCACAAAAGAAGTCCTTGGCTCATGATCAGAGTGGAATGAATGGTTGGAGGCAAAAATGGAACGTGGAGAAGGAAGGATCTGTCATGGAATCCTCCATCTCAATCTCGAAAATGTAAGGTCAAGATCATGAGATTCAATAAGAAAGCAGATATCCGATGCATGTAATGAAGAGATATCAAGTATATCATCGAATAACTCAAGGGTTGGCTCATCATTCTGAGGGTCGTCAAGGAAAGAAGGAAGATCTAGTTCAGAAAAATCACAAGTATCAGAAGAATTTGGAAACTCAGAATAATCAGAAGGCTCGGTCTCGTGATCCGATAAATTGGATGCACAACCAGGGAGTTAAACCAAGTACAGAGTACACATCGCCCATAGATAACCCTCAATAGATATGAGAAATCAGGATAATTCGAGGGAGAGAATGAATGATTATATTCAAATAACGTGTTCTCTCTAGAACTAAAAGAAAAACCGTCCAATGGATCAGGAATATCAGGCTCAAAGAAATCTTGGTCAAAATCAAAGAGATCATTGACCTACCAGACTAAAGGGATCTAAGCCTGAGAAATATTGGATAACATTTGACCCTCAGAGTAAAGGGTGGGAGGGAGGGAAATATGAGTGATGATGATTTTTTATTTTTAATTTATTTTTTAGTGATTGCTAATGATCTAGAGAGAAAAGATCGTAACTAATAAACACCAAGCACACACAAACACAAAACAGACCCCCAATTCACCAACTCAACACAATGGGAAGACCGTGAAGGTTCGGTCAATTATGTTGTCAATTTTAGAGTTAGGTGATCAAACACAAAGTTGTACAAACACTTAGGTTGGCTTATGGGATTGGGGCAGTAATCCTAGTGTATACGTAAGCAAGTAAATGCGAATACAATGAGGGGGTTGCTCTCCCAAAACAATTATGTGAATCAATTACGTTTAATTCTAATAGTCCAAGTGATATTAGCAGTCCCAAATTTTAATTTTTCAATTATCACTTTTTTGATATTTTTGAACAAACACGTTTAACGATTTTTTCGATTTCCTTTTATTCCTATATCCACAAAACAGAGGGGGGAAATGAAAAAATCAATGCGCGATTAAATACAATGATGCATGCAAGGGTTAGAGATGCGTACCTTGTTGCCAATACTCTCCATGCAAAATAATCCGCACAGAATCTAAATAAAGAAAAATAAACTAACCTATATGATGCAAGTGAACCGTCCTAATAATAGCTTCTATTAATTTGACAAGAACCAATTAAATTTAACTAAGTCCAGTTACGCTCTATTCTATAGGTACATAAATTCTTGTTTAGGGTTTTTGGACCTAATTAATTATCTGGATCAAGCAAATTAATTAAAGTAATCAATAGGTAGCTCACGAAATCCGTGTGAGACAAAGAAAAATAAGGCGATGAAAACAAAACCAGTGAGGTCCTCCAAGTCCACCGGCACTTGGCGAAATAATCCCCCTAACAAATGAATGTCCATTTACATGAGTTCAAATGCTAGAAATAAATAAAAGAAAGTCTAAAATATTTTTTTTGTCTCTTTCAAATCGTCTTCTCCTCCTCTCACACTCTCCTGCAGTTCTGAGAAGAATCAAGCTGGCTCCACTTCGCTTGGGTGCTTCGTCTCTCCTAGGATCTCCTACTTCGCTCTGTGGGCCCTCGCAAGAAAAAGGAAAGAAAGAATGTGTAAGAAATACAATAATATGAGCAAGAAAAAATGAAATAAATATAGTGACAATGGAATAAATGTGGAATATATACAATGATTAACTACTAAGAAAAGTAGGTTAAAAGAAAAACCTAACTACCCTTGCTATGCCTCCTCGGCAACGATGCCATTTTGTTGACCGGGATTTTTTGGGGTTTTTAATTGAGATATGAAATAACAGTGCAATTGTCGTTGCAACCCAAATAATCCCGCAACAAAAATTTCTTAATTTTCTTTCTCAAGCTAAATTAATTATAAAAGAAATGTGTAGCAAGGAAATTTTTGCTATTTAATTAACCTGTATAGATGACATGATCGAACTCAGAGAGGCTACAAATCCCCAGGGTTATTAAAATAATCAAAAAAATTCAATTAAGAGAAAAAGGGAATCTCAAATGCTAACTACCTTGATTTTTATGAAATTTTTATCTTTTTTTATCTTTTTATTTTTTATTTTCTGATTTTCAAAATTTTAATGATTTTAAGTTTTGTAAATTTTTATTTTTTAAAAATATAATTTTCAAAACAAATTTTTATACAAAAGAAATGCATTTTTTTGGGTTTTTAAAATATGACAAAAATGCTCAAAAATGTCTAAATAAAATATTTTTGTATTTTGATATTTTTAATATTTTTGTAATTTTCCTGAAAATTTTAGATTTTTTAGTAATTTTAAAATGTATAAAAATAGGGGAAAATGCAAATAGTGAGCAAAAAAGATTATTTTGTAATTTAAAAATACCAAATAATTGCAAAAATTATGAAAATTATTTTTCCTATACTAAAGGAAATTATCTACAAACAAGAACTGAAATCACATTTTTCTACAGTTTTATATTATTATTTTAGATTTTAAGTATTTTACAATTTTTTTGGGTTTAAAAAAAATAATGCGTGAAATTTGGAAGGAAACTAAACACACAAAAATAAACCTACTTTATTTTTTTAGAATTTTTGAAGCAATATTCAAATTTTTATGAATTTTCAAAGTGCAAACAGTAAAAAATGATGTTTTTCAATTTTTAATAATAACAAATAAAAATAAAATGCTATGAAGTTTTTATACAATGAAGATGCACACAACATGAGTCTAACTTGATTTTTGCGGAATTTACTGAGCAACAAATTATTTTTATTTCAACAAGAAAACATGTAACTGAAGTCTGGCGAACAGGGACTGATATGTAAATATTTGAAGTTTCTGCATAAAAAAGTAAAAAGAGAAACTAAGGGAGGAATATTGCAAATTACCCAAATAACACGTGTGATGCATGTGTGTGCACTCTGTGGTGACCTTTCTGCAAATATGGATACCTCTTGGTATCTGAATGATATTTGCTGAAATTTTTTATTCCCCCTAGGGTTTCTGTGGCTTCTTCATTCTTTTCACGTGGCTTCTTCGTTCTTTCCCCACGAGGCAAAGGGGGTGCCACCCCTATCTCTTCCCTCCAAAGGGCCATCGACGAGCAGCCTTCAGGCAGAGACGTCGAGGAGGGCGGCAGGCTTTGTGGCTCCAGGTGGAGATCAGTAGTCGGTGGAGCGATGGTTGCTTGAAGGCGAAGTCCACTGCGAAGGAGCAGATGGTAGGTGCTGGGTGAAAATGGCGAGATGGCAGACAAGGTCGGCGGGCGTGGGTAGGTGCTCCAGGCGATGTCACGGTTGATCAACAACGGATGAGGACTGGAGCGACGGAGATGGCAACCGGTGAGCGGTGGTCCAGGAGCTCCTAGCGATAGAGAACGGTAGCAGATCTGGAACTGCAAATGGAGATTACTCTAGACGGCATCAACGGATGGGTGGCGTGGCTGGTCAGGGTTGAGGGGTTGTCACACACCCTGCAATAGTGATGTTGCTTTGTTGATCATAGATGGCGGAAGATACTTCTAGCGGGTCTGGAGGAGCTCTAAGGGGCCTCGGCGACGGCGGCTCATGTGGGATAGAAACGGTGGTGAAGAGCCGCCAGCAGTGGAGGGGGTGGTGACGGCATCAGTACTATCCACTTATTTTTATTTTTTTTTCTTTTTTTTGTAAAAAAACTGAAACTGAAGAATTTTTTATATTTTTTAGCAACAACTTAATTTTTTTATACTTTTTTATCCTTGTACATGAAATAAAATAAAAGCAAAAAATCCGACTCGAGCACGACGGCTCGGTCAAAAGTTATTGAATAAAATAAAAAGAGAAATGTGAATGTTTTGAATACGGTAAAATGAGAGATGGATCCGTGTCTTCGGCCACCATACGCGGACGAAGTTGGAAGATAGCATGAGGTAGAATGTGAAGCGATGAGATCGAGAAAATGGCATGAAGTCGATAATCAGAGATGGATCGATTTGTGATAAACAATTAGGATAAAAATCTAAGATCTAGAATTAAAAGTGAACAATGAAATAAAGACAAAAATTAAACCTAAAATTATTTAGAAGAGAGATTAAGAAATAAAGAGATGTGGATCTCACCGTGGGAGCGGAAAATGCTGTGATGGCCTCGACGGAGGCTGACTCGCTATCACCGGATGGCTCAGAGGCTAAGCACCTTTCTACAACAAGAAGCTCTTGGAGATTAGGCTCCTCTCATCAAAGATTAATTAAATTGAAATGAGAGAGGAGGAGCCATATTAATAGGAAAAGAATTGAATTTGAATTTTGAAAATTTTAATTGAGATAAAGAAAATTTGAATGAAGATAAAGACAAGAAAATTTTGAATGGTGGAGTTAATAAAATTATTTACATTATTTACACAATTAATTAAATAAATTATTTTTTATTACTTTATTAAATTAAATAGTAAATGTTAATTATTTAATTTTTTGGTGTGGTTATTTAAGTGAATTGATTATATACATGTACTATATACATATGGGACATTATATACATAGTTAAATAAGGAAATTAGTTTATTGTTTTGTTTTAATTTTTTATTTTTGTTTTATAATTAATTTAAAAAAGTATTTACAATTATTGACAAATATAAAAAATGTATACGATAAATAAATGGTAAAATCGCACAAATCACCCCAAAAAACAGTCTTTCAAACTGTAACTCCAAAAATTATGAACCATAGCTATTTTAAAGATAATTTAATTTAGAATACAATGGAAGTGAATTTGATTCAATTTGAGTTCATATGGAGCCGAAATTGATCGTTCAGTTATTGCTTTATGGCTTTTTCCGGATATGGTTACTTTTATTCTGTACATGATTTTATTTTGCAATTATTTTTACTATTTAGAAACCATTTTTGTTTATAACTTTTATTGTGAAAATTATTTCATTTGAGGTCAATTTATTTACAAATAAAATAGTGTAAATTTTATAAAATATACACAAAAAAGTATTTACAAAACATTTCTTTGGATTTTCTGATTAGGGACCCTATCTCCCCCTATTTTATTCTTGGTCGATCAGGTCAAGTCTTGACCTTCTCTCAAGGTTCTGGTCAACCTGTATCTATTACATATATACAATCCTTTTTCTATTTTCTTTATTTTTCCTTTTATTTATTTATTTATTTTTTTTTAGGTTAAAATAATAATATATGTACAATATTTACACATAGATGCAAGTTAGTAAGAATAAGGGTTTAGTTTTATATACATGTGTTCTATAAGGTATTTTAAGCTAAAATAAATGAATAAAGATGATGAAATGCAGATTCATCACTTACACTGATCACAATTGCTGAAGTCACCATAGAGCCGATTTAGACCCCTCCAGAGCTAAAACCATTACCCTCATCGATGAGGTACACCTTCTTACGGGTGAGCAGAACTTATTCTCGGTCTTTATCAATCCTCAAGTAATCAAGGACCAGGAATCTTGCTTCCTCGAGGTTCAAGAGAGAAACCACAAGGTAATCGGTTGGAAGATTACGAATCTCCATGGGATAAATCCTTCATTGTGCTCCACCACATTTCTTTAGAAGAAGACAACAAACCTTTCTATGAGTTTCAATGTCGGCTGAATCCAAATCTTTGTGAGGTCGTGATGAAAGAAATCACAAAATGGTGTGATGCAAATTTTATCTATCCCATGTCAGACTCAAAATGGGTATGTTTGTTACATGTGGTCATTAAGAAATCTGGAATCATTATCGTAACACACGACAAAGGAGAGGAGATTCCGACTAGTGTACCTACATCTTGGTGCATCTATGTGGATTACAGATGCTTGAACCTTGCCACCAAGAAAGATCACTTCCCATTGTCCTGCATTGATCAAATAGTCGAAAGACTTGCTGCAAAGGAATACTTCTGTTTCTTGGATGGGTACTCTGGATACAATCAGGTTGCAATGGCACCTGAAGACCAATAGAAGACCACCTTCACCTGTCCATTTAGGACATACGCTAAGACGGATGTTGTGCAGATTATGTAACGCCTCTACTATATTTCAGAGATGTATGATGACCATATTTGCTGAAACGGTGGGCAATTTTCTTGAGGTATTCATGGATGATTTTCAGTCTACAGAGATAAGTTTGATCGATGTCTGACATATCTAGACCGAGTGCTTCAGTGATGATGCAAAGTCAATTTGGTACTCTCATGGGAAAAGAACCACTTTATGGTGACTGAGGAAATTGTGTTGGGTCACATAATCTACAAGCAAGGCATGAAGGATGAGCGGTCTAAGGTGGAAGTGATATAGAAACTTGAGACACCTACTACATTGAAGCATGTCAGCTCGTTTCTGGGTATATCGGTTTCTACAGAAGGTTCATCAAAGATTTTGGCAAGATTGTCCGACCATTGATATAGCTTCTAGGCACAGACTCTGATATCATTATAGATGATAGAGTGATCAATGCCTTTGATCAGTTGAACGAAATAATTACCTAGGGTCCTATCTTAAAACCACTGAATTGGTCTCGTCTATTCGATATCATTACAGACACTTCTAATTATGTTATTAGGGTTGTGTTGAAGATGGGATGGATGGCCATATGCGATCATTATGCTAGCAAAACACTGGATGAAGTCTAGAGAACTTACACGGTCACAAAGAAAGAGCAACTAACGGTAGTGTTTGCACAGGAAAAATTCAAGTCACATTTTCTCGGTTTGAAGGTTATTGTTTACATTGACCATTCTGTCATATGGTACTTACAAAGCAAGAAGGATGCGAAGTCACATTTACTTAGTTGGATACTTCTACTCCAAGAGTTTGATTTGGGAATGCAAGATAAACCTAAAGTCAAGAATGTTATGGTATATCACCTTTCCAGAATTAATGAGTTAGATACTCCTGAGCATAACATCATTCCAATTACTGATACCTTCCCAGATGAAGCGATATTGTCAGTCACCTTGCTTCCTTGGCATGCTAATATTGTGAACTACCTTGTCTCGTAGGAAGTTCCACAAGATTGGCCAAAGCTAAAAGTGGACAAGTTCATGTTCGAGATTCATTTTTACCAATGGGAGGATCCATACTTGTTTAGAGAGAGTGCAACTCGTATCTAGTGAAGATGCATTCTTGTGGAGGAGTATACAAGTGTCCTAAATCATTCTCACAAGCTAGAATATGGAGGACACCATTATGGAAAGTGGACAACAACAAAAGTGCTTCAATGTGGCCTCTAGTAGCCAACTCTTTTTAAAGATGCTACTGAATATATCAAAGGTTGTGCTGACTGGCAAAAAATGTGCGGTAGCATTAGTTCTTGAAATACCATGCCTCCCAAGTACATTCAGATATCATATGCCTTGGATGCACGGGGTATCGATTTCGTGGACCCATTTCTGAAAATCCAGGTTTTCAAATACATCTTGCTTGTTGTCGATTATGTTAGTTGATGGGTGGAGGCTATCCCAGCTCGAGCCATCGATAATCATGTTGTTTGTCAATTTCTCAAAGATAATATCATTCCACGATTCGGGATTCCAAAGATTAATATATCCGATGGGTGAAGCCATTTTATTAATAAAGAGGTCAAGAATCTTACAAAGGAGTACATCATCGAACATCGTGTCACATCTCATTACCGCCCATAGTATAATGTCTTGGATGAGTGTTCAACCATGGAGATCAAGATAATTTTACAAAAAACTTGTGCACCCTCATAAAAAGAACTAGTCACAATTGCTCGACTCGATTTTGTGGGCTTATCGTACAACGTACAAGTCTCCTTTAGGCATGTCTCCCTACAACCTGGTGTATGGCAAATCATGTCATTTTCCCATCGAGTTCATTCATAAATCATCATGGGCACTCGGTGTGTGCAATTTAGATTGAGAGAAAGCTGACAAGAACAGAAAGATTGACCTAAACCGATTGTTCGAATTTTGAGACTCTGCATACGACAACACCTTATGTATAAAGATAAAGTCAAGAGATGGTACAACAAACATCAAAATAAAGACTTTAGAGCCAAACAATAAGGTGTGGTTGTTTAATGCAAAGTTAAAGCTATTTCTTGGCAAGTTGAAAAGCAAATGGTCAAGACCTGTTATTGTGAAAAATATGTGTGACAACGGTAGCATCATCATATTAAGGTTTTCATCTGATGCACAACCTTTTGTTGTCAATGAAGAATTACTAAAACCATACCTTAATCATTATACTTTCATGTTCATTGTCGATTCAATGTAATATATCAAGAAGAGCTCCCAACAGACGTAGGACTAGAAACCTGATTCCAAAAACATCTTTTCTTTTTCTTATTTTCTTCTTTTCTTTTCCTCTTTTCATTTTCTTCCTCCGATTACTCATTCGTCCCTTTCATCGTTGTTATACTTAGGATATGCTTCATCCTTAGTATGGGGAGATGAGTGACTAGAGTGTTCATTCTTTGATCCCTCATCTATCTCCCAACTTGTTGGTAATTCTTTTCAGTACTTAGGGCATCTTTACCCTAAGTATAGGGAGACATAGGCCGAACCGATGATTTCGTATATTCTAACCCTCAATCGTCCCTGCTTTGTGTATGCCCAAGTATAAATAGGAATAGTTAACCCTAAGTATAGGGGGGAAGATCAACTTCTCATTTTAAGTCATTGTCGTGTAGACTTTTCTATACTTAGCACGAGTTATGTCTTTGCTTTCTACTATTTGGTCACTATGAGAACATAGTTCGAGCTCGGGGGGGTCTTATATATGTATATATACGTTAGCCATAACTCATACTTTTGTATTTTCATCTAATATGGCTAAGACATTGAGTAAGGGTATACAACGAATCAACTGTAATGAGTGCATTCATATAAAATCTGCATATACCACTAATGCACTAATTCTTTTTCTTTTCCAAAAATCCCCCAAAAAAATTACAAAATATCAAAATTACCTAAATAATTGCAAAATTTTTGAAAACCCTATAAAAAGTTCAAAATCAGAAAATGATTTCTCAAAAATATTTTCTTGCATTGCATAAGCATTTTTCTGAATGGTTTTGACAATTGAACAAGTCTAAATAAAATATGAAGATTAGAGCTTGGTATATACCTTAATCCATTTAATTTATGACAAACTTGTTAAGGACTAGAATTGGGACGCTTCAGGTCACTTCGAAATACGTTTTTAGGTTCCATCAGACTATGTTAATGAGTCGATTCAATGTGACTAACTAGAACCTTTCATGTGAGCCATACGACTCTTGAGATAATGGCATGACTTGAGACCTCGCACTCAACATGTAGCTCAGTCAAGGGTTGTTGAAAGATCTTGGAGTCTAAGTTTGGATGATACTAGGTCGCTTCGTCACGGGTGGCTCATGAACCATTCTTGGGGACTGCCGAAATCGATACTTCAACTCAACCATTCTTCTAGTAGCATGGTAATCTGAAGACTGTAGAATAGATTGAAACAAAGTTTCTGATGAGGAATGCTCTGCTAGCACAATTTTTTCTATGACCTCTAAACATCGACAAAATAATAGATTCTATATCCCTCGGGGAAAAACAAGAATGCAAAGTAATGCCAAACAAAAGAATACTCAACAAGATGACTACACAAAAAACTTCAAAAATTTGGAACTTCCAGAAAAGGTCTGCTTCTTGGTCAATACTTGGTTACACTGACCAAGCTTCATAAGGAAATATGTCTACAGTGGTCAGTATCCACTTCTTTTCCCTTTCTTCTAGCTTCTCCTTAATTCATTGCGCACTAGCACACACTTGAACTCAGAAGGAAATATTAATCTCCCAAAGGATGAGTTACAAGAGGAGGAGACGACTGGATAGTTCGACAATTTATCTGGAAAGAGCTAACACAATTCACACACATGATACCTATCATTTCAAGGTTACAAGTGTATATGTCTAAAAGGACAGTTCTGACATGACTATTAAGTTGAACTGAATAGAAGATCATAGAATCTAAGGGATGTTGAGTCACAACTCCTAACTTGAATATGGTTCCGAATACATCTACAATCCAAAGGTCTTAATTGATCTCCAAACTTTGATTTTGTAAAGACAAGTTTAAAAGTCATAATCAGTCTATCTTCTTTATTTTATCTTTTGCATCACTTATTCTCCTAATAAGTGTTTGCTAGGGACCAACAAATGTAAGTATAGTGGGGAGATGAATACCCATTCATTTACCTTTATTCCTTTAATTTGTCTTTAAATCCCTAGATAAATACATGTAAATATATCTAACTTGTACAAATTAAGACACTAACTATTGTTTGTAGATAGTACATAAATACATGTATTTAACTACAAAAAAATGAATAAAGAAAAGAAAAGAAAAATAAAGGAAGTATACAAATACTGATTGACCCTAAACCTCGAAACTAGGTCAATATTGACTTGGTCGATAAGGAATAAAGTAGGAGGAGATAAGGGCAAATAAATACAAACAAAAATGACATAGGCACCTAGAAACCCTAGGTGTCCACTACATTACATATATCGCCAAACTATCACTAATTTATACACTCTCTTACACACTTCATATATATATATATTCAGTACAAAACATGTACACAAAAAATATATAGAAAAATAGAAAAATAACTGCACATAAAAATGATGCATTGTATAATTGGGACATTAATGAATCCATGATTCATTATCATTTCTATCATATATTATCTTAAAACCCTTAATAAATACATGTAAATATACATTAGTTCTCATCTTTTTTTCAAAATCAGATTCATGAATAAAAATGCATTTTTATGCATTAAAAGACATAAAAAATAAATTGAAAAATATACATAAAAGAAAAGAAAGGTATACTGTAAATATGTACATATTATAATAGATGACAATGAAAATATAAATATAGCGATAAGATATATTTTTACAACCTAACTAACCCCCGAGACCACGTCAACATGGATTGGTCGACAAACAATAAAGTAGGGGGAGATAAGGAAGAAAACACCAGAAAATAACTAATCATGTACTTTACACGCTAATTTCTAATTATTAATTATATCTACAATCTTCAACTAAATTCAATTAATTCATATGTACAAATTTTTCACCAAACTCTTCTCTATTGTGTTTATAAAAATTATATAAAAATATAAAAATCATAAAAATCCAACATGTATATATGCTAAGAAATCTAGATTACAAATTGTCAATTTCCAAACTTCCCAACCAAATAACTTCTTCATATGAACTCCCAATTTCACTATGCTCACCTTTAAAGTTCATAAAGTAAAACTCTCTAATTAATGAATGTGATTTCATTGAAAACGAAGTCCGTTAACAAAAACTCAGTTTGTGGACCTAATGACAACTGGATTTCTGGGCTATTTATTTTATTCTGTACATATTATTAATAGAATAAGTGATTTAGAAATTTCTAACTATTTTTTCTCTTATTTATTTATAAAATAATTTCTAAAATTAAAATCTTTATTTAATATTTAAATAAATCAATAACCCATAAAGTAGATGAAATTGAACTGAAGTGTATATACTTGTACTTATTAGCAAATGTAAATTAAATTATTAAATTCTATAAAAATTCATAAAACCTTTATTTATTAGTATATCAATTAATAAAATATGAAAAGGTACCTTATTTATTAAAATATCTAATTAAAAATGTGAATGATTTTTATAATGTTTTCTATATATATTTATTAACATTCTATTTTTATACCCTAATATATATACAATATATTATAATTTTGATAGTTTAATTATTTATTTTTTGTTTATACCTATTTAAAATAATGTTATTTACTATTTAAAAAAGAATTTATAATTAATTTATATCTCTGATTTATGTGGTGCTAACTTGTGCTTCTTCAACCTCAAGAATCTGTTGAAGTGTTGTTCCAACCTTCGACCTTCACTTAATTTTCCAGCCTTCATTTCTTCACCTAAATTACATCCAATCCATCCATGCCCTTCTTCTAACAACCAAGATACACATCAACCCTTGGTTACAGTCCCACCTCCATCCCTCTTCTCTATTTAATCCAATGAAGTCGACCATTCCAATCTAATTTCTCCAACAATGGCGAACTGACCGAACCTCCACCCTTCCAAGCCTTGCTCAAGCCACCTCGTATCACAATCGACATCGGCCTAGCCCATGCGTGGAAGAGGGAAGATCGGTGGAGGCGTTCCAAGTCCATCCGCCTTGCATCGTGGCTTGAGCCATCGCATCTAACGCTAGGAAACTACCCCGTTGAGCCATTACCAGAAGGTCCTACACCTTCTACTCACAGGTATTTCCTCCATTTTTCTCATCCATTTTATTCTCGATTTTCTTGCTAATTTAATGCCTTTAATCACCTTAGTTAGATAAATCACCGAAATCTTGATTCCAATGAAAACTCACAACCAACTCGATTCATTTTAGCTCGAAATTCGATATGAAAGTCCACCATTCTGGAACCCATATTAAAGATTCTATTTGTGCGCAAGAACATTTCATTTGCAGGATGACTCCAGCTGAATCGAGCCACATATAATTCTTGTAGATCATCCTTTTTTCTAGAGTGAAATATTAACTTCAATTAAAATGAATTCAATGCATTCTTCTTCTGCCTCCTGGAAACCCTAGCAAGGACCCATCTTCTTCAATTGTCTCACTTTTGAATTAGGCAAGCTCGAAGGGGGAGGTGCCCTCTTCTGGCCCCACCTTCGACATGTTTCATCCATTGCCAACTGCCAATCCATCACTAGAGTCGTCGGGATTCAAATCCCGTCACCGCCTGCTCCAATTTGGGGAAGAACTTCATCAAGAATTCAGAAGCATATTTCGTCGACATGTGGCATTCACAAACAGTCCATATTAACCCGCATGATCTAATCACAACCACATATTGATGAATCTGCATTTCATCATCTTTTTTCATTTATTTTAGCTTAAAATCCTTTATAAAACACCTGTATGTATCACTAAATCCATATTATTACTAAACTACATTTTTGTGTAAATATTATACATTTATTACTATTTTTACCTAAAATAAATAAATAAAAGAAAAATAAAGAAAATAAAAGACTGTATATATGCAATAGATACATGCTGATCCGAACCCCGAGAGAAGATCAAGATTTGACCCGATCGACTAAGAATAAAGTAAGGGAGATGGGGTCTTTAATCAAAAAATCCAAAAAATACTTTGTAAATACTTTTCATTTATTATGTGTATATTTGTATAAAACTTACATTATTTTATTTATCCATAAATTTACCTCAAATTAAATAATTTTCTTAATGTAAGTTGTAAATAAAAATCTTTTCTATATAAAAATAATTACAAAAGAAAATCATATACAGAATAAAAGTAACTACATTCGAAAAAAATCATAAAGTGATAATTGAAAGACCAATTTTGGCTCCATATGAACTCGAATTGAATCAAACTCACTTCCATCGTATTCTAAATTAAATTATATTTAAAATGACAATGGTTTATAATTTTTGGAGTTACGGTTTGAAAGATGATTTTTTGGGGTGGTTTTTGCAATTTTACCATTTATTTATTATAAATATTTATTTATATTTATTATTATAAGTAATGTATTTGTAAATAATTGTAAATATTTTTAATAATTATTTAAATTAAAATTAAATAAAAATAATTTTCTAAAACGTAAAATAACATAATTTCCTTATTTAGGCATGTATATAATGTAACACGTGTATGTATTATATGTATATAGTTAATTTACTTAAATAACCACCACAAAAAATTAAGTAACTAACATCTATTATTTAAATTAATAAAATGATGAAAATAATTTATTTATTCATAATTATGTAAATAATACACCATATGTATATGATTTAATTAATTCCTTAATTAACCCACCATTAAGGTGGCTCATTAAGTTATTGGTATTTATTATTATTTTAATTAATATAATTTTGAAAATTATTTTATTTATTAATTTAATTTCACCATTAACATCTTCCCTCTTTTTCCTCTCCATTAATTCAATTTTTAGAATTCAAATTTATTGTTATTATTATTTATTTGGCTCCTCTTCCCTCATTTCCACTTGATAATTTTTTTGGTGAGAGGAGCCTACTTTCCAAGAGCATTCTTGTTATAGAAAGGTGCCCAACCTCCGAGTCGTCCAGTGATAGTGTGGCGATCTTCACCGAACCATTACTGCGTTAATCAAATCCCAGTTGGTTAGATCCAATCCATTTTCTGTCTTTTAACTAAGTAAATTTAGGATCAATTTTTATTTTATTTTCGTTGACAATTTTCAATTTTAGATCACACTTTCGCATAGTTAATCATTGTTCTCAATCGATCTAATCCGATCTGATTTCACATTCACTTCTTATTCCCAACACGTTAACATTATATCTCACATGATCTCTCACCTCTGGCAACGCATAGTGGCCGGGAAGACTAGGTTCTATTCCATCACAACCGTCGGAACTGTTTTCACTCACATTCTCTATTTATTTATTTGGAACTGAGCCGTCGTGCTCGAGTCGTTGTTTTTATTGTAGGCATATAAAAGGAATAAAAATCACTTGTTGTTCTTTACAAAAAAATAAAAGTTAGGATGGCGATGACCGTCGCCTAGATCTCCCGATCCTCCTCCTACTGCCTGGAGCAAGAACCTCGCACGAGCCGCCGTTGCCGACCACTGTTGGAGGAAACCCATCCACCGTCCGCCTTCTAGCCAGACCGCGTCTGGAGTCACCATTCACCATCGATCGCCCGCTGCCTTCCGCTCGAGGAAGCCTCTTCGCTTGGAGGAACATCGCACTAGCTCCCCATCTCCATCGCAGACCTCCGCTCATAGCGTTGTTCACCACATCCCATGCGAAGAGCACTGTCGCCTGCTTTTAGCACGAAGGAAAGCTTCACTGCCCTTCCCATCGCTCCTGACGTAGACCCCCTCTGCCTCAAATTGCACGACCTAGAACTGCATGCCTATCGATCCAGTACGTGTCGCCCTCAAGAACCAACGTCCACCTTTGCCGTCCCTGCTCTAGAGCCACCACGAGCCACGAGAACCATCGGTGCCCCCAATTCTTGTGCAAGAAGAAGAGGGGTGACACCCCCCCCTTTGGGCAAATTGCAATAAAGCCCTCGAATATTCTAGAAATTACGTAAAAGCCCCCTCTAGAGCTTATAACGTGCAACAGACACCCTATTTGGGTAAATTATGAAATTCTCTCTATTTTTAATTCTTATTAATTTTTCATGCAAAAATAATAAAAATTTACATTTCAGTACATGTATTTCAGACATTTATTGTGTATGTTTTTCTTGTTAAAATAAATATTCTTATTGTTCAATAAATTCTCCAAAAACCATATTAGTTTCTTGTTACTTGTCTCTTCATTGTGTAAATTTTGCATTGCATTTTATTTTTATTTCCTTTTATTTAAAAAACTTTGCATTTTTCACTATTTGAAATTGGAAATATTCATAAAAAATAAATATTTCATCAAAAATTCTAAATAATTAGAATAGTTTTTTATATTTTATTTTCTATGCAAATTTCACAGGTTAATTATTTTTACAACCCAAAAAATTACAAATTACTAAAAATTAAAAAAATCACATAAATTTGTAGAAAAATCCAAAAAATATAATTGCACTTCCTGTTTGTAGATAATTTGTTATAGTTTTTAGGACAAACAAATCTATTTTTTTATTTTGTCTGATATCTTTAAATTGAAAAATAGTCTTGTCTATTTACTGTTTGATTTTTCTCGTATTTTTATTCATTTGAAAAATCTAAAAAATTCGAAAAATCTGTCAAAAATCACTAAAAATACTAAAGATATATTAAAATACAAAAATATTTTCTTTAGGTATTTTGATTATTTTTATCATATTTGAAAAATCCAAAAGTTGCATTTCTTTCGTATATAAATTTGCTTTGAAAAATTAATCATTTTGAAAATTTAAAATTTGCAAAACTAAAAACAATAAAAATTAAAAATCAGAAAATTAAAAAAATATAAAAAACATAAAAAATTAAAAAGATAAAACACTCATAAAAACCATGATAGTTAGCATTTGAGTTCCCTATTCCTATTAATTGATTTTTCGATTATTAGAATAAGCCTTGGGGTTTGTAGCCTCCCTGAGTTCAACCCCGTTGCTATACAAGTAAATTATATAGCAAAATTCTCTTGCTACATTTTTGTAATTAATTATTTGGAGAAGTAAATAATTTTTTTGTTAATGCTTGATTGGGTTGCGACGACCTATGTATAATACACCTAAATAAACCCTTTAAATCTCTCCCAACAAAATGGCACCGTTGTAGGGGAGGAATTGCGAGGGTAGTTAGGTTTTTCATTTGACCTATTATTCTTGGTTGTATATTTCTATTTATATTTTTTCCACAAACTTCTATTATCATTGTGTTTATTCAAGTTCATTTTTTTCTTGCTCATATTTTTGTACTTGTGTATCTTACACATTCCTTCTTTCCTCTTTCTTGCGATGGCTCGACGAGTGAAGGAGGCGATCCTAGGAGAGCAAAAGCACTCGAGCAAAGTGGAGGCTGGACGTTCTTCACCGACCAACAGGAGAGAGCACCAAGGAGAGCAGGAGCTTGTTAGAGCCACTTTTACCATAGAATTTATTCTTCCAAAAAATTCTTGTAATTAATTTGTAAATAATTTTGGCACTTGCCATTTTTTTGCTTTCCTAAGAGACACTTGGACACTAATATTCGGGTTCTGTTTCGCCCAGTATCGGTGCACTTTGGGGACCTCACTGTTATTTTTTTGTTGTTTTTATCGCTTTTATTTTTATTTGTTTCCCACAGATTTGTGTTTTTTGTCTTTATTTTATTTTAATTTTTTTGTGAGTGAAGCCCCTAGCCTTAGGTTTTTATTTGGTTGAGCCATGTAGTTATTTGGTCCAAGGCCCTAAAAGAGTATATGTTCCTATATATCGTTTAGACTTAGGCAAATCATAACTTGGTTTTTCCCAAATAGAAGTTACTGCTTAGGACAGTTCTCACTTACATTTACATATAGTTTAGTTTTATTTTTGTGCATGGGTCGTATTGCTTGTAGAGTGATGGAGCCAGGTACATACTCTATCTCTAGCATTTGCATATCATTTTTTCTTGTGCATTGGCTTTTTCGTTTTCCTCCCTCTGTTTTTGCGGATATAGGAATAAAGGAAATCGGAAAATACATTAGAAATGTTTTTATTCAAAAATATTTAAAAAAGTGATAATTGAAAAATTAAAAATTGGGACTGCTAACATTACATGGACCCTTGAAATTAAACGTAATTGATTCATATCATTATCTTGGGAGAGCAATCCACTCATTGTATTTGCATTTTATTTTCCACGTACACACTAAGGATTAGTGCCCAAATCCCAGGCCTTCCTACGTATTTGTACAACTTTATAAGATAATTGACTAAATCTTCACAGTCTTTACATTGCATTGATTTGGTGAATTGGGGGTTTGCATTGTGTTTGTTTGTGCTTGGTGTTGAGTTAGTTATGATATTTTCTCTCTAGATCATTAGCAGTCACATTTCCCTTAATCCCTCCCTCCCACCCTAATCTGATTTGATTCCTCATCATGGTGGGAGCCTCGAGATCTCTTCCTTCAGAGCGTATTAGTCCTCTGGATGTAGCTAAATCTCTTCCATTTGGCATAACAACGATCTCTTTAATCTTGACCTAGATTTCTACATGTTGGCATTTCCTGATCCATTGGACTGTTTTTCTTTTACTTCGAGAAAGAACCCATTATTCGAATATGTTATTCATTCTCTCGCTCGAATCATCCTGATTTCTCACATCTCTTCGAGGGTTGTCTACATGAGGTGTGTTCTCTGTACTCGATTTCACTCCCTGATTGTGCATCCGATCTATCGGATCACGAGATCGAGTCTTTTGATTATTCTGAGTTTTCTAATTCTTCTGATACTTCTGATCTTTTAGTGTTCTATATTTCTTCTCTCCTTGACGACCCTCGCAAGGATGAGACGACCCTTGAGTTATTCGATGCTATACGTGATCTCTATTCATTTGATGCATCAGATATTTGCTTTCTGATTGAGTCTCATGATCTTGACCTTATATACATTATGGAGTTGGTGACTGACGTGGAGGATTCCATGGCATCCTTCCATCTCCACGTTCCATTTTTTCAGCTCCAACCATTTACTCCACTCTGACCATAAGCTGAAGATTTCTTTTGTTCTACTGGTGTCCGATTTTATCTACACATCTATTTTCCTGGTAGCATACACTCGCATGAATGCTTATTTGGGTGTCATTGTTCACATTATTCACCACGTTGTTGTTCTCGCATTGAGACAACAATGTCAATATGATATTCGCATAACAAATGTCGTCTTGAACCTTGGTATTTCATTTTCCTAGCCGTTGTGCCTAGCTAGGGGCGTAAACTCTAGTGCTTGTTGAGAGGCACCTCAACAATGTCTACCTTGTATATATGTGTTTCATCCTGATTTGCTCCTTCCTTCTTATGTTTATCATTCACCTCTTGTCTATATATGTGTGCTATACATAGGATGTACTCTCTCCTGGGGGGGGGGTAGATGATTCGAGTTGTTCGTTTTCGTCCTGTTCATCACTCCTGTTGTTGCTTATACTTAGGGATACTCTACCCTAATTATATGGGGAGTAATGTTGTTCATATCGTCTCTTTTGTGTTTTTGTTCTTTTGAACTCTCGATTGTCCCTCAACTTTTTGATATTCTATACTCAGGGCTATTCTATCATAAGTATAGGGGGCAAGACAAATCGTTGAGCCTGTCAATTCTTTTCCTTGGTTTTACCCTCGTGTACAATCTTCTATACTTATGAGTAAATGATCCTAAGTATAGGGGGATTACCAACTTTTATTCATTCTTTGAGTCATTGTATAGTGTTCTTTACACTTTTCTATACTTAGCACGAGTTATGTCTTCCTTTGTAGCTCTTCGATCACTATGAGGACATAGTTTGAGCTAAGTTTAGGCGGTGTCGTATATATTGTACATATACTTTAGAAATAACTCGTACTTTAAAAATGTGATTATTTTTAGGATATGTATATTAATGTGTAAAATCCACGTGTATATTTAGACTTCGGTCACTTCTATCTTAATAAAAAAACACAAAAAAAAACCAAGAAAAAAAAACCAAAAACAAAAAATAAAATATTATCCTCTTACCAAAAATAAAAATATTGTATAAACCGTACATATACTTGCATATAATTTACTAACCTTTTTCTCTTAAAAAAATTTCAAAAAAAGGTTTGTATATATTTCTTGCATTCGCATGTACATTTTTCAGGATAATATTGACATTTAAACAAAGTCTGGAATAAATTGAAGAATGGAGCTAGTTGGATCTTTATCCACTTAATTCCACACATATGATTCTATATTCAAAATACCAAGCTGTAAACAACCATGATTGAGAAAAATAAAGAAAGAAGTATAGTATTTTTTCCATTTTCATTCCATTCATGCATCATGTCCAAAAAAAGTTATTGTTGTACATTGCCATACAATAATAGCCACATGGATAGATACATCATTTTGTCTCTCAAAATGTAAGTACAGGTACAAAATAGAGAGCGGGAATTCAACTGTACCACAAAACAATGCTGCAACAAGTCAATTACAGCCGCTTACTGTTGCGGTTGCTGCTCCTGTAAACCTGTCGAATTCACGCAAATAGGTTTATGAGCAAAGCGCCCAATACAGATATAAAATAACAACTAAAGGTAAACAACAAGACAGTTATGAGAACCCACAACTATAAACAACATCCCCATTACCATTATCCACTAAGGAATGTCACCTCGCAAAGAACTACCATCCCACGTAAAGAGACTTGTAACAACTTGACTTATAGTTCCAATCCACATATGAATATGTATTGTACACAAATTGTAACTTCTAACAGAGTAGGACCACACTAGAAAAAATCATCCATGTCCACATTCCATCAATAGAGTTCTCGAATGAATGGTACAGTCTGATTCAATACATTTATCTTGGTTTTATCGCTACTGATCACATACTCCACGGCTTTTTATTTAATGGAATCGGTGTCTTTCCTCACAAAGGTGCATCCGGGTATTTATACATGGGGCCAACACCTATAAGCACCTAGAAGTCACGTCAGTAAGGAAAGATGAGCCTAGACAGTAGTTTAATGCTGCTTATGATCACCACACACAAACACACACCCTGTTAGTAATACACATCTCAGGAGGATCACATTGAGCCCATAAGCCTCATCGCCATGCGGAGAACACACAGAACCCAATCGCGCAGCACAAAGGCACAAGGTGCAAACCACTCGATGTCATGGCGGAAAAATCACTAAGACACCAAAAGGATCGCTAAGTAGTGCACACAACATACGATGAGCTAACGCAGCACTAAACTCACGATTGGGTTATTTACGGTTGCCCAAGGTTCTATCCGAGTTTCCAAGGAGGTTTGCTTCCTCCTTAGAGGATTATTATTATTGTAATGTGCTTGGCAAGTCCATTAAGATCACAGCTTAAGCTGAATAGAATAGAGAATGTTGATTTAAAAGCGCAACCTATGACTGCTTACAAATCCAAAGTTAATCTCTAACCAATACCACACCAACTCATGAATCGAGAAAATAATCACGGCTTCTCCAATTGAATGCACAGCGTAATTATCTGTTGAAGCCTAATAAAATTCCAAGAATCTCATATCAAACTTCCTACTAAAACAGATTTATCCATCTCTAAGCCTTGAAGCCAATTAAGCGTGCGAGAGCATTCACTGTAAAACTAGAATCTGGTCACTTGCGAAAAACAATTGGGAACATGTAGTAGATATTAAGCCCGAAATTAAAAAAAAAAACAAAATTTGGGTACATGTAAGTGGAGAGGATAATAGAAATCAAGGGCTAACCAATTGTTGACTATGAAATGAATAACTCAATTGCATGCCATGGTCGAGAATACAGTCAAACGTAATACATAAGCCTGTGAAATCAACAAAATCGTGTTACCCATTTGGGATATTAAATCAACAGACACTTTGGTAAGCACTTGGTATCTATGAAATTAGAAGTCAAAACTCCTAATCAAAACCAAATCAAAGTCAGGTTAGGTAATATTAATTAGCTATGAATGCAACATGATTAGAGGTTTTCGATTGGGATATTTAATGAGCAAATGAAGTGGTACCCATATACTGTAGGTGAAATGAGAATATGAGCGGTGAGTCACAATGTTTTAACCTGTTGGAATATAAGATAACAACATAGTCCAAACCATCTGCTAGTTATAAGACAGAGTGCTAATATAATTGATAATCAACATAAAAAAATTAGATTGATAACTATGAAATCAACCGTCAAAATAGGTAGTGCATCATTGGTTTCCAGTTGGGATATTAGATCTGCATAGAAACAATTGAACAAAGTGGTTTACAGTTCAGATGTTAAATTAGCAGTGAAAATGATAACCATTGTTCAAGGTTGCAGAAGTCGGCAGTCGGTACTCGGTCGGCAAGGTCACTGACTAAGGATTAATCGGCAGTCGGGAGAGTAATCGGATTTAGTTGGTTATTAATCGGTTTTGATTTTGTTAATTATTTTTAATATATAAATCAAATTTTAATATTATATATACTATCATTTATCTTCATAATTTTAGCAAATTTAATATTTTCAAGAGCTTAAGAAATTATAGCAAGAGAAGGAAAAATGAAGGAAGTTAAGATCAAACATTCAAAATGTTTATTAACATCTAAGATCAACCTAAGAAATTTTTTTTGAAGAAAACCTTCACATAAAAACATCTGAGTACAACAATAACATTGATCTTATTTGCTAACAATAACATTGACAATGTGACATAAAAACATCTAAGTACACCATTTGAATGTTATTGGCTAACAATAACATTAACCTAAGCAAAAACAACAAAATTTGAATGTTATTTGCTAACAATAACATTAACATATTATTATTTGCTAACAATAACATTAACATATTATTATTTGCTAACATTAAAATTTGAATGTTATTTAACATCTAATATCTAACATCAACCTAACATTGTTAGCATTAACATATTAACCTCTAAGTTCAACATCATTAACCTAAGCAAATCAAAGCTATAAGCCTATAACATCTAACATTGTTGTTTGCTAAATAAAAGCTAATTAAATCAAAGCCTATAAGCCTCTAAGTTCAAAATCATTAACCTAAGCAAATCAAAGCTAACAATAACATCAAGTTATCAACCTAAATAAAAGAGGGAAAAAAGGCAAAATAAACCCTAACCGTTAACGGCGAGAACGAGGGGGCAGCACCGGAGGGCCGGAGGCAGCGAGATGGCGAGGCTGGGAGCGGCGAGGCACTGCGGGCGGTGCCGGCGACGGGGGTGCACCGGCGAGGCGGCGAGGCAGGGGATTCTGGGAATCGCGCGCACAGGAGGCACTGCGGGTGGGGGGTCGACCAAAGAACCCTTCGTGTGAAGGGTTACTGTTAGACAATAACTCTATATTTCAAAGCTCGGATCCCTGGTCGGATCTTCCATGTAGAAATCGGCCTCCTAAGCGGCCGACTAACCCGACTAGTCGGGGTCAACCGACTACAGCCCGATTATCTATATTCGAATCGGCCACCCCCCCCCCCCCCCCCCCCCGAGTCGCATAGTCGGGCCCGACTTTTGCAACAGTGACCATTGGTTACAAAGTTAAATGAGACTATGAAATCAAGTGACAAAGATTCAACCAATTACAAAAGACATATGATTGCTTTGACCACTATCCATCCATTACATTGATACAAACCTTGGTCATTAATTCATGCAAATCCTCCGAGTCGCATAGTCGGGCCGACTTTTGCAACAGTGACCATTTGTTACAAAGTTAAATGAGACTATGAAATCAAGTGACAAAGATTCAACCAATTACAAAAGACATATGATTGCTTTGACCACTATCCATCCATTACATTGATATAAACCTTGGTCATTAATTCATGCAAGTTATTGACCTATCAAAAATCGAAATCCTCTGAATTAATTATAACATTTTTATAATCTAATAGTCTACCCTTATGCGTCAATTACAATTTTAAGTATATGTCGAGGGTCCAAGATTACCGTTGAATGAGCCAATGTTGGATGTGGTACAATATAGATTCAATACTTGCTCATATCATGATAAGAGTTATCAGGTTTGAAAGGCCTGGGTATGAAAATACTCAGCAGAGATTAAGGGAATCAAGCTTGGTAGGAGCCTGTGGTATACCTTGGAACTCTATTTCATGTTTTTTTTTGCAACGTCACGGGGTCCCCAACAGCCAACCGCAGTCTAATTGCTTTCTCCACTCATTCCAAAAATCATCAGTATACACCAATGCTCCCAGATCCATGCTAAATTCTCTTATGATTTTGAAACCACTTCCATAACACACACGAAAGTATAAGTCAAGACTTTCTCTCATTTTGAACCAATTCGACACACCCTTATAAAGCAGAAATGATACACTAATTATAATCTGCAGATGCACCAACAGTTTACATTATCATTCTGCCTATGCATGGAAAATTAAAATGACACTCTTAGTTATTAATACAGGTCCTTGAACTCTCCTTGCATTAAGTTTATGATGCAAAATCATGACCATCTTTATATATTCAAAGCAAACTACAATCATTACGATAAAATAAACTAAGCTACAAACTGATATTCGTAATCCACAACACTGTTAAGGCTCTAAGGCATATTGGTAAAAGAAATGGTAAGCTCCTACGTCAATGCTTGAAGGAAGAAGATAAATAAATAAATGAATTCAGAACCGACTCTAACACATTCGAAACACCAATGAGAAATTGAAATCAAGTCAACGATTAGAGAAGAAGAGAACATGGGTGCTTATATAGTCACACTCTTTCTCTCGAAATCAGAACATGTCGCTCTCTGGAACAATAAATCGAACACATTGCAGATCTCCTTGGAAAACCATAGATCACGACAGGTTCCAAGCAATAAAACAAGGCAAGCATGAATACAAGGACATGTGCATGACATCTACTCCATTCCCGACGATTTGCATGGTTCCGAAAATGCCCAACACGATCCGATGACTACGTCGGAATACAACCCATAGGAAATCAAAAATGTGGAAAAAGACAGCAAGAGGGGAGATTCGTACCTTATCAAGGTGAGTAACGGGTCCCCCACAACGAGATCTTCATGTGGGCACCTTCGGCTTCACGACCGAACACTTCGGCGACCTCGAGCGGCTCTGACGAGCTCTAGGACGGAGGAAAGGAAGAGGAAGTGTTGGAGAGGTGGCTTGGGTCGGGTTTGGAGTAGAGGGGTTGGATTTAAGGGTTAAAATTCGGATTCAGATCCGGGTCCAGATCCGAATAAGACTCGAACCCCTCTTCGCTAAAATAGTCATAACCCATGCTCTCGAACTCAGATTTTTGCGTTCCTGGACTCGTGA
>JAZKJV010001906.1:0-29325 GCA_037367405.1 Ottelia alismoides | reverse complement strand
TATTTCCCCCGTTCTATTTTCAGAATGGTAACCTGGAATTTTCATCAATTGTAAATAATCAATGACGATTAAACCTAAGCCACCATATTCTCGGGCGATACGGCGGGCGCGTGCGCGTAATTCTTGTGGGCTTAATGCTGGAGTATCATCGACGAGTAAAGGGACTTCACCTAACATGCCCATGACGGAAGTTAATCGTGGCCAATCTTCATCATTTAATTTTCCGGAACGGATTTTATGTTGATCGATACGGCCAAGCGAAGATAATAAACGCATGGCAATGGAAGCTGCGGGCATTTCCATACTGAAAATAAGCACGGGTTTATTGGCTTTAATCGCAATATTTTCTGCAATATTCATAGCAAAGGTGGTTTTCCCCATGGAGGGGCGGCCCGCAATAATGATTAAATCTTCGTTTTGTAATCCAGAAGTCATATGATCGAGATCGACATAACCTGTCGCTAAACCGGTAATGGCTTCTTGGGAATGATAAAGGGTATCGATACGCTCCATCGCTTTCGCTAATAAATCTTTGATGATGGTGGGGCCTTGGCCACGCTGAGTTTGTTCTGCAATTGCAAACACTAACCGCTCAGCTTCATCCAACACTTGATCACTGTCTTTGCCGCTTGCAGCAAAGGCAGCATCATTAATTTTAGCGCTTGCGGTAATTAATTGGCGTAAAATAGACCGTTCTCGAACGATATTGGCATAAGCCAAAATATTAGCCGCACTCGGCGTATTTTTAGCAAGTTCAAAAAGATAAAACTTCGCCGCCAGCTTTTTCCAATTGATTGACTTTGTTTTAAGGTTTCGGCAACGGTTAATACATCAATGGGGTGCTGTTTTTCACTAATTTATGCATGGCCGAAAAAATCAAGGCATGTTCTGGCCGATAAAAATCTTTGAGGGTTAAGCAGTCAGCGATTTTATCCCAGGCGTGCTGATCGAGCATTAAACCGCCTAAAATGGATTGTTCTGCTTCTATGGAATGGGGGGGAAACTTTAATATCTCCAACGCTTCCTCGACCACTGGTTTCAGTGGTCGGCATATCAGTATCAGTCGCGAAATCATTTAACATGTGGGCTTCCCAGTGAGCTGTTACGGTCCATCATAATAGATTATTTTTCCTTGCTGCAAGGCATGTTGGAAAATATATGTTGGATCTTAAATAATTGTTTTCAGAGGTTGGCTCTTTGGTATTTATTCTAACCCTATCATTAAACAAAGTTTTCCATACAATTAATTATTATTTATAGGTAAAAATAATATATTATACTTATTATGTGCGTTATTTGTATATAAATATGGTATAAAAAACACACATTAAGATAATGGAGACAGCTAGATCATGAGTAAAAATACTATTAGGTTTGCAGTTAAACTGTCGCCAGACATTGCAAAAAAACTGGAGGAAATGTCAGAACTTGAGCACACGACTAAAAGTGATATTTTTCGTAAAGCTCTTTTTCTCATGCATGTTGCTATCGACAGTAAATATAAAGGCAATCAAATAGCTGTGGTTGATAAACAAGGGCATAAGGTAAGCAATATTATATTATGAATGATCACTATAATTTTAAGAATTTATTTAATCATCCTAATACCCAAGTTCGTATTAGTAAAGCAGCTGAAGAACGTTCTGATGATGCAAAATTGTGACGTTTTAAAGAAAAATGGGCTTTCATTATGACACTTATAATAATGAGTGTGCTTTTTCTTATTTGTTGTTATTTTTTATTTGAAAATCATTCAAATTCTTTAGCAATGAATACAGCATTTGGAATTGCCATGGGCTTTGCAGGATATACGCTTAAAGGAAAAACATAATTTATTGATATTAAACATCGATTATTTATGGTAAATAAAGTTAACCTCACTGAGCGATAATCAACTTTAAATTTTACCCATAAAAGAAAAGCCGCTTTTGGGGGCGGCTTTGTTGTAAAAAGGACAACAAAATCGAAAAATTATTCAGCGACAATAACCACTTTAATAGTCGTCATGATATCTGAATGTAATTGTAATGCAATATCATATTCACCCACTTGTCGAAGTGCGCCATTGGGTAATAAGACTTCTTTTCTTTCAACGGCTTGACCAGCATTTTGTAATGCTTTAGCAATTTCATGCGCGCCAATAGAACCATATAATTTGCCTTCATCAGCAGCACGAGCAGTAATCCGTACTTGAGCCAGTGATACGATAGCTGCCGCACGGCGTTCAGCTTGACGGAACGTTTCTTCTGCTGCTTTTTCAAGCTCAGCCCGTTTTGCTTCAAAGTGCTTAAGATTAGCGGTAGTTGCAGGCACCGCTTTACGTTGCGGAATTAAATAATTACGACCATAACCGCGCTTTACTTTCACTTTTTCACCCAGTGAACCTAAATTACGGACGCGTTCTAATAATATAACATCCATTCCAAAATCCTCTACATAGATAATTAGTGATGTTGATCACAATAAGGTAACAAGGCAAGAAAACGAGCTAACTTAATGGCCTTTGCCAACATACGTTGATATTTTGCTCGTGTTCCCGTAATACGGCTTGGTACAATTTTACCGGTTTCAGTAATATAATTTTTTAACGTGGCTAAGTCTTTGTAATCGATATAATCCACATCATCAACGGTAAAACGACAAACTTTTTTCTACGGTGAGTACTACTCATGGAAATCTTTCTCCCTTTAATAAAAGAATATAATGGTGGTTAGTCTTGAGTATCAGCATAAGCATCACTTTCTGCTACGGATTCCAAGAGAGCGCTGACCTCATCAGTCTTTGCACCTGCTTCAGCATTCTTAGCCAACGGAGATGGCGTGATTATGGCTTTATCTCGATTGAGGATCAAGTGCCGAATGATCGCATCATTAAAACGAAAAGATTCAGTCAATTCCGTCATTGTTTCTACGGAACATTCAATGTTCATTAACACATAATGGGCTTTATGTAATTTCTTTATTGGGAAAGCAAGCTGTCTTCGTCCCCAATCTTCCATACGGTGAATAATACCGCCAGCATTTTGAATAAGCTTTTGGTAGCGGTCGATGGTAGCAGGTACTTGTTCACTTTGATCGGGATGAACTAAAAAAACAATTTCATAATGATTCATAGACATAGGCTCCTTATGGATTAAAAGTAAGTCTTTTATTCGTGGTAAAAGACAAGGAGAAAACTACAAAAAAGTGGGGGTAGCCCAAACTTAGGGGCGGTATTCTACTAAATACTGGCAACTATGTAAAGCTGCGTATAAAAACCAGCTATTGGGTTTGCTCTGCCTGGGTCGAGAGGCTTAAATTGGGAAATAAGAGCCGGCCGATAACTAAACTCGCTATAAAGCCTAAAATGACCCCTGACAATCGTTCAAGCGCTGGGCTTAAATCAGTAGTAGGAGCAAAATAATCTACATATCCTACAAAAAAAGCCATGCAGGCTTGAGTGCCAATATAATTGTGGGCCCAATTTTTATGATGAAGATAAGCTAAAAATATGACGGTTAAAAATTCTAAGCTTAAAAATATGGTTAAAGAAGTCATATTTAAGCCTAATAATGCTAGTGCTACGAGCGTACCTAATAAACAACCAAAGAAACGTTGCAAGCCTTTTTGGTAAGTATTAGCTTCATCCATTTGTAGAAGTACTATGACAGAAACTGCAATTTGTGATAAACCAGGCAAAGCTAAACTCACCCAAATGAAAGGCACAGATAATACGGTAACTGTCATTTTAATGGCATAGCGAAAAGCAATGCGGTGATGAGGGGGCGAAATAGGTGAAGTGGTCGTCAGAGTCGGTTTAGCAGTAGGAGTAATATCCCATACGATAGCCATGATAACGGCAACGCCAGTGCCTACTAGCACCGCGAGCCAACGATAATAAGCAGTGGGAATGATTAAGGTAGGAGTGCTAAATACGTTAAAACAACCATAAGAAAAGTAACAATACCGATTAACCAAATATAAGGACTGGCAGTGTAGCATCCCTGGTAAGTGGCTATCATGGTACAACCAATAATAATTAAAACCACAATAAAAAGATGGGTATTAAATAAAGCACATACGATAACACCTAATAATGCACCAATGAAAGTCGCCACAATGCGTTGCCAAGCACGCTCAAAAGAGGTTTGTTTGGTTGGAGATAATACGGAAAGCACACTAATTGCCGTCCAAAAACCGTCATCAACGCGTAAGAAGAAAGTAAGCCAAGTAGCTATCACTGCGCCTAAGGCCAAACGTATCGCATATTTGGCATCGTCAGAAGTTTTTGAAAATGCGCCAAAGACTTCTATTAACGCCAGTAACATGGCATGACTGACAGAGGTTTTTTTCATAAAATTAACACATCAGCATCCATACCCATGAACCATGCTTCTTTAGGGAGGGTGGAAGAAATTCAATACGTACGGGAAAACGATAAGGATAGCGGATCCAATCGGTAACCGGTTCAATATAAGGTAAGGCTGGATTGCTGTTTTCTTTAAAATGCGCAACTGCATGGCTCAAACTTAATACTCGCCCACGAAATAAATGTAAGGGATAAGTAGGAAGATAAATCAGTACCGGATCCCCTACACGAATATGAGCTAAATAATGGCCTTGATAATTAGCAATGATTTGCCAAGGTTTTTCTGCCACTAAACCAAAAAAAGGGGTATTACGAATAACGTAATCTCCAGGACGCGAATTGAGGTTATTAATAAAACCATTTTCAGGGGCATAAAGTTGCGTCAAACTTAACTCATATAATGCTTTTCAAGTTGTATTTTTGCTGAATGAGTAGCGGCTTCTTGTTGTTTTACTGTTTGATTACTTTCCGCGATCAGTAAGTTTTGTTTAGTTAATTGTGCGGCCAATACCTCATATTGGCTTTGTGCTTTATCGCGCAGAGCGAGAGTAATGGTTTTGGTTTGCTCCAGATAACGATAGCGTTTTAAAGTTAAGGCAGCCAGTTTAAATTGGGCAGTCAAGCTTTCAAGTTCATTCAAAGTGGCACGCGCTCGCAAAATACTGGCTTGTAATTGCTGTTGCTGTGCGGCAAGTAGGGCCTTTTTTTCAGCAACGGCTAATTGAAATGGTCGTGGATCGATAGTGGCTAATAGTTCGCCTTTATGGACCCATTGGTTGTCTTTAACAGCAACCTGAATCAGGTAGCCACAATTTTTGGCGTGATGGGAATGACACTACCTTTCACATAAGCATCATTACAATAGAGAAAAAAATTATAAAAAATATAATAAAGCAAAAGAATTATGCCGAGAGCATAATAAATAGGATATTGCTTGATATGCGAATAAAGGCGCTTTAGCATGTATGACTTCCTGCCATTAACGCTACCTATTTAAGATCAGTAAGCGCATCATAGCATTTGCGCTGCAAAATAAAAATTGTATACCATTTTTTCTGTGTTATCCCGAGTGGTTCCTATCTCATCTCAAATGTTTTCGGTCATCAACCCTGTTGTAGGGATCTCCATCTATGAATGATAACCTCTGTAGAAGGAGATCCCTCTACTCACGTTCGGGATGACATGAAACTAACGGGTTGATGACAGAAAGATTGGGATCCACCAGTTGCACATGCACGTACTATAAACCCGCAATCGTCATTTCGGCTATCAGTATCGAGCCTACCCGAAAAGAACTATTGCGATTGAAATCAGCGCCAATACCTATGATTTGTTGAAACATGGTTTTAAGATTTCCGGCAATGGTAATTTCAGAAACCGGATGAATAATTTCACCGTGTTCCACCCAGTAACCAAAGGCACCGCGAGAATAATCCCCATTGACTAAATTAATGCCATGACCAATAAGTTCAGTGACTAATAAACCACGCTGCATTTTTTTTAGTAACGTCTTTTGATCTGGATCAGTTGTTGAAAGCCAAAGATTATGAATACCGCCGGCATTACCTGTGGTTTGTCGTCCTAATTTTTGTGCGGAATAATGGCTTAATACATAATCTTGTAAGATGCCATGGGTAATTAGCGCACGTTCTTGCGTCAACACACCCTCTTGATCATACGGGGCACTGCCTAATCCTTTATCCAAGTGCGGTTGTTCTGTAATGGTTAAAAATTCTGGAAAGATAGGTTGGCCTAAATGATCTAATAAAAAGCTCGCTTTTCTATATAAGGCACCGCCACTGATGGCAGAAATGAAATGGCCGATCAGAGAAGGAGCAATATCCGCATCAAAAATAATGGGTGCTTTTTGGGTAGGGATACGTTTTGCCTTTAATCGCATGACCGTGCGTTCCGCGGCTTCTGCCGCTAATTCATCAATGCTTCTTAAATCTTCCGGCGCACGTGCGGTCGTAAAGCTGGATTCTCTTTCCATGCTATCGCCTTCACTCGCCACTAAACCCACACTGAGACTGTGCCGAGTGGTATGTAATCCTCCTAAGAAACCATGACTATTACCGAGCACGCGATAGGCGCGATTGGTCGAGAGCGTACTGCCTTCAGAGTTTTGGATGCGGCTATCTTTACCCATTGCTAAAGCTTCTAACTCTTGTAGGCGAGTAATGGCATTTTCTACGGATAATTCCCAAGGAAAATAAAGGGCAATAGTCGGAAAATCAAAAGCCATGCGTTGTTTTGGTGGTAAGCCATGACAAGGATCTTCGCCAGTATAGCGAGCGATATAACAGGCTTTATCTAAAGTAATTTCCAGCGCTTCAGGACTGAAATCCGTAGTGCTTGCTACTCCTTTGTGATGGCCAAAAAAACCGTAATATCAATGCCTTTGTTACGATGATATTCTACGGTGTCAATGTCACCTAAACGTACGGAAACAGTATAACCGGCATCAACTGCTGCACCGACATCCACGGCAGACGCGCCTTTTTTTTCGGCTTTTTTTATGACCGTACTCACCAATTCTAATAAATCGGTTGATCGATAAGATTTTTAGGCGCTTGCTTTATCATAGAGGATTGCATAGTGTATCCTTGCGCAAAATGATGACTTAACGCAACTACTCGTACCTTCACGGGAAAATCAGCTCGTTTGTGAACGTTCCCTGCTACGGAGTGAGCAGTTACGACTTAACAATAATATTTTTTTTACCATGGGTAAACTGTTTATTTTTATCTTATGAATACACCTCATTATAAAATCGCTGTAGCGCCTATGATGGATTGCACCGATAGGCATTGTCGTTATTTATTACGCTTGTTATCTAAAAAAGTGTGGCTTTATACCGAGATGATCCCTTGCCAAGCCTTGTTACGCGATCCCAAGAGAATGTTAAGTTATTCGCCAGAAGAACATCCGGTTGCTTTACAATTGGGAGGTTCTTCACCACCAGATTTAGCAGCCTGTGTCAAAATCGCTCACGAATTTCAGTATGATGAAGTGAATTTAAATGTGGGTTGTCCAAGCCCACGGGTAAAAGCAGGACGATTTGGTGCTTGTTTATTATTAACCCCAGCTTTAGTCGTAGATTGTTATCTTGCTATGGCAGCAGCGAGTCCACTCCCTATAACGATCAAAACCCGTATCGGTGTCGATGATCACGACAGTTATGAACTGCTCTGCGATTTTATTCAGCAATTAATGCAAGCAGGTTGCCGTGAATTTATTATTCATGCGCGCAAAGCTTGGCTGGAGGGATTAAATCCCAAGCAAAATCGTAGTATTCCTCCGTTACGTTATGACGTGGTTGCCCGTTTAGTAGCAGATTTTCCCACCGCAGCATTTAGTGTGAATGGTGGGATCCGCACGCTTACTCAATTAACTCTGTTATTGCAAACGTTTAAAAGTGCCATGATAGGACGCGCCATTTATGAAAACCCTTATTTTTTAGCAGCAATAGCGCAGTTTTTATGGCAGGAACCTATCGTTGAACGGCGTTTATTATTAGAACGCTATGCCGACTATATGGATGAACAATTGGCCAGAGGGGTTGCCCTTTATCCTTTGTTAAAACCGTTACATGGTATTTTTCATGGTTTGCCCGAAGCCAAGCAATTACGAAAAAAATTGGTGGATAAACAGCAAGGGGTGCGTAATGGTCACATGTTACGGTCTTTGATGAGTTGAAGAATTTCCGTTTGAATGAGTTTGCTTTTCAAATGGATTTGAATTGTTAACATCAGCGATTATCTTATTGATATCCTGATAGAATTGTATTGTCTCAAGACTTCTTGTACGCAAACCGCAAAATTGAAAATAATTTGAGTTAGCACGGCTTTGAGCAATTTTAGCAATTTCATCCAATGCTTGCGTTAATGCGGTAGGGTTATTACTATAATTTTGGTTTAATAGCCGATGAATTTTCGCAACTCCTCGTGGCACAGCAGTAGGAGAAGTGGCATTGCCTATATAAATTTTGGCGAGACTGCCAGCTGCTCCTAATACAATGTTAGTTTTATCTTTTAGCCACTCTTCTAGTTTATTTTTGAGTTTAAAAAGTAGGTGATAGTTTCGAGAAAATTTTTGCTGTGATTCAATAACCCCTAGATCTAATTCTTTCGGCTGCGGCTGCGTATAACACTGTTCAAACGCATTTAAAGTAGCTTCTGTTAAATGTTGTACTGTATAATAAGCTTCGTCTTCGTCATGTGGTAGTAATAATTTTTTCATGATATATTGAAGATGTTCTTGATACGCCGCATCTCGATGACCTATTCCTTTTACCGTACCATACGGTTTTCGCCCTTGTTTTTCAGACTGTGGCTCATAATGATAAAAATTAACCGTGACATTGTTGGGAATTAATGAAGGATGTTTGTTAAATAGCTGAGATAAGCCTTCGAGAATATCAGTTCTGTCATCAGTGAAATTATAAACGATAGGTCGAGTATCATCAGCGATTTTTGCTGCTATTTGATGAATTTGTGCGTAAATTAAGGTAAATTTACTGTCGTCGAATTTCCAGTCAGGATGCTGATTTAGTGTAACAGATGCTGGAGGATTTATAGCCATTTCATAAGCAGTACCATGCTCTTTAGTGCTATAGAGATCTGCCAAGAGAAAACGTTCTAAAGTAGTGTTTGGATGTTTGCTTTTCAAGTAACTTTCAATCTTTAATAAGGCTTGAAAAGCAGAACCGGTATTAAAAGATTTTCGATTAATATTTCTGTATCTATTTCGTTTATCGAATTTTAAGGATTGGCGGTTGCTACCTAGCATTAAAACCAAGCTATCATTTGGTGCAAGGCATTTGGATATGTCCGCTAAAAGCAGTAAATTTTTTGCAATTACTGGGTTTTCTTCAGGTGTAAGGTTTTCATTTGGCTCCTCTACATCGGGTAATTGTTCTGCAAGAAATTCACAATACCTGGGGTGAAACAAACACCCATCCATGTCAAGAGATTCTATAACAACGGTGCGTTGTTTATGAGCTGCGAATAGCATAATGGTACCTTCTTCTTTATTTTCTATTATTGAGTATAGCAAAAACTTACAAGCATACAAACAATGCCATCAATATTTATTGATTAATTCATGCTTAAAGGAACGAGGGATAGCTATTCTGTGAGAATGCTAGGGACTTTTTTTTTTAAAACCTAAGGAACGTTTCTTATTGATTTTGCCTGGATTTTTCAAAATTGGTTCAACGAGAGTAACGCTTTCTGCTGCGGCAATAGGCGTTACTGTTTCTGCGGGAGGAAGCGGTAATTCGATAAGGGTAGTAGTGGTTTCTGTAACTGTAGACACAGACGCAGCGGGTACTTCGGGTTTAGTAAATTTAATAATTCCACCATCATCATTGCTATAAGTGCCATCTACACTCCAGGGTAAATGACGATATAACCCATGGCTTAAGGAAATATCGATCATGGGATATTTAATAATTTCAAAGAAAGGTGAATAATCAAAATCACTGGGAGTAAACAAACGTGGATTTCTAGGAATTAATTCTACACCGGTTTCTGCATGTTCTTTAATTAACGGTAAAATAGGGAATTTTACCGAAGTGAATGCTTCAGCCAGCAAAGTAGAACAAATTTCTTTTTCAGGCCCTGTAGGATTATCGTGAAACAAAGAAGAACGCCAGCGACGTGGTAAAATACTCCAAGGAAGTAAAAACCGTAGCAAATCCATGATGTGGCGCACATCATAGGCTACCCCTAACCTTGTTAAGGTATAACCAATGACTTTTTGCACATCTTGGTGAGAGAGTCCTTTGGGACGGCAAATTCGAATGTGATCATGTAAATAATTTTTTAAAGCAGAGACCACCGTACCTTTACCCAATAAACTTTCAACGATTAATTGCTCGTTGAGATCTCCATGATAGTGTTCCAACAAATGTTGGCGTAAATCGATGTCTTCAATATCATAGACTCTGCCAATATATAAAGCGGCATGTGACCAGGAACTTTGAGTGACCATTTTGATGATTTCACTCACCCGACTACGTCCTTCAAATAATAAAACATCCCCTGGCCTAATTTCATGGCGTAATTTTTCAAAATCACTCAGAGGAAAAGAACGAGGCGGTGTTTCACGAGTTAACGCGGCGATGATTTTATCAACGAGTCTATCAATTAGGGAGAAACCCATAGTATTTCCTTAGCTCGTTACAATGCAAAGCGTGCTATTTATCTTATTCTTATTAAAAAATATAGTGCATGTTTGGTTTACTGGCTACCGCATTTTAACAAAAATTTGAATAATATTAACTGTTTATAATAAAATTTTTTTTGCGTTGCAGAATCTCATCAGCATAAAGTTATGATTACCATAATAACAAACACGGATGACTTTGGCCTAGGTAAATAGAGATAGTGTAAGCAATGGCTTATGAAAATAGGTATCTTATTTTCATAAGCAGAGGTTATAAGTCGGCTAATTCTGCTGCATATCCTAGATAAGTGGCTGGAGTTAATGTTTTTAACTGAGTTTTGACAGCCAAAGGAATTTCTAAAGTATCAATAAAAGTATGTAAACTTTCTTTAGAAAGCGCTTGGCCGCGGCTTAAGGTTTTCAAACGTTCATAAGGATTATCTAAACCATAACGACGCATGACCGTTTGCACAGCTTCAGTAAGTACTTCCCAATGCTCGTTTAAATCGGCAGCCATTTTTTCTGGATGGAAAGTAATTTTATTCATTCCTGTGAGTAAGGAAGTATAACCTAATAATGAATACGCAAAACAACTACCTAAATTTCGTAATACGGTAGAATCTACTAAATCGCGTTGAAAACGAGAGGTAGGTAATTGGGTAGAGAGATAACGCATCATGGCATTACCAAGGCCTAAGTTACCTTCCGCATTTTCAAAATCTATGGGATTGACTTTGTGAGGCATGGTAGAAGATCCTACTTCATGCTCTGCCAATTTTTGTCGAAAATAATCAAGAGAAATATAACCCCAACAATCGCGTGCGAAATCAATCAAAATGCTATTGATGTGAGTTAAGCTATTTAAAAAAGTCACAATACTATCGTGTGGCTCTATTTGGGTAGTCCAAGGATTGTATTCAAACCCTAAGGATTCTACAAACTGTTGTGATAAGAGTGGCCAATTGACTTCGGGATAAGCAACGTGATGCGCGTTAAAATTTCCGACAGCCCCATTACATTTGCCTGTAAGGGGTTGTGTCTGCCAGGCACTCATAATTTTAATTAAACGAGCAAATACATTTTGTAGTTCTTTCCCTACCGTTGTGGGTGTCGCCGCTTGTCCATGGGTTCGTGCTAACAGTGGAATATTTTTACCTATTTGTATTAATGCAGATAAACGTTCGTTAATGTTTTTTAAAGCAGGCAACAATATTTGATCACGAGCAGTAATGATTAAAAGATTATAAGCCAAATTATTAATATCTTCTGAAGTACAAGCAAAATGAATAAAAGGAATGACTGATTTTAATTCAGCATGCATGTTAAATTTTGTTTGTAAAAAATATTCAATGGCTTTGACATCATGATTGGTTTGCTTTTCAATGATTTTAATTTCTTCAGCATCTTTGCTGGAAAATTCTAGGATAAGTTTATCTAGAAAATCATGCGCTGCAGGGGAGAGTAGCGGCATATCGGGTAACGGATAACGTGCTAAACATTGTAACCAACGAATTTCTACTACGACACGCTGAAATAGTAAACCATATTCACTGACAATAGGTGCTAATATCCTGGTTTTAGCGTGATATCGGCCATCTAATGGCGAAATTGCAGTAAGAGAAGAAAAAGGAAGATTCATAAATTGATAACCTTCAGTTAATAAGTGAGAAGACGTTTAGCAGGAGTAAAGCCTGTTATCTGAGCATTCGAGATCATATAAAACAATTATTTTTTTCCTGCAGCAAAAATCTCATTGACTTTACTCGCACAAATAAAATCATTTTCAGATAAACCGCCAATGGCATGGGTGGTATAACGCACCAGACAATGATTATAACCTACTTCTAAATCTGGATGATGATTTTCTCGATGCGCCATCCAAGCAAGCGCATTAACGAATGCTATGGTGTGATAATAATTTTTAAAAGAAAAATCACGGCTAATCATCTTATGATCACTCGATAATTGCCAATCGGTTAACTCAGTCATTAATGTTTCTGCATCAATTTTATTGAGCGGACAAACACCACCTTCACAGGGTAAACAATGTTTAGTTGCAAGTGCTGAGGTCATAGATTACTCCTTGGGGTAAGTAGGTGGCAACATGCCTAAAGAACGGGCTTTTTCAATAAGAGTTACCATATCACAATCGATCGTGGCATAGAGTTCGGTAAAACTCTCAATAATAAAATACACGGTTTGTAAGATATCAATTCGATAAGGGGTACGTAAAATATCGAGAATATTAAAAGGTTTACGAACCGGAACTTTTGAATCTAAAGCATAAATGGTTTCTTGTTTGGAAGATAAAATGCCCCCACCATAGCAACGCAATCCATCCGTAGTTTGCAGTAGGCCAAATTCAACAGTAAACCAATACAACCGCGCAAACATGGGATAATATTCTTCTCCCGCAGCAAGAGCCATTGCACCATATTTTTGCATGCAATTAGCATAAACTGCATTAGTCAACAAAGGACAATGACCAAAATATTCATGAAAAATATCTGGCTCTTGCAAATAATCAAAATCTTCACGAGTTCTTATAAAACTGGCTGCAGGAAATTGTCGGTTAGCCAGTAGTTTAAAAAATTTATCAAAGCTTATCAAAGCAGCGACGGTGGCAACACTCCAACCCGTGGTTTTTTGTAAACGTTGTGAGATCACAGCCGGTTGTGGAATTTCTTGTTCTGACATGTTGAGAATGTCTAAGCCTGCTAAAAATTCATGACAAGCTCTATTTTTAATAATTTGTTTTTGCCGAACGATTAAATCATACCAAATATGATGTTCTTCATCCGTATAGGCAATATAACCGTTGGCATCTGGTTGACGCGACGTATAAGCAGATTTTTTTTGTGGAGGCTCAAAAGTCATGAATTTCACTCCTTAACGCCGTAAGATAGTTAATAAGGTTTCGCACAAACGTTGGTTTTGTGTAGGCGTTCCTATTGTAATACGTAAATGATTAGGCATTTGATAAGGGAGTAACGGTCTTACGATAATTCCTGCTTTCAATAAATGTTCATAGATAGGATAAGCCGGCTTGCCAAAATCTACCGTTAAGAAATTAGCCACTGAAGGTAAAACGGTTAAACCCATTTGGGTGAATGCATTTTGTAAAAAAGCCATACCTTGACGATTATTGGCAATACTGTTGGCGACATGGGGCGTATCTTTCAACGCGGCAATGGCGGCAGCTTCACTGACATGACTGACATTAAAAGGTAAACGTACTCGATTTAATATATCCATAATTTCTGGATGGCTGATTCCATAACCAATACGCAAACCAGCTAAACCATATATTTTGGAAAAAGTACGGGTGATAATTAAATTTGGATAATGGTGTTGCAATGCCAAGGCTTTTGGATAATGGGGATGTTCTACATATTCGGCATAAGCTTCATCTAAGATAACCACTACTTGTTTTGGTACTTGATTTAATAATTCAACCAGTGCAGTTTCTTCACAAAAGCTGCCCGTGGGATTATTAGGATTGGCAATAAATAAGAGATCAGTGTCTGCGGTAACCGCTTGTGCCATGGCTTGCAAATCATGCCCATAATTACGGGCTTTAACAATAATAGGATCTCCATGATTGGCACGAGTGATGATGCTGAAGGTGGAAAACGCATATTCGGAAATGACGGCGCGATGATTAGGTTTAAGAAATGCTTGTGCTATCAAGGCTAACACATTATCCGAACCATTGCCTAAAGTTAATTGTGATAAGCTAACGCCTAGCTTTTGTGCTAATGCTGTTTTTAGAGCAAAACCACTACCATCTGGGTAAAGAGCACTTTCCGATAAAGCCTCAGCAGCCGCTTGTAAAGCAATGGCAGAAGCACCTAATGGATTTTCATTGCTGGCTAGTTTAATAATATCTGTAAGGCCAGTTTCCCTGGCTAATTCACTTATCGGTTTACCAGGTTCATAGGGATGTAATTGTTGCACGCGGGTATTGGCTAAGGCGGCAAATTCTATTGGCATGATTATCGTTTCCTCATCAGATATGCTTTACTTTTTTAAAGCAAATTATCGCAAGATGCAAGTGCGTAGCGTCATGCTTTTCTCAACAACCAGAGCGTAAGAAATGTTTTTCAGTAATATTCGCAACTGCCACTGAATCGGGTATAATCGTCTTCCCACTCTTTTTTTATTACCCACTTTTAAATTCTAATCTTTAATAAACTAAAGAAAAAGAATTAACAACTGATCGTCATCCAAATAGCTAAGGTTTCTTGTCATATGACAAACTCTACTGTTCCTTACAAAATCCATGATACTTTTTTTAAAGAAATGATGCACGATATTCGTGTCGCTCGTGATTTTTTGCAAGCGCATTTACCTAAAGCATTACTGGCCGTGATTGAGCTTGAAAGCCTCAGGTTAGGATTTGAAGCGCATATCGATACCATGCGCAAAGAAGGGATTATGGATATCCTCTATGAAGTAAAAATAGCAGGAAGGGAAAGCTATATCAGCTTAATCATAGAGCATTTAAGTGAACCGGATCCGCTATTACCTTTTTACATGTTGAATTATACCTGCCATGTGATCAAAGCACATATAGAGCAACATCCCAAGACGAAGACTATCCCGTTAGTCTATCCCTTGGTGGTTTATCATAATAAAAAGCCCTATCCGTATACGAATGATATTAACAATTTGGTAGATGCACCGGAGGAGTTGGTTGAAGAATACTTTTTAAAGCCATTCGATTTAATTGATTTAACGTAACTACTCACCCCTTTCACAGGGAAATGATCATGAACGTTCAGAAACGAGCTGATTTTCAACGAAAAATTATTTTTTCAAGCGCAGTATACATAGGTATATGAGCATTGAAAAAATAATTTTTCGTTGAAAAGCGGCCGTTTATGGACGTTCCGTGCTACGGAGTGAGCAGTTACGATTTAACGCAAATAAAAGATGAAGAGTTAAAGCAACAAGTGTGGTCAGGGGTGCTGGAATATGCGCTTAAATATATTTTTGTGCGTGATTTTTTACCGTATTTGCCAGAGTTAATGCAGCTATTAAGGCCTTTGGCTCAATCGGGTGGTCATAAACTGGTAGAAGTTGTGCTAGAATACTTGATAGATCGTAGTGAATTAAGTGATGAAGCCACTTTTTTTAAAGTAGTGAATGAGAATTTATCGCCGACAGTGGGAGCAAATGCTATGACATTAGCGGAGCGGTTTGAACAAAGAGGACATCAAAAAGGCCGTCAAGAAGGCCGTCAAGAAGGTCGTCAAGAAGGTCGTCAAGAAGGTCGCCAAGAAGGTCGTCAAGAAGGTCGCCAAGAAGGTTTCCAGGAAGGCAAGTTAGAGGCTGCCCGCGAAATGTTTATTCGCGGTATTGAGCCTAAGCTGATTGCTGAAATTACTAAATTAGATCTTAAACTTATTCTAGCAGAAGTAGAGAAATTGCAGGCGCAGCAGCATTAAAATTTATAGATTTAAAAAAGCCATTTTTTACAAAAATTTTCTTACCAGTTAATTAATAGACTGCTTGTAGTCGAAATTTAAAATTTAACTATAGATGGAAAGCTTTTTTTACCAATTTAGGTTATGCTGGCACCTTTTCACTAATAAAGGAATTTTTTATGGTGCAGTGCGTTATTAGCGGAACAGGTTTGTATACTCCTCCCGATGCAGTTTCTAATGAAGAATTAGTACAAGCTTTTAATCACTATGTGCGACAATTTAATACAGAACACGCTGCTGCTATTCAAGCCGGGCAACAGTCGGCTTTATTAGAATCCAGCGCCGAATTTATTGTAAAAGCTTCAGGTATAAAAAATCGTTATTTAATGGATAAAACAGGGGTATTAGATAGTAAGCGTATGTGCCCAGCGTTAACCCCTCGTCCTGATGAAGCACTCTCTTTACAAGCAGAAATGGCAGTGCAAGCAGCAGAACCAGCATTGCAACAAGCTAAAAAAACCGCGCAAGATATCGATGCCGTATTAGTGGCATGTTCTAATTTTCAAAGACCGTATCCTGCCATTGCTGTTGAAGTGCAAGCGGCTTTAGGGATTACAGGTTATGCTTATGATTTAAATGTCGCATGTTCTTCAGCAACGTTTGCCATCCAAGCAGCAGTGAATAGTATTGTGGCTGGTAGCGCGCGCGCCGTATTGGTAGTAAATCCAGAAATTTGTTCTGCGCATTTAAATTTTCGTGATCGCGATAGCCATTTTATTTTTGGAGATGCGGCGACTGCTCTCATTATCGAACGCATGGATACTTGCCAAACAGCCACTGCGTTTGCTATCCGTGGAACAAAATTATTAACCCAATTTTCTTCGGCGATCCGTAATAACAGTGGATTTTTAGATCGTACGGAAACCGTTGCTGCGCCCGTAGCGACTAAATTATTTTATCAACAAGGTCGAAAAGTTTATCGTGAAGTATCACCGCTTGTGGTGGAGTTAATTACTCAACATTTAGCAGAACATCAATTATCCGTAGCAGATTTACACCGCTTGTGGTTACATCAAGCCAATCTCAATATGAATTTATTCATTGCGGAAAAATTATTAAAACGTGCCCCCACCCCGCAACAGCTACCCATTATTCTCGATCAATATGCTAATACCGCTTCCGCAGGTTCCGTGATTGCGTTTCATTTGAATCATGCGGATTTGGTTCCTGGTGCTAAAGGAATTCTCTGTTCGTTTGGTGCGGGTTATTCTATTGGGAATATTATCTTAGAAAAAATAGCGTTAGCTTAAATGCGATACCATATCGGTACCAGTTTTATTGAATTATTAATAGCTTTATCCTTATTGGCGTTTTGTTTGCTTTGCTTCATGCATCTGTGTTTAAATGTGCAAGCAGCTGTACAAAACTGGTCGGAAAGGCGAAACGCAGCATTGCTTTTGCATAATTTTGCTGAATTACATGAAGCCCATGCCCGCGATGGCAGTTGGCAACATCAAGCAGAAGATATTGCTACTTTTCAGCAAACCGCCAATGAATTATTACCGCGTGGACGTGGCGAACTGAATTTACACGCTGACCAACTTTGGGTCACCGTGTTTTGGCAAGCAGAGTTTCATGCAATCGAACAACTTTCTTTACCGTTGGATTTCTCTTCCTAAAGCAACGGGCACTACTTTACTAGAATTATTATCGTGTGTGCTGATCGCAGCACTTTTAACAATCGTTTTATTTTCTTTTTATAGTACCAGTCAGCAATTTTTTCGAAAAATCATTGCACAATTTTCTTTGGAAAATGACTTATTGATTGCCAGCACGTTATTAACGCATGCTGTGCAACAGGCAGGATATGCGGGTTGTCGTTCGTTGAGCGTTTATGCAAATACGTTAAAAGCATCTGAACGTGAGGCGTGCCAAATTTATTCGGGTGCCGATTTATCTGATGAATTAAAAGCCAGCACAATTAAACCCGACGATGACAGTGATGGGTTAGTCGTGCAGTATTTATCAGAACATGCGGTGGCGCTTGCAGCCCCTATGCAAAACGATAATGAATTGCCAATCACTACTTCCCCTTTAGTAAAAACCGCCACACGTTATTGGATCAGCGATTGTAATAGCGGTGAATTTTTTACCATTCCAGCAGAGCGACCAGGAGTAATCATTACGGTAAAACCTTTGCACAAACGGTATCAGCAGGGTTTTTTAGGCCCTTGGCGTAAAAATTGGTTTTTTATTGGAGTCACAAAACGAAAGTCAGCGGATGGTTTACGAATATTGGGATTGTATGTTGAGGATGAAAATCGGGTATTACATGAAATCGTTGAATCCATCATTGCCATGAAAATGCATTGGCAGGACAACACGCGCTTGTTAGCCATTGAGTTATTAGCTCGATCGACCTTGCGAGTATCTGCAACGCCACAAAGTTTATGGTTTGCTGGAAAAAAAATGATCTTAACCGATGGACATTATTATTTAACGCGTCGTGTGTTAGTTGCTCTTAGAAATCAAGAGGATAAAGTACCTCATGAATAAATCTACAGCAAAGGGTTCAATTTTTATGATTTTATTATTTATATTATTAACTTTAACGCTTTACACGCTTCTGATGCAACAAACGATAATCAACATGAGTAAAATGAGTCGTTATGTTGAGTTAAAACAACAGTCAGAAGCGGAAGCTTGGTTGCAATTAAGGCAGGCTGAAAAAACTTTATTATTGACTCGCCAACCTTTACCGACTGAGCATTTACAAATTACTTTTTGGTTCCATGATGCATGTGGCCAAATACCTGGAAACCCTATGGGTGTCGATTATTATCAAGTGATGGTGCGCGCTGAGAGTTCGTATCCTACTATTTTTACGCAATGGCAAATGATTTATGCGTTGCCCGCCTTAAAAAAAAGCATTTGCCAAGCCGTAAGCTATCCAGTAATGTCTGGCAGACAATCGTGGAGGGAAATCACATGACCCAAACTGTGAATTTGCAAATAAACCATCATATCGCGACCATTAGCTTTAATCGTCCTCAACATATGAATGCGTATAACCAAGAAATGGCCTATGCATTGGCTGAAATCACTAATCAAGTAAATTAGCTAAAGATATTCGCGCCGTATTATTGCGTGGTGAAGGTAAATTATTTATGGCCGGTGGTGATATTCATTTTTTTCATGCGCACGCAGCCGAAATGCCAGGGCCTGCTTTAGCTATTATGCGGGCGTTAAATGCGACGATACATAATTTACAACAAATGGATAAACCGGTATTAGCCATGGTACATGGCTCAGCAGCTGGGGTAGGACTTAGTTTGTGTTTAGCGTGTGATTTAGTGATAGCTGAAACGAATACTAAATTTACTACGGCATATAGCAAAATTGGTTTATCGCCCGATGGAGGATTATCTTATTTTTTAACTCAGAGCGTAGGCAGTAAAAAAGCGATGGAGTTATTATTGCTGGCTGAAACTTTTGATGCCATCACTGCTAAAAATTTAGGGTTAGTCAATTGGATAGTTCCTGCTGATGAATTGGTCGCTACCACCGAACAGTTACTGCAAAAACTAGTAAAAAGCCCTGCGGGTGCTTTGGCTAAAACTAAACAATTGGTGAATCATGCGCACGAACAGAGCTTAGCCACTCATCTAGAAGCCGAAGTGGCTCATTTTTGTGAATCGACATGCACGGCCGATTTTAAAGAAGGAATACGTGCTTTTGTGGAAAAGCGACCTGCAAATTTCAATGGAGAAACCCCATGAATTCATTAAAAAATCAACGTATCGTTATTACCGGTGGTTCGCGAGGTATTGGTGAGGCGATTGCTTTACGTGCCGCGCGTGATGGTGCCAAAATTGCTTTATTAGCGAAAACTTCAGAACCACATCCTACCTTGCCGGGAACGATACACAGTGTGGCAGCAGCCATTACTTCAGCAGGCGGTGTTGCCTTGCCATTAGCCGTAGACGTGCGTAATGAACAAGCAATAGCCGAAGCAGTGGCTCTGATTGAAAAGACCTTTGGGGGTATTGATATTTTAGTGAATAATGCGAGTGCCATCCAATTAACTAATACGACAGACACCGCGATGAAACGTTTTGATTTGATGTTTGCAGTCAATGCGCGCGCGACCTTTGCCATGTCACAGGCGTGTTTATCAAGCCTAAAGCAAGGGAATAATCCGCATATTTTAAATTTATCTCCACCGCTTTCTTTGCAGCCTAAATGGTTTAAAAATCATGTGGCGTATACCATGTCAAAATATGGCATGAGTATGTGTACCTTAGGAATGGCAGCAGAATTTGCTGAATGGGGAATTGCCGTTAATTCGCTTTGGCCAAAAACAACCATAGCTACTGCAGCAATTGCAGTCAATTTTCCTAAAGAAATTTGGCAAGCATCACGTTATCCCACGATTATGGCAGATGCTGCGCATCATGTGTTAACTCAACCCAGTCGCACGTGTACAGGCCAGTTTTTCATTGATGAAACAGTATTGCGGGCAGCTGGCGTCACTGATTTTGATCACTATGCGCTAAATCCTAAGCAGCCTTTATTTACTGATTTAATACGTTGACGAATGAGTGATGTTATGGAAATACAAGAGTTAAATAATAATCCATTGGTGGTTTTTCAAACTTGGTTTGATCTTGCACTCGCGACTCAACAACCCGAACCAGAAGCCATGATTTTAGCGACCGTAGATGCGAAAGGCTATCCGCATGCGCGCGCTGGTATTGTTAAAAGGCGTAACCAGTGAAGAAAAATTTTTATTTTTCACCAATTATACCAGTGCAAAAGCTCAAGAATTGGCGCATCAACCCGGGCGCATTGACTTTCTATTGGCACACCATAAAAAGGCAAATTCGTATAGAAGGTACCGTAGAAAAAACTTCACAAAAAATTTCAGAAGATTATTTTCATTCGCGTCCACGGGGTAGTCAATTGAGTGCTTGGGCATCACCACAAAGCCAACCTATTGATGATAAAAATATTTTATTAAAGCAAGTGGCTCATTATCAACAACAATTTGCTCATCAAGAAATTCCTTTGCCACCTTTTTGGGGGGGATATGCCCTAACCCCAGAAAAAATAGAATTTTGGCAATTAGGTGATAATCGTTTACATGATCGCTTTGTTTTTAACAAAATAGATCAAAATTGGCAAAAGATGCGGATTGCACCATAACAATTTTTGTAACTATTCGCACCTTACACGGAAAAACTATCATGAACGTTCAGAAATGAGCTGATTTTCAACGAAAAATTATTTTTTCAATGCTCACATCCCCAGGTAGCGGTACTTGAAAAAATAATTTTTCGTTGAAAAGCGGCCGTTTATGGACGTTCCTTTCTACAGAGTGAGCAGTTACCAATTTTTCTTTTATGCGCTATAATAATAAGAGAATAATCAAGGAAGATGATATTAAATCGGTAGGGATACACTATCCTTAGCGAGGCAATAACATCATGAATTTTCAGCAAATTTGGCGAAGAATAACCAAAAAACCTGTTCTACCCGCAGAAATTGAATTATCAGAAATTCAAAAGCCAGTTGAGTTACCACCCTTAGCAGTAACCATCCTACAAGATTCCCTTCACGTTTTTTTGCCTTATGCGAAAAATTACCCCGAGATTTATGAATTATTGCAACAAGGCCTATCGCATGGTAATAAATTACAATTTTACCGCAATCATTCGCTTATGCGCAAGCATTACAATGGCGCGCAAGGAATGGACATTTAAAACCAGCCGAAGCTTTTTGTTCTCATTTACAAAATGCTATAGCCCTAGCAGGAATTCATACTACTAATAATCCTTTCTGGACGGCGCTGCATGAATCTAAAGATTCCGTAGAAAAATTAACAAAAATAATTGCTGAACTTAAAGCCAAAATAAATTTGTTACCTGCAAAGCATCCTGTAGTTTTAGGATTGCAACAATTGATAAAAAAGTTAGCTTTAATTCAAGAAAAAAGTATCAAAGCAATCAGTAATACTAATAATCAATTATTACAAAATAATGTGGAGCTTTTACAAAATATAGCAACAGAATTTACTACTAAAAAAAGAGAATTTCTTAAAAGGTATACCGATATCTTATCTAAGCTAGAACAGGAAATTACAGAGAAACGTCAAAGATTAATAAACTGTCGCAATAAATTATTTTCAAAGAAAAATAGCGTGCAGGCAAAAGATTACGAAAGCTTGCAACAAGAAGTGAGAACCTGCAGAGGAAGCTTTACAGATTGCTGAGTCTCAGCAAGATAACCTTCAGAAAGAGATAAAAACTGCTGGCCAAGAACTAGGGTTAACAGTTTCTTTTTCTAATAATCAAATTCAAATCGATGCAGATGATTTTTTTACTCATGCGCTAACTAAGCAAGCATTGGTTTTACCTAAAAAAGAACAACAACTCATGATTGATCATGAACAATTGGCTACTGATGCAGCCTCTTCCTGGTTGATTTTGGAAGCCGTGATAAAAGATTGTGGTAATAAACTGCAAGCCGCTGAACAACAGTTTATGGTTGGTTTACAGGAATTGGGCGAACGGTATAAACACAAATGCGATCCTACCTTTTTTACTAGATTATTCTTTGAAAACGTAACACCAGCAGAATATCTTTGGGTGATAAGAGGGGAGGAGCAGGTGGATCCCGAATTTATCCAAGAGGTACGTCATTTTTTCAAGGCCCTGCAAGTGACGTAAATTTTGCTTCCTGTTTGGACCTTATGAACGGATAGTAGTGGCATTAGGGCAATTGAAGGATAATATTGATAATACTGAAAAGGGTGCTAATGCTTTAACAGAAGCCGAAAAAAAACATTTAATCCATATGAAAAAATATCATGCAGCGATGTTTACTCGTCTTGCTGCTTTCCATGAAAGACTTACCGGCAATACTAAGATTAATTTAATGGATGTAAAAAAGCGTATAGATAAACTGGATTTTAATACTCCTGAAATTGATACTACAACGCGTCTTACCAAGTCAGATATAGCCTATATTTTGGCAACCGCCAAAGCATTTATTGAAACACAAAATAGTTTAGTTAACGATGCTTCAATAAATGATGACACCTTATTAAATGAACAAATAGAATTACTCATCAAACGCGGATCATCGACAACTTTAGTAAAGCTATTACAGGAATACCGTAAACTCAAAATGATTGCTAGTAAAACTCGTAATCAAGATCGGGATCGACTGGCATTGTTAAATATGATAGAAATTGCACGCATGCAATTAATAGAAACCGTGGAGCCGGATGATCGAACCGAACAAGAACAACTCATGCAGTTAACGGATTTTCGTGAGGCATTACAAGATTGTCCTATTCCCTCAAATCTTGAATTGATAAAAAGCAAGCATCAATTGAAAAAAAATTGAAAAGTGTTTGGAAACCCCTGAAGTAATGCTAAGTATACAGGTAGAAACTGATGAATTAGTACAACAAATTACCCAAAAAACCAAGCATATACAGGCAGAATTAACCAAAATTGCAGAGTTAACTGATCTGCCACGTGCCACACAATTAGGTAATCTGTTTTATGAATTGTGGAATTTTGTTCATTCAACTGCAGAAAATTCATGCATGAATAAACTGAAAAATCACCAACAAGTTATGCAGGAATTAGCCACTACCATACTGCCCTTTTTGCCGCAACAAGCAAAAGAGGCACAGGATCAAATTGCTCGTTTAGATGTGGCCCAAGAACAATTGCAACAATTGTTGAAAACTGTGACAGACATTTTTAAAGAAGATTATCGTTTGTATAAAGGCAATGCTGAGTTGCAAAAAATGGTCAACGAAAAAGCCAAATACCATTTGCCGAATGATAGTAAAGAGCAAACAGAAATTCGTAATTTTATCAAATTATCTTTAATGCAACGGGTAAAAATTTTAAAGAAGGAACACCCTATCAAAGCCTATGCGTTACTTGTTCTTGGTGCATTAGTGGGGCTGAAATTTTTACCTATCACTTTTGCTATTGCAGTTGCTAAATTTAAAATGATACACGCGTTAGTAACTGGGAGCGCTATGGTACATGCTTCAACGACAGCACTTATCACCGGTAAATTAGCCAGCGCTGCAGCTGGTTCTGTAGCCGCATTGGGAGCCGGCAGTAGAATGATGGTTAATGAGCAGCAGCCTCACGAAGTCGTTCCTACTACTGTGCCTCAGAAACCTGAAGTAAGTAAAACCGAATATTTAGGACAATTTTTCCGTAGCCCCTCTGATGCTTCGCCTAACGAAGACCAGGTTCCTGTTGAGGAAGTTATTCCTAGCAGAAAAATAAGCCATCACTTATAGCCATTTTATCATGGCATAACGAGTAGGCTGGGTGGCTTCATTTAATGCGTATTCACCAGCAATTTGGTAACCCATACGATGATATAACCCTATGGCGCGTGTGTTCATTTTAAAAACGTATAAAAGAATATACTGCCCACCGAGTTGAATGATATGTTCTTCAAAATGTTGCATGGTTTTTTGGCATAACCTTTTTCTCGGCAGAACGAATAAAGATAGATATCACCGAGAAAAGCGGATTTATCCTCTGGGTTATAAGAGTACAATAAATAACCAACTGGATTTGTTTTATCTAATAAGTGATAGCCATAAACATTAGGAATGTTAGGGTCGGCAAAGTAAGCACTTCTTTTAAGGCTAATTTTTTTGCCTTATAATAATCATTGAATTCGCCATTTTTAATAAGCTCCATGATATAAATATCAACAGCATGATTAATAATAAGCTTATGTTCTTCTTCGGTATAATTAACAAATTCTATCATAGCGCTGCTAGGCCTTTGTAAATAAAAAACGATTAGTAACAGTCTACGCCGTGGAGAGGAACGAGTATTGGCTCGCTCTTAATAAAATGAGACGCCAGTGCGTTGTTACCATGAATAGGGCTTAGGAATATACTTTATTATTGCGAAATAGTGAACCATAAGGTAATCTCCCAGCGAAACGTTTTTATTTGTAACAGCACTCTTGATAGAGAGATAGGCCATTGGATTGCTAATCTTCGCGAAAAAATTATCGGAAATACTCATAGACGTGCGTGCACACTCCATTTTCCCGATAAATTTTTTCGTCGAACCTCAGCTCACCACTGACCGGTCTTGGTAACGTTAGATAGCCAAGCTGTTACTTGCTAATAGCTCACTTCGTAGCGGGGCACAGCAATTAATGGTCGATCTTAAACGGAAAATGTGTCGAAATATGCTCACAGTATCCTGTGTATGCTGGGTTTTTCGCCACTTTTTCCATTTAACTGTGACTCCTTGAGTTATTGAGCGGGGTAAATTCATACCCATTGAACTATTACTTTACTTTTAATCAAGGATCAGTGATTACGTCATGATGAAAAAGAATACCCCATTTTTTTATTACTTCAGTGATAACTAGCTTTTTGTTGGTGAGGTTTTCCATTTAAATGTTTTTGCTGCAGAAGAAGCCAACTATCCTGTTTATCCAGCAATAAAAGCGGGTTGCGGACACGATCCTGCCGTGGTTCAGCATGGAGAATATCTTGCTAAAGCAGGCGATTGTATTGCTTGCCATACCAATACCAAAGATAAAAATGCTAAGTCGTATGCCGGCGGGCTCGCCTTTAATACTCCATTTGGTATATTTTATTCTCCAAATATCACACCGGATCGCACCACTGGTATAGGTCAATGGACTGAAGCCGATTTTGTGCGCGCTTTACGTAAGGGTCTTGCCCCCGATGGTAGTAATTATTATCCGGTATTTCCTTATGCTTATTTTACTCGAGTGACTGAGCAAGATGCTAAAGCTTTATATGCTTATTTCCAATGTATTCCGGCTGTCACCAAAGCCAATCAACCCAACGAAGCCCATTTTCCCTTCAGCTGGCGTTTTTTATTGTCCGGTTGGAAATTATTATTTTTTAATTTTCATCAAGGAGAGTATCAGCCCGATCCTAATCGATCCGCTCTATGGAATCGTGGGGCTTATTTAGTCGAAGGATTGTCGCATTGTGGTATGTGTCATACCCCGATGAATCCTTTTGGAGCAGCCAAACTAGAAAAGAATTTGGTGGTGGTGTGGTTGATGGTTATGTGGCACCTAATATTACCAGCGCTCAAGTTGAGCCTTATAGCATTCAACAAATTATTAATGTTTTTAAAGAAGACGCGATGTTAGGTGATAAAAAAGGGACTTTGGCAGGTCCTATGTTAGAAGTGAATCACAATAGTTTAATCTATTTGAATGAACAAGATTTAGTTGCTATTGCAACGTATTTAAAAACGGTTAAAGCAATACCTTTAGTCAAAATTAAGGCGACAGGTTCTAAAGCTGAAATTGGTAAGACTGTTTATGAAAATAGTTGTTCGGCTTGTCATAACACAGGTGCTGCCGGAGCTCCTGTGCTTGGCAATAAAGAAGCTTGGGCCAATCGTATTGCTGAGGGTATAGAAACACTCAATACCCATGCTATTCAAGGATTTAATCAAATGCCTGCCAAAGGGGGCTGCAGAAGTTGTACTGATGAACAAATCAAAGATGCGGTTGCTTATATGGTTGATGCCACTAAAGAAGGTGGTGGGCAAAAAGCGGTAGCAGTAACCACGGCTCCACCTCCTTTAAAAACGTCGCTTACTTTAGGCAAAAAAATCTACACCGTCTCTTGTGCGATGTGTCATACCACAGGTAAATATAATGCGCCCCTGTTAGGAGATGCTGCTGCTTGGGCTCCTCGTATTGGTGAAGGAGTAGATGTGTTATTTCAGCATGCCATAGAAGGCTATCGTAATATGCCAGCAAAAGGTGCTTGTATGACTTGTACTAATGAAGAAATAATTGCGGCAGTGAAATATATGGCGCAACAAGCAGACTCAAGTAAAGATTATAGTTTATGGTAACCGCTCACACTTGACACTCCACATGGAGGAGAAGCATGCATTGACTGCTGCTATGTGATTGTTCACTTCGTCCAGAGGCACTGCCATTACGGGTTGTTTTCCCCTATAAGGTAAATTGAGAATTCTGATATACCTAACATCAATTTACCTAGATTGTTGATGTTTTCACCATCAGCAATCTATTTCCTCTCTCTTCTTTTTCTAATAGGCAAATAATTAGGTGACCATACTTTCGTTTTTACCAAGGCGGCAATATTGCCATTTTTGGTTTTTTGGCTACTCCATCGCGAATGGCTTGTTTAGCGACCGCTATAGCAATTTTTACCGCAGTTTTCCGGCTGTCAGCTAATGGTGGCAATAATAAAGTGCTGCGCGGATTCTGGATTAAAGGTGAAGAGCGTGCCAAAGTGAGACAAGCTTGCCATAACATGCCATCGGGTTACTTTACTGGCTCTCATGGCAATAACTCCTAGACCGATCCCAGGAAAAACTAATGCATTATTACATTGCGCTAAAGTGATCGGTTCGGCTGCATCCGCAGTTTCAAAAGCAGGTGTTGGGCTACCCGTCGCAATAAGTGCTTTACCCTGACTCCAGTGATAAAGATCAATGGGATTTGCTTCACAACATTCAGGTGGATTGGATAAGGCAAGAATGGTAGGTCGATCCACATAAGAGCATAATGCAGTAATCATGGTTTCGGTAAATTGTTTAGGTACACCAGAACACCCAATTAACACAGTAGGTTTTACGTGGTGAATGACAGATAATAAATCAGGGCCTGTACCGGCTGGATTAGGATATTCAGTTGCTTTACGCGCAAATCGTTGTTGCGCTTCCGTTAACTCTTGCATGTTATCGACTATCAGGCCATGTCGATCGATGATCCAAAATTGTTGTTTTAGCAATTTCTGGTTTAATGCCTTGATAACATAAGGCTTGAAAAATTTGTTGCGTGATCCCCATGCCGGCGGTGCCACCACCGAAAATAACAAAACGTTGCTCTGCTAAAGGAATTTGTTGAATTTGGCTGCTGGCTAAAATAGCGGCTAATGCCACCGCGCCCGTGCCTTGTTCATCATCATTGAAACTACATATTTTTTCTCGATATCGCGTTAATAAACGATTGGCATTTTTTCTAGCAAAATCTTCCCAATGTAAATAAACCTGAGGAAAAAGCGCTTTGATGTTGTTTATCACTTCATCAATAAAATCATCATAGGCTTTGCCTTGGATACGTTTATGGCGCCAGCCAAGATAATAAGGATCATTCAGTAAGGTTTCATTGTTTGTCCCCACATCCAGAAAAATAGGCAACGTACGATGTGGATCAAGACCTCCAGCAACCGTATACACAATCAATTTCGCGACAGGAATATCCATGCCACCGATGCCCTGATCACCTATTCCTAATACGCCCTCGCCATCGGAAACCACGATTAAATCAATTTCTGGGTTAGAACGATTTTGTAAAATTTTCTCGAATATGCGCGCGTTGTGGGTAAGTCAGATAAATACCCCGTGATTGGCGAAAACCACGGCTAAATTGTTTGACCATGGTGCCCACAGTAGGGGTATAAAGCACAGGCAACATTTCTTCCAAATGCTCAATGACTAAACGATAAAATAACACATCATTTAAATCATAAATGCGATGTAAATAAATATTTTATTAATGGCATCGGTAAAGGCGGAATATTGATGATAAATTCGTGCGACTTGTTGCTCAATTGATTCGATACGTTCTGGTAATTTTCCCAGTAAGCCCATTTCAATGCGTTCTTGCAAAGTAAATGCAGTGCCTTTATTTAATTGTGGTGTGGTGAGTAACGGTTTACCCGTCAAACTGGTTTCCACATATTTTTTTTTAGTACGTTTATCTATTTTAATTTTAAAATCTAACATCACAGCTCCTCCCCATCACAGTATAGCATTTTAGCAACTCATTCCGAAGGTATTTGTGTTTGATGCAATAAGCGTTAAGTAAAGTATTTGCTGGCTATGCAATAAAATGCGTTGTATTAAAGAATGACAAATTTATTCTGGCAGTATTTTGAGTACATTTTACAGTTAATAATAAATGTAAAAGGTTGAATAAATATTATCAATTTAGAAAAATTTTCACAGTTAAGCGGTCACTCTTCCAACACCAGTGTGGTATTGCTTTTGGCGTAAATAACATTAGACTTGTATCGCATTAAATTTTACTACCGTGAAAGAAGGATATACCATGAGCCAGGCTGCGAACCAAATGATGGATAACCCTATGGGCACTGATGGTTTTGAGTTCATTGAATTTGCCCCAACAGATTATGAAAGCATGAGCCAACAATTTTTACAAATGGGATTTGCCGTAGCAGGTGTTCATCATCATTTAAAAGCAACGCACTTTTCAGAAAGGTGCATATTCATCTTTTAGGTGAACCATGCGGATGGCAAAACAGCATGGCGCATCATTT
>JAZKJV010001905.1:147500-166984 GCA_037367405.1 Ottelia alismoides | reverse complement strand
TGGGCTGCCGTAGCGGCTGGTGGAGGCAAACAGGCCCCGTGGGCTGATAGCCCCAGGGAGCCATCGATTGGATATTCAGTCAGTGGCATGAACTGCACATGCGTGAAGCCCATCTCGCGCACATTACGGATCAGCCACTCGGCCATTTCCAGATAGGTCAGCGGCCGGTTGCCCTCTTCGGGCACGCGCCGCCACGAGCCGAAGTGCACTTCATAGATCGAGATCGGGGCGCTGATGGCGTGATTGTGCGCGCGGTTTTCGACCCAGCCATCATCAATGGCCACGGTGGCGGGCGGTGGTACCGTGACCGAGGCCGTGCGCGGCCTGTGCTCGGCCTTGAAGGCATAGGGATCGGCCTTCAGGGGCAGATGGCCCTCATGGGTGCGCACTTCATACTTGTAGATCGTGTCGGGGCCAACGCCGGGAACAAACAGCTCCCAGATCCCGGCCTCGTGAATCTTGCGCATCACATGGACCCGGGCCATCCCAGCCATTGAACGGGCCGACAATCGACACGCGCTGTGCATGGGGCGCCCAGACTGCAAACCGGTATCCGTCAACCTCCTCCAGTTGGGCCGGGTGGGCTCCAAACAGGTCCCAGGCCCGCCAGGACTGGCCTTGGCGGAAGCGCAGCAGCGTGCGGGCGTCGATGCTGGACCCGAAGCGGTAGGGGTCTTCAAGTGTCCGGGTCTCTCCGTGTCGCTCCACCTCCAGCTGGTAGGCGAATGGCGTCTTTGCGCCCGGTGATGATGCCCGCGAACAGGCCTCGCCATGCTCGCGCTTGAGGGTCCAGGACTTGCCGGGCTTTGCCGGATCGATCACCCGCACGGCGCTGGCGCCGGGCTGGAAGGTGGCAATCACCAAAGCGGCTGCCCCATCCTTGCCAACCGGCCACACATGGGGCCAAGCTCGGAGAATGGATCGCCGTGCGTGCCGCTCACGATCGCTGCGGCTGCTCCTTCCTCGATCAGACCGGAGGCCGACGCAGTTGCGCGCACGGGAGGTCTTTGCCTCGGAAGCTGCGCCAGCTTTGGGGTGGATCGGGGTTGCGGGGTTCGGGCATGCAGGGTCTCGTTGGCGGTCAGTGCGGCGTCGTCGTCTCGGACGGGCTCGGGGCACTGGCGGGATCGGAAGAAAGCGGTGGCATAGGACCGGCAGGCCCCAGGCCCGCAGACTGCCGCCATGCGCGGCGTGCCTCTGCCTGTGCCCGTTCTCGGCTGGCCTGCAACGCGTGGGCGCTGCCTGCCGGGGCGGGCCGGTCTGCAAGGTTGAGCCGCGCTGCAGTGCCAAGCGTCAGCGCGCGCAGCAGCACCAGAAGATTGAGGCGGTCGGACAGTGGGTCGCCGACGGACGGTACAGCCACGACCGCCAGCTGCTGCGAGCACTGGCTGGTGACCTGCACCAGTGGCAAACAGAACCGCGCTATTGCCATTGGCGAGGGCCGCATGCGCCAGCGCCTCGCCCGTACTGGCTCCGGCTGCCCCGCGACAAGCAGCCAGCGAATGGCGGGTGGCGCCACTGCTGCTGCCAAGCTCCACGGTCAGCCCGAGTGCCTGCAGCGAATCGGCCAGGTCCGCAGCGCGCGCGGCACACCGGGGTCGGCAGCAATCACTGTGATCCGGCGCATCCCGGCACAGAAATCAGCAGCCTGGCCAATCGCCTCCAGCGCCTCTGCGTCCAGCTGGGCGCCGAGCCCGGCCACATCGCTGGCAACCTGTTCCAGAAGCCGGATCGCCACCCGGTCGGCACGGCGAGCGCGTCCACATTCCGGTCTGTCATGCCGGACCGGCGCTCGAGATCGCGCATCAGGTGCCGCGTCAGCTCCGGATACCCCACAGCCGACAGCTTTGCAGAACCGCATCACGGTGGGTTCCGAGACGCGACGGCTTCAGCCAGATCCTTGATCGATAGCTCCACGCAATGTGCGGACGGCCGAGCACGAACCGTGCTACCCGCGCCTCCGAGGGTCGCAGGTCGCCTGCCGCCTGTTCGATCCGGTTGATCAGCACCCCAGTGTCTCCGCCCCTGTCCGGCCTTCCAGGCTCCAAGGGCCCGGCCAGCTGTGACCAATACCCCCGGATCCATCGTCGATTCTGCCGCCTTTGTTCGCAGCGCGGTCAGACTCATACCGTTGCGCCGTTTTTGTAGTTTTGCTACCCCGCAATCAAGAAAAAGTGACAGCTAACAGCGGGAGCTGCAAGCGGGGCGCCGAGAGGCGGCTTCTGCGCGCACCAGCTGGCGGGGGAAACGGAGGCGGCAGAGGCGTCTGGGAGGGCGCTTTGCAGCCAGCAGGGGCCGCAGGGCCAAGTGCACCGCTTCGATCGCCGGGCCCGCCACAGCTTTGCTGGGGAGAGGGCCTACAGGCATGGCATCGATCACCTTCGCGGGCGTCCACAAGCGGTATGAAGCCGTCGTGGTCATCAAGAACCTCAGTCTCGACATTCGCGATGGCGAGTTCATGGTGTTCGTCGGCCCGTCCGGCTGGTGGCAAATCGACGGCGCTGCGCTATGATCGCGGGGCTGGAGACGATCTCGGACGGGCAGCTGGTCCATCGCCGACCGGTCGTCAATGACCTGCCGCCCAAGGAACGCGATGTGGCGATGGTGTTCCAGAGCTATGCGCTCTATCCGCACATGACGGTGCGCGAGAACATCGCCTTTGGCCTCAAGGTTCGCAAGACGCCAGCCGCCGAGATCGCTTCGCGCGTGGCCGAAGCCGCCGCATGCTGGGGCTGGACCCCTATCTCGACCGCAAGCCGAAGGCCCCTGTCCGGCGGCCAGCGCCAGCGTGTTGCCCTCGGCCGCGCCCTGGTCCGCCAGCCTTCGGTGTTCCTGTTCGACGAGCCGCTCTCCAACCTCGATGCGAAGCTGCGGCACGGGCATGCGGGCAGAGAGCGGCAAGCTCCAGAAGCGGCTCGGCACGACGTCGGTCTATGTCACCCACGACCAGACGAGGCCATGACGATGGGCGACCGGATTGCAGGGCTCGCCCCCTGCCGAGGCCGGGGAGCAACCTGATGCAGTGTGGCACGCCACTCGAGACTGTATGACAAGGCCACAGAAACGTGTTCGTGGCCCGCTTCATCGGCGCGCCCTCCATGGCGGTGTTCGAAGTCGGGCGGGGACGGTTCGCGCTGTCACATCCCGCCTTTGCCGCCCCCCGCCGTGATCCCCCCGCGCTGGACCCCTCCAGCGGGCGACACGGTGCTGGTCGGTGCCCGCCCGGAAGATGTACGCCCTTGATTGGCGATGGCGCTGCGAAGTTGCCTGCAGCGTCACCGTGCGCGGCAGCGTCGAGATCGTCGAGACCCTCGGACCATGAGGTACTGGTGCATGTCGATATTGGCGGTGGCACGATCCTGATCGCCAAGGCTTCAGCCACGCCAGCGTCCCGCAGTTGGGCGAGGCCATCTCGGTCGAAGTCGATCTCGACAAGCTGCATCTGTTCGACCCGGCCAGTGGCCAGCGTCTGCCGGAAGGAGCCTGAGCCATGATCACACGGCGATCTCTCACCGCAGGGTCTGGCAACCGGTCTCCGCCGGGCTGCCACTGCTGGGGCCGCTTGGCGGCTGCGCAGACCAGAGCCAGGCGGGACGCTGGGGGATCTGATCGTCTGGCACGGCTATCGTGGGCGTGAGAAGGCGGCGCTGGAGGCCGTGGTACAGGCCTGGAACAGCCGGGTTCCGGTGGGCGGGCGCGGGTGCGCACGGTGGCCCGTGCCGGACGATGCCATGCCGGACAAGCTGTCGGCCTCGGTCCCGCGCGGGCGCGGGCCAGACCCTTCATCTTCTCCCACGACCGGCTGGGCGGCTGGGTCGAGGCAGGCGAGACGGTGGAGCCGGTCGGCTTCTTCGTGGAAGATGCCGATCGGCGGCCGTTATCTGCCCGGCATGCTGGACGCGATGACCTACAAGGACACGCTCTACGCCTTGCCGCTGAATTACAAGTCGATTGCCCTCGTCCTACAACAAGGCGCTGGTCCCCAATCCGCCGCGACGACTGAAGAGCTGGTGCAGATCGCACGGGGGCTCACTGATCAGGCGCGAGGGCGCTTCGGTGTGGCCTATGCGTATGACGACTACTTCTTCCATGCCGCGCTGCAGAACGGTTTCCGGCGGCGGCTGTTCGATGCCAGTGGCGCGCCGAGCCTCAACAGTGCCCGCAACATCAAGGTGGCGAGCTGTTGCAGCGCTGGAAGGAGACAGACCGGATCCTGCCGCGCGACCCGACTGCGTCGCTGATCACCAGCCTGTTCAATGAGGGCGCGCCGGGATGCTGTTTACCGGCCCGTGGTTCCTCGGCGAGGCCTCAAGCCGGATCGATCTGGGTGTGGCTGTGCTGCCAGCACTCAGCGAGGCGGGTGGTGCGCCGATGCGGCCCTGGCTGTCGGTAGAGGCCGTGTTCCTGGCGGCAGGAAAGCTGCCCCGAAGGACGCGTTCGACTTTGCCTGTTCCTGACCGGGCCGGAAGGCGGGCGATCATGGCGCGCGGAGGGCGGGCAGTTGCCCGCCGCTGCCGGTGCCTACTCTGACCCCGCCGTGGCAGGCGATCCTGTGATTGCTGCCTTCAAGGCCCAGCCGCCAACGGGGTGGCCATGCCGAACATCCCTGACATGACCTTGGTATGGTCTCCGGCGGACAAGGCCATCAAGCGGATTGCCCGTTCGGAGCCCCGCCCAAGGCCGCACTTGATGACCTCCAGCGCGAAGTCACTGTCGCCATCGAAAGCTTGCGCGCCAGTGCCGGGAGGGGCGCATGATGGGCCTCAACCGCGCCGCCCAGGGCGTGCTGGCCGGGCTCCTGGTCATGCTGGTCGGGATGTGGGTATTTGCCGGTCAGGCCGCCCGCGACATTAGCCGGACGGTTGTGGCCAATACAGTCTCGATCCAGGCCGACGGGCTGGGGCGCGCTGTCAGCGCCGCACGCGCAGCCGGGCAGGGCGATGCCCAGCTGGCCGCGACTGCCGGTCGGTTCGTCGAACAGGTCGCCCCGGAGGGCGAGCCACCTTCCGGATCGTGCGGCTTGCCGACCGGTCGCTTTGTGGCAAGTTCGGTCGAGGCCGACGCCGCGCATGGCCCATTGCCACGGCCCTGAAGACGGATGAGAAGCCGCTCTTCGACTACGCTGCCTCAACCCGGGTTGCGGCACCGGCAAGCGGCTTTGCCGCACCGCGCGCGCTGCCCGAGGCCAACGGGCGTGCCGCAGAGTCCAGCCTGGCGTGGATGGAGACGGCGTGGCGGGTCATGTCGAAGTGGCGGGGCCCGCCTCCAGCCCCGAAAGCGGGGGAGCCTTCTATCCTGGGCGCTGCTTGGCCTTCTGGGCGGCACAGCCGTGGCACTTGTGCTCAATCAGCTGAAGTCGAAGCGCACGGCCTGGGCTGGGCTTGCGGTGGTTGCCGCAGCGGCGGGAATTTGCGTCCAATTCGCTTCTGACAGCCCAAGGCCCAGCTGGTGGCAGGCGGCATCGCGACCACCGATGCGGCCCGCGAACGGGTGCAGGAGGCGCTGACAGGTCTAGCCGTCAATGGCCTGCCTGTGGAGCTTGGCCGGGCTGTGGCAGGCACAGACGCTTGGAACATCCGATGATCTGCCGCGCTCCCTTGTGGCGCTGACCCTGCTGGCCGTGGCGGGTGCAGCGGTGTTCTGCTTTGGCGGCGCCGCGCGCCTGTGGGAAACGATCAAGACCCATCGGGTTGCCTATGCCTATGTCGCCCCGGCCATCGGCCTTCTGATCCTGTTGTCCGTGTTTCCGTTCCTGTACGGGGTGGTGCTGTCCTTCACCGACACCACGCTGCTCAATCAGGGCCAGCCCCTGGCGGACCGGTTCAACGGGCTCGACAACTATGTGGCGATCCTGTCGACACCCGCCTGGTGGGCGAGGCGGGTGGTCAATTACCAGAATTTCTACTGGACCCTGGCCGTCACGATCCTGTGGACCGTCACGAATGTGGCAATCGGGGTCAGTGTCGGCCTGGCGCTGGCCTTGCTGCTGAACGTGAAGGGACTGAAGGGCGTCGCGATCTACCGCACCCTGCTGATCCTGCCTTGGGCGATCCCCAACTACATCACGGCCCTGACCTGGAAGGGCATGTTCCATCCGCAGTTCGGGCTCCTTCAACGCCTTGATCAAGGCGTTTGGCGGCCAGCCGATCCACTGGTTCGACAGCTTTTGGCCAAGCTTTGTCACCGCCTTGCCACCAATGGCTGGCTGTCATTCCCGTTCATGATGGTGGTGTGCCTCGGGCGCTACAGGCAATCGACGAGGACATGTACGAAGCTGCCCGGATTGACGGCGCAAGCCCGTGGCAGCGGTTCTGGCACATTACGTTGCCGAGCCTGAAGCCTGCCCTCCTGCCCGCCGTGATCGTGTCGGTGGTGGTGGACCTTCAACATGTTCAACGTGATTTATCTGGTCAGCGCCGGCCAGCCCTCGGGCGCCACGGAGATCCTCGTGACCCGCGCCTACAAGGTCGCGTTCGAGGAGTATCGATACGGGTATGCGGCAGCCTATTCGGTCGTGATCTTCCTGATCCTGCTGATCTATGGCGTGTTCCAGATCCGCGCCACCAAAGCCACGGAGGCGAGCCGATGAAGGGCGAAAGCACGGTCAAGGCGCCTTTGTGGCTGCATCCGATCCTCTGGATCCTGATCGCGATCATCCTGTACCCGGTGATGTGGGGGTGGCGCTGGCCTTTTCGGGCCAGCAGAATCTCGGTCTCGCCGACCTGCCTGCCGACCCGACGTTCTGGGACCGGCTGCGCATCGCCATGCCCTGGCCGGAGCAGATCAGCGTTGCCAACTTCGTTGGCGTCTGGACCGGCCAGCCGTTTGGAACCTGGCTCTGGAATTCGGTTGTCGTGGCTGCCCTGACCACCGTGGTGGGTGTGGCGGTGGCGTGTACGGCAGGCTATGCCTTCTCCCGGTTCCGGTTTGCCGGGCGCAATGCGGGCATGACCATGTTTCTGGTCACGCAGATGTTCCCCGGAACCCTGATGCTGATCCCGCTCTATGCCATCGTGGTCGACTGGCTGAAGCTCGACAATTCGGTGTGGGGGCTGGTGATCGTCTATTCGGTCACGGCGGTGCCGTTCTGCGTGTGGATGCTCAAGGGCTATTTCGACACCATCCCGACCGAGATCGAGGAAAGCGCCATCATGGACGGCTGCTCGCCCGGACGCGTGTTTCTGGAGATCGTGCTGCCGCTGGCACGGCCCGCAGTGGCCGTCACGGCGCTGTTCAGTTTCATGACCGCCTGGAACGAGTTCATTCTGGCGGCGACCTTCATGGAGGATGACACCCGCTACACAGCGCCCGTGGGCCTGCGCTTCTTCGTGTCGGAGTTCACCGCGCAATGGGGCTACTTCGCCGCCGGATCGCTGATGGTCTCGATCCCGGTCGTGATCCTGTTCCTGGCCTTGCAGAAGTTCCTGGTCGGCGGCCTCACGGCAGGTGGGGTGAAGGGGTAGCTTGCTAGCGCGAGCAGAAGTTTACGAGACAATACGGTGCTTGCAACAGCATCCGTTGTCCCTTAAAAGGGACATACAATGCGAGTTATCCAAACTCGGGTATTTCGTGACTGGCTGGCCGGGCTTCGGGACAGCAGGGCTCAGAAAGCCATCGCGGTGCGGATCGAGCGCGTGGCGCGTGGCAATTTTGGAGACGTGAAAGGCGTCGGCGGCGGGATCAGCGAATTGCGGATCCATCTTGGTCCCGGTTACCGGGTGTATCTCACACAGCACGGCGACGACTGGGTTGTGTTGCTCTGCGGCGGTATCAAGGACGATCAGTCCCGCGACATCCAGCGTGCCCGAGAACTTGCGAGGAGCGTGCATCAATGAAGGACACTGATCTGTCTGCCTGGGACGTCACCGACCTCCTCCGCACAGACCAGGACATCACTGATTATCTGGAAGCAGCCTTTGACACTGGCGAGCCGGACGACGTGATACATGCGATCTCAGCCGTGGCACGGGCACGTGGGCTTTCCGCGACAGCTCTCCAGGCTGGGCTGGCCCGTGGTACCGTGGTCAAGGCACTGGCAAGCGGTGGCAATCCGACACTGTCGACCTTGCTGTCGATCCTGAAGGCCCTCAACCTGACTTTAAGCGTCAAGCCGTCGGCAGCATCCTGACCGATCCACTTGCGCGGACGGGCTGTTGCGCTGCACGCGCAGCCTGCCACAATCCAGACTTATCCACAGGCGAAATCACCGTCTGCTGACGTCAAAGGCCAATCAGGTTATGCAAGCAGCGATTCTCTCTTCCGTCCGGAGCCCGTGCATCCATGGCCAAAGACCCTTTTGACGACTTCGATGATGAAGATGATGGCTATCTCACCTTCGATGCCCGCGATGAGCAGGAAGGGGGAAAGCGCAATTATCTGATCCTGGCTGGCGCCGTGCTGCTGGTCGTTGTGATCGGGATCGTTGGCTACAACCTGTTCCTTGGCAATGCGGGCAGCTCCGATGACGCGCCCGTGGTCGCCGCTGCGGACGGGGAATTCAAGGATGCGCCGGATCCGGCGGCGCCCGTGGTTCCGGACGATGCGGACAAGGGCGTGCTGGATCCTGCAGCGGCAGAGGCGCCTGCCCTTTCGGTCGAGCCCTTGAGCGGAGCAGAAGATCCGCTGCTGGATGCTTCGGCCACTGGCGTACCCGGCGCTGCTGCTCCGACACCGGCACCTGCAGCGGCCTCTCCGCCGCCCCCGCCACCTCCTGTCCGCAAGGCTGAGGCGGCTCCGACTCCAGCACGCACCGCAGCTGCACCCCCACCGCCCCCACCGCCTCCGGCGAAGAAGGCCGAAGCCCCGGCGCCGCGTCCCGCCGCCCGTCCGGCTTCTCCGCCGCCACCGCCTCCGGCTGCGCAGCCGACCCGCCAGGCAGAAGCTGCTCCTGCCTCTCCGCCCCCACCGCCTGCGGCCAGCCAGGGTGGTGGCACGGGCCGCCTGGCAGCCCAGCTGGGCTCGTTCCAGACCCGCGCCGCAGCCGAAGCTGCGCTGGCCCGATACCGGGCTGATGGTCTGGGCGGGACGGTATCGGTCGTGGCGGCTGATCTGGGCGCCAAGGGCACCTGGTACCGGATCCGCGCCGTCGGCTTCGAAAGCCGGTCCGAGGTCGATCAGTTCTGCTCGGCTGCGCGCGCCCGCGGTGTTAACTGCATCGCCGCCTCGCGCTAGGCGTGGTTTGTCCGCACAAGGGGCGGTATTCAACAGGCAGGGCAGCTCGGCTGCCTTGCGCCGGAAAGACCTGACCCGATGCCGCTGGCCTGCATCATCGACCCAACCGGAACTCGCCTCAGCGCTGACGAGAAGGCCTTCTTCCGCGCTGCTGACCCCTGGGCGTTCATCCTGTTTGCCCGCTCCTGCGAAAGCCCGGAGCAGATGCGCGCGCTCACCAGCGAAATGCGTGAGGCAGTCGGGCGGAATGCGCTGATCTTCATCGATCAGGAAGGCGGCAGGGTTCAGCGGCTGAAGCCGCCCGTGTGGCCACAGTTTCCGGTGGTCGCGACCTATGGCCGGATGTGGCGCGACAATCCGCAGTCTGCCCGCGAAGCTGCCTTCCTGCATCATCGGCTGATCGCCCATGAGCTGCGGGCGGTTGGCGTGGATGCAGACTGCGCGCCCTGCCTCGACCTCGCGATCGAAGGCGCGAGCTCCGTAATTGGCGACCGCGCATTCTCCAGCGATCCGGACGTGATTGCTGTGCTCGGCCGTGCTGCCATGGAGGGGCTGCATGCAGGCGGGGTAGCGAGTGTCATCAAGCACATGCCGGGTCATGGTCGAGCGCTGCTGGACAGCCACCACGCTCTGCCGACCGTGATCGAGGGCCGCCAAGCACTGGAACAGGATTTGCGACCGTTCAAGGCGCTGGCAGATGCACCGATGGCGATGACGGCGCACATCGTGTTCGATGCATTCGATGACGGCGCGCCGGTCACGCTGTCCCGCCAGGCCATCACGCAGGTGATCCGCCAGGAAATCGGGTTCGATGGACTGCTGATCACCGATGACATCTCCATGAAGGCGCTCAGCGGGACCAATCAGGCCAAAGCCGCCGGATCGCTGGCGGCTGGCTGTGACATTGCCTGCCTGTGCAATGCCACGCTTGAGGACAGGCTTGATTTCGTTGCTGCCTGCGCGCCTCTCTCGGGCCGCTCGCTCGAGCGTGCGGTGGCTGCCGAAGCCATTGCCCGTGCCCCACTGGCCGAGTTCGACGCCGAGGCTGCCTGGGCGCGGTTTACCGAGTTGACCGTCGGCGGGGCGGTGCGTCCGGTGCAGCCTGATCCGACTGAGCAGCGGGAACTGGCATGAAGCCTGAGGACGAGGTTCTCGAAGGCGCCCTGCGTGAGGCCAGCGAGGCCGGGGCGGCATTTGTTGTAGATCTCGATGGATTTGAAGGCCCGCTGCATGTGCTTCTGGCCCTCGCGCGCGACCAGAAAGTCGACATCACGCGGATCTCGATCCTGAAACTGGCCGAACAGTATCTCGGCTTCATCGCCAAGGCGCGCAAGGCGCGGATCGATCTGGCGGCAGACTATCTGGTGATGGCCGCCTGGCTTGCCTGGCTCAAGTCCCGCCTGCTTCTGCCGCGCAAGGAACAGACCCGCGAGGAACTCGCGCCGGACGAGCTCGCTGCCAACCTGGCCTGGCGCCTGAAGCGCCTCGATGCCATGCGCAAGGCTGGCGAGGAGCTCTATGGACAGCCGCAGACCGGTCTGGATGTGTTCGTGCGCGGCGCGCCGGAGGAAATTGCGGTCACCGAGATTCCGCTCTGGGAAGCCGATCTGATCGATCTGTTGCGCGCCTATGGCCTGCAGCGCACACGCAACGCGGTGCCGCGCAAACATACCGTGAAGCCCTGGCCAGTCTGGCCGATCGAGGATGCCCGCAAGCGGATCGAGACCGCCTTGCCGCGCCTGACAGACTGGAGCGCGCTCGGCACCCTTGCGCCCCCGCGGGCCGAGCTGTCCCGCACCAGCAGTGGCGAGCCGCCGACACCAGCCTCGCGCTACGCCAGTCTGGTGTCGGCAAGCCTCGAGCTTGCCAAGCAAGGCCGCCTGTCCCTGCGCCAGCTGGGGGCTTTCGAGCCCTTGTACGTCAAGGCCGGGGACCCGGCTGTTCCCGCTGGCCCCGTATCGGGAGCTGCCTCATGAGCGAAGAGCTGGCTGGCGCTGACGCGGTGCCCGATACATCGCCCGAGGCCATATCGAAGGCCGTGCGCGCACTCGCCCGTCGCAAGCCGACGCTGGATCTTGCCGACAGCGCCGATGTGCTGGCCGAGCCGATGCCAGATGTGGAGCGGATGGTGGAGGCCATGCTGTTTGCGGCGCCCGAGCCAGTCCGGGCCCAGGCCATTGCCGCCCGCCTGCCCGAAGGTGCAGACGTCGGCCGGGCACTGGCTGAGCTGAAGCGCCGGTATCTCGGGCGGGGTGTTATGCTGGTTGAGGTCGCCGGTGGCTGGCGGTTCCAGACCGCGCCAGACCTCGCGCACCTGATGGAGGAGCGGCGCGAGGAGCCGCGCAAGCTGTCACGGGCGGCGCTCGAGACGCTGTCGATCATTGCCTATCACCAGCCCTGTACGCGCGCCGAGATCGAGGATGTACGCGGCGTCGCGGTAGGGCGCGGAACACTGGATCTTCTGATCGATGTCGGCTGGGTGCGCCCCGGCGTGCGCCGTCGCACCGTTGGCAAGCCGCTCACCTACCGCACGACCGACGCCTTCCTCGCGCACTTCAACTTGGGCTCGCTCGACGATCTGCCCGGAAAGAAGGAGCTGCAGGACCAGGGTCTGCTCGACGCCCGCCTGCCACCAGACTTCGAAGTACCCCGCCCATCCGCTGCACCTGACAGCGATGGCGAGGAGTTTGACACAGACAGCAGTGATGCTGCCGATTTCACGCGCGACTTCTTTGATTGACCGGTTGGTTCGCAGCTGCGACCGCGACTGGGCCATCACCTGATAAAGCAGGTGCCGCACATCACGCTTGAAGGAGGAGTGGCTCCCCGGGCAGGGCTCGAACCTGCGACCCGGCGATTAACAGTCGCCTGCTCTACCGACTGAGCTACCGAGGAACACTGGCGGGCGGGTATAGCGATGCGCCACCGGGGTGCAAGCCCCTGTCGGCAGGCGGGGTGCAGCACGGTCGTGCACGGACAACAACCTCGCGCGTGCCTCAGCGTCGGTGCATGATGGTCAGTCCAGCGGATTGTCGGCGGGAAGCTCTTCCGCCACCATGATCAGGTTGGACTCAAGGGCGAGGTTGCGCATCGGCACTGCCGCCTGCTGGCGAGGATCATTCAGGAGGGTGCGATAGGCGTCGGGGTTCGGGTAGCGCACGATGTTGACCATGTCCCATGCGCCCGGCTCCCCAATATAAATCTGCGCAATGTTGGCTGTCGCTGGAAAGGTGACACCTAGCGGTCCTGCGACCTCTTCCAGCACGCGACGCCAGTGCAGATAGGCCGCCAGCGCCTGTGCATGCGGGACATCGGTGCGCAGACGCGACAAGGCAATGACATAAAGCGGGTTCGAGCCCATCAGGGTCCGCGCATTTGCTATTGCCTGTTGCACCGGAATGAACACTTCTGCATCAACATCCGCTTGCTTGGGGACAATGCTGAGGGGCGGGCGGGCGGGATCTGGCTTGTTGTTTCCGGCCAGAACGAGGGCAAGATTCTCTTCGATGAACTGACGCCGAATATAGATGGAGTCCAGGATCCGCTCATCCATCACATATCGCATCAGGCTGCGCCGCGACTCGTAGCGCGTGACGATGAGGTAGTCCCAGTGGTCCGCCGGCCCAGCTATGGAAAAACGGACCCTAGCGACGACATCTTCAAGGCAACGGTACTCCGCTCGCAGCTGGCGGGTCATGCGGCGCCACGTGGAGAGCGACTCGTTGATGGCTTCGGGCGCGCGATCACGGCGCATCCGCACCAGCGAAACAGTCGTCACAGGCTCGTCAGCCGGAATCTTGAGAAGTCCGGCAAACGCCTCGGGCGTAGGTTCGCTCTTCACGTACCTGTCCATAGGCGTACTAGAAGCCACCCTATCCTCGCACGCAATCCCGCAAAGCAGTCACCCAATGCAGCGACAACTGGGAATAGTCTGAAAGAAACAAAAATTACGAAACGAAATGTTCTGGGCGCGAAAATCTGCGTGCTCTGACGCCAAGTGTAACCCGACGGATACTTCGCCGGCCATACTGTTGACCTGTCTTCGGACATCAGCGCTTAAAGCGCCAAAAGCCCGGCTCTCAGTGCGACCAGTTCTGGCGGCAGGTCTGACCTGAAGGTGAGTCTTTCGCTCGTATCGGGATGAGTGAAGCTCAATGACTCTGCATGGAGCGCTTGGCGGTTCAGGTACCCCCCCTCCGGGAGGGCATCGCGCAGCGCCCGCTGAGCTCTTGTGTCGCCATATACCGGATCGCCGATCAGGGGCGCCCCCGCAAAGGCCATATGCACGCGGACCTGATGTGTGCGCCCTGTCTCGAGCTTGCAAGTGACTTCGCAGGCGGCCGGGCCAGGCCGGCCGCCCAGGCCGACGCCGTAGCGGGCGACAGTCTCGTAGTGTGTTGCAGCTGGCTTGCCCGCACTGGCAGTGGCCGAAACTACGGCCATCCGCTTGCGATCCCGCGGATCGCGGGCCAGCCGCGCCTCGATCCGGCCGCTGGTACCAAAGGGCGGCTTGGGGGCGCCGACGGTAAAGGCCCGGTAGCGCCGGTCAACGGTGCGGGCCTGGAACTGGTTGCCGAGCGATCCCAGCGCAAAACTGCTTTTGGCCACCACCATCACGCCGGAGGTTTCCTTGTCTAGGCGGTGGACAATACCGGGTCGGCCCGTAGCCCCCACCGCTCTCAAGTCCGGGCCGCAATGATGCAGCACGGCATTGACCAGCGTTCCGGTCCAGTTGCCGGGCGCGGGGTGGACCGACAGACCGGCAGGCTTGTCCATCACGATCAGATGGGCATCCTCATAGAGGATGGTCAGCGGGATATCCTCCGGCTCCGGCTCTGCTGGCTCGGGCGGCGGCACTTCGACACGATACAGCGCGCCACCAAGAACCTTGGCGGAAACCTGCGTCTCCATCACGCCATCGCGGAATACCCGCGCATTCTCGATCAACAGCTTCAGGCGCGAGCGGGACAGGGCCGGAAAGCTCGCCGACAGGAACCGGTCCAGCCGCTCCCCGGCATGGTCCGCAGTGGCCCGCACTTCATTGAACGCGCCACGGCTGCCGTCTGGCACGCCGTCCGCTTCCTCATCGCCATCCTCGAAAGCTACGGGATCAGCCAAGAGCGGCCTCGAACAGGCTTTCATACGCACCCTGGTCCAGGGGACGCGGATTGGTATGGTGGGCAAGGTCCTTCAGGGCGCCCGCAACGATGGCCGGGCCGTGAGCGGATGTGACGCCAAGGGCCGACAGGCTGGGCGGGATGCCGATGGCGTCGTTGACTGCCTGGATCGCGTCGCCGAGGCACGCTCCACCCGCGAGGCCGAGCACTGCGCGCAACCGCTCTTCCTTGTCCGGCGCTGCCCCGCGATTGATCCGCATCACATGCGGCAGGAAGATCGCGTTGAGGGTGCCGTGATGGAGGTTCAGCGCTGGCAGTGCCCCGGCGGCATGCGCCAGCGCATGGACACTGCCGAGCCCTTTCACGAACGCCATCGCTCCTTCGGTCGACGCCATCATCATGTGCCAGCGCGCATCCCGGTCGCCGCCATCGGCTACAGCGCGCGCGAGCATCCCTTGCCGCAGGGCCCGGTCGATCCCGTCGAGCGCGATGGCGTCTGCGGGCGGGTGGATGGCAGGGGCCATCAGGCTCTCGATACAATGGGTCACCGCATCCATCCCGGTGGCCGCTGTCAGCCCCGGCGGCAGGCCAAGCGTCAGCTCCGGATCGCACAGCGCGACCTTGGGGATCAGGTGCGAGGAGACGAACAGCTCCTTTTCCCCGGTCTCCATGACGATCATGGCGCCAATCGAAACTTCCGATCCAGTCCCGGATGTGGTGGGCAGCGCCACAAGCGGCGGAATGGGTCCGATATGCCGCGTGCCCTTCTGGGCTGTCCCGAGCCGGGCCAGAGGGCCTTCGTGAGACGCGAGCAAACCAACTGCTTTGGCCAGATCCATGGCCGAGCCGCCGCCTACCGCGATCAGGCTGTCCGCACTGCTCTGCAGGTACATCTCGAGACCGGCGAGGACCGAGCGTTCGGTTGGATTGGCTGGCGTTTGTGTGAAGCTCGCAGCCGGGGCACTGCCCAGCCCTTCAAGGGCTGTGTCCAGCAGGCCGATGGCCGCGATGCCCGGATCGGTCACCACCATGGGCCGCGTGGCCCCGAGGCGGCGCAGTACCGCTCCCAGCTGGGCGCGCACTCCATGGTCAAAGCGGCAGTCGGTCAGATATTGCATCACGGCCATGGCGGGCCTCCCGGAGCTGGTTGTCGTTTGTGTCTGTTGGCCATCGGGTTAGCTGGCCAAGGCGGGTTTGGAAAGTCAGACCACACGGGCTCCGCCCTGCCACACGCTCCGGACCGAGTATCTGTCATCCATCCAGACGAGATCGGCTGCCGCCCCGGCCTTAAGCTGGCCGACTTCAGCCTGCAATCCGAGGAAGCGGATCGGTGTCAGGCTCGCCATCTGGACTGCTTGGGCGACTGGCAGGCCGAGCAGCTGGACTGTATTGCGCACGGCGCCCTCCATTGTGAGGTTTGACCCGGCGAGAACGCCATCAGGCGTCCAGCAGCTCTCCCCGCGCACCACAACCGGCGTACCATAGAGATCAAAGTGGGTCTGGTTCGAGCCGACGGCGCTCATCGCATCGGTCACCAGCATCATGCGGTCCAGCCCGATAGCCTTCAGCGCGACCCGGGCTGTCGCCGGGTGGACATGTGCGCCATCCAGGATCAGGCCGGAAATTGCCTGCGGGTCCTCCAAAGCGGCACCGACCACGCCCGGTTCGCGGCTGGTCAGCGGGCTCATGGCATTGAACAGGTGGGTGAAGCCGGTTGCGCCCTCCGCCAGAGCCCTGCGTGTGGTCTCGAAGTCTGCGCTGGTATGGCCGAGGCACACTTTGACACCGCGCTTCACCAGGGCGGCAATCGACCCGCGCGGGGCCGATTCCGGGGCAATGGTCACGACCGTGACCCCGCCCTTGAGGCTCGACAACAGGTCGATCATCTCCTGGTCGAGCTCCCGGAACAGCGAGGCCCGGTGCACGCCCGGCCTGGCAGGACCCAGAACCGGGCCTTCAAGATGGATGCCCGCAATGCCCGGAACGCCCTGCGCCAGTGCCTCTTGCACCGCTGCGATGGCTGCGCGGGTGACATCCAGACTGTCTGTAATCAGCGTGGGAACCATGCGCGTGGTCCCAAAGGCGCGATGTGCCTCTGCCATCGTGCGGACTGTTGCGCTGGTCGGTACGTCATTGAGCAGAACGCCGCCGCCGCCATTGACCTGTACGTCGCAAAAGCCGGGTGCGAGAATCCCGCCTTCCAGCTCCACCGCCCCTGAGCCCGCTTCCGACGCGGGCAGCAGCCGGGCGATTCGCCCTTCCACCAGCTCGACAGCAAGGCCGGCGCGCCGCTCGAAGCAGCTATCGCCAGGAACGATCAGGTCGGCACCGGTCAGGATCATGCCCGCCTTGTGAGGCGGCCAGGTCGCAAATTCAAGGCGCGATCACCCGCGCAGCGCCGTTTCGAGCCGCTCCTCGGTAATTGGATAGCCAAGATGGGTCGGGATGGTCAGAAAGGCGCCGTCCGCGCGCTGAACCATGCTTGGCTGGACGATTTCCTGCGGTCGCGCGGCGGCATCGGCCAGCGCATCACCCACAGTCCCGCTGAGCGCGAGAAGTTCGAGATTGCGTGCGGTGGGAAAGATGATCTTGCGGCGTCCTGCAGCCAGATCATCCAGCGCTGCCTGCGGCTCGATCCAGGCCAGAGCGGTGGTCTCGCGCCCATCTTCCAGCGGCACCTGGCCGGGCGGTGTTGGGGTCAGGAAGAACCAGGTGTCGAAGCGCTTGTGCAGACCCTCGGGCGGGATCCAACGGGCAAAGCGCGTGAGTGTGTCGCAGGCGAGCCGCAGCCCGGCCTCGCGTATCAAGTCCACAAACAAGGCTGCCGTCTTCTCGACCGCTCCCCGATGGGGCGACAATGCCGCACATAAGTCCATGGAGGCCATTGCCCCGTCGGGGCCGCGCGCGACCAGCATCCCGGCTTCCTCGAAGGCCTCCCGCACACAGGCCACCCGCGCTGCCCGTTCCAGAGGCTCCAGCCCGTCCAGCCCGTCGGCGATATCCAGCCAGGCAGGATCATGATCGGCCGGGTCGATCTTGCCACCAGGAAACACGCTGGCGCCGCCGGCAAAGCCAATAGCCTCGTGGCGCTCGACCATCAGCACTTGAAGGCCAGGCGCATCGCGCAGTAACAGGACGGTGGCAGCGGGTATCGGGATCGTGTTGGACATGACTGACTGTCCCCCTGCCATCCGGGCGATGCAAGGGGGTGACGCAAGGGCAGGGGAGCATTTGTCCCGGCGTGACACAGACTCGCCAGTGTTCGCGTCTCAGCCGTGAAGAATCTGACAGAGGTTTAATGCCGTGCCCCGGTTCGGCCTTATTCGTGCCCAAGCCTGACCACATCGCAGGCCGATACCTTGGGCGTCGGCCGGGCGGTGGAGTTTCCCCGCTGCCTCGGTTTCTCGACAGCCCCCCCAGCCCCCCGGGACTGCGGGACCATGGCCCGGCCGACAAAAGTCTTCTCGACATCTTCTCCCGACATAGCTTCACTCCCCCGCACAAGGCGGGGGAGTGAAGCATGTTGTCTGATCAAGCGCTGGCAGGCCGGGTCGCTATCGTAACCGGGGCAGCCTCTGGCATAGGCCGGGCGAGCGCAGAGTTGATGGCACGGGCTGGGGCGCAGGTGCTGGCTGTGGATCTGCCCGGCGCTGCCATCGAGAGTGGGTACGAAGCGGCTGCCATTACTCCGTTCGGCATCGACATCACCGAAGCCGACGCGCCCGACCGGATCGTGCAGGCAGCGACAGAGGCGGCTGGGCGCCTCGATATTCTCTTCAACAATGCCGGTGTCGCCGCCAGTGTGCTGGCCGCACAGATGGACGACGCGGCCTGGGACCGGGTGGTGGACGTCAATCTGCGCGCTGCCTTCCGGATCTCGCGGGCCGCGATCCCCTGGCTCGTACGCAGCCCGGCGGGGAGGATCATCTCCACAGCTTCTGTTATGGCGCAGGGAACCGACTGGGGCCTCGCGGCCTATTGCGCCTCCAAGTCCGGGCTGGAAGGGTTGACCCGCACGCTGGCGCTGGAGCTGGGCAAGCATGGGGTCACAGCCAACTGCATCCTGCCCGGCGCGATACGCACCGGGATGACCTCCGGCCTGTGGGAGGCCCGACCGGATATTGCGGAGCTCTGGGCGAAAAAGAGCGTGCTGCGCCGCCTTGGCGAGCCCGACGATATCGCGAGGGCCGCACTGTTTCTTGCCAGCGACGCGAGCGGCTTCATCACTGGCCAGAGCCTTGCGGTGGATGGGGGGATGCGTCTGCGTATCTGAGCTGGCCATCGAAATGGGGCGGTTGCCCCATGAAACACTTGCCTGGTGTGCCAAGCCGTCGCAGTCTGCCAGTCAGACAAGGGGAGGGGGCGCCCTCTGGCGTAACCCAGCTCCAGCCGGGAGGGCAGCCATGATCTCGTCAATCCTCGCCAGCAAGGGCGCCGCCGTCGTCACCACATCCGCCGCAACCAGCCTGAAAGAGGCCGCACAGCTTTTGACGGAGCGGCGGATCGGTGCAGTCGCAGTGACAGATGACAACGGGGCATTGGTGGGGATCCTCTCGGAACGGGACATCGTCCGCGCTGTTGCCGCCAGCGGGGCAGCGGCTCTAGACAGCGCGGTCAACAGTGCGATGACGGCGAAAGTGGTCACAGCCAGCCCGTCAGACCGGATCGATGCAGCGCTTGCCCAAATGACCGACCGACGAATCCGGCATCTGCCAGTCGTGGAAGGCGACAAGCTGGTCGGCTTTGTCTCCATTGGCGACCTGGTCAAGGCGCAGATCGACAGCGCACTCGCCGAAGCCGACGCCATGCGGGCCTACATTGCGACTGGCTGAAATCCGGCCCTGGCAGCTGATTCCATCGCCTACCGGATACTCTTTGCATCCACGCTGCGGTCCAATGAGCCTGCTGCAGCGGCGTTGCAGCCCAGATCCAGCTCCACCAGGGCAGCTCGCACAACACGGAATCACACGAATCTGATCGAAAACGCACGATTCTTGCGGATATTCCCCTAGACTTGCATTTTTGCTGCGGGGGGGTGCGAAATGAGTCTGCAGTCATGCTGCAAAACCCCGCTTGCGCCCCAAAATCCACCCGACTAGAAGCCGCCCCCACGGAGACGCCGCCGGGCGCCACGCCCTCCCAGACGGGAGGGACAGACGCTCCGGAAGGACCTCTGCAGAACAATGTTTTCCTCGG
>JAZKJV010001905.1:0-145000 GCA_037367405.1 Ottelia alismoides | reverse complement strand
GATAAGCTTCGGGGAGGCGCGAGCACCCTTTGATCCGAAGATTTCTGAATGGGGAAACCCACCTTCGAAGCCGTTACTCTTGTGCTGTCCGTTCGCGGGCACCTCAAGGATAACGGTTTCAAAAGAAGGTATTATGCGCTGAATACATAGGCGTATAAAGCTAACCTGGGGAAGTGAAACATCTCAGTACCCAGAGGAAAGGACATCAACCGAGACTCCGTTAGTAGTGGCGAGCGAACGCGGACCAGGCCAGTGGTCTTTGTACATAACCGGAACACGTTGGAAAGCGTGGCCTTAGCGGGTGACAGCCCCGTACGGGTAAACCAACAAAGATCCTCGAGTAGGGCGGGACACGTGTAATCCTGTCTGAACATGGGGGGACCACCCTCCAAGCCTAAGTACTCCTCAACGACCGATAGTGAACCAGTACCGTGAGGGAAAGGTGAAAAGCACCCCGACGAGGGGAGTGAAATAGAACCTGAAACCAGTTGCCTACAAGCAGTCGGAGCCCCCTTGCGGGGTGACGGCGTACCTTTTGTATAATGGGCCAGCGACTTAATGTGACGAGCAAGCTTAAGCCGTTAGGCGTAGGCGCAGCGAAAGCGAGTCTGAACAGGGCGTTCAGTTCGTCGTATTAGACCCGAAACGCGTTGATCTACCTATGAGCAGGGTGAAGGTGCGGTAACACGCACTGGAGGCCCGAACCGGTGAACGTTGAAAAGTTCTCGGATGACTTGTTGGTAGGGGTGAAAGGCCAATCAAAACGCGTGATAGCTGGTTCTCCGCGAAAACTATTTAGGTAGTGCCTCGTATGATTTCCTCAGGGGGTAGAGCACTGGATGGGCTAGGGGTCCTCACCGGATTACCAAACCTAACCAAACTCCGAATACCTGAGAGAACAGTACGGGAGACAGACGGCGGGTGCTAACGTCCGTCGTCAAGAGGGAAACAACCCTAACCGCCGGTTAAGGCCCCCAAATCGTGGCTAAGTTGGAAAGGATGTGGGTTTGCTCAGACAACCAGGATGTTGGCTTAGAAGCAGCCATCATTTAAAGAAAGCGTAACAGCTCACTGGTCAAGCGAACCTGCGCCGAAAATGTAACGGGGATCAAGCCACGTGCCGAAGCCGCGGGCTCCTTCGGGAGCGGTAGCGGAGCGTTCCGTAAGCCTGTGAAGCAGTCTGGTGATGGACTGTGGAGGTATCGGAAGTGAGAATGCTGGCATGAGTAACGACAAAGAGTGTGAGAGACACTCTCGCCGAAAGACCAAGGGTTCCTGCGTAAAGCTAATCTGCGCAGGGTTAGTCGGCCCCTAAGACGAGGCGGAAACGCGTAGTCGATGGGAACCACGTTAATATTCGTGGACCTGCGGGTGGTGACGAAGGCCGAAAGTCGTTTGTCCTTATCGGATTGGACAGGCGGCCTGGGACTTCCAGGAAATAGCCCCCGCGTATAGACCGTACCCGAAACCGACACAGGTGGTCAGGTAGAGCATACCAAGGCGCTTGAGAGAACTACGTTGAAGGAACTCGGCAAATTACTCCCGTAACTTCGGAAGAAGGGAGACTCTTTGCTGGGCAACCAGCTGAGAGTGGCACAGACCAGGGGGTGGCGACTGTTTATCAAAAACACAGGGCTCTGCGAAGTCGCAAGACGACGTATAGGGTCTGACGCCTGCCCAGTGCCGGAAGGTTAAGAGGAGGAGTGCAAGCTCCGAATCGAAGCCCCGGTGAACGGCGGCCGTAACTATAACGGTCCTAAGGTAGCGAAATTCCTTGTCGGGTAAGTTCCGACCTGCACGAATGGCGTAACGACTTCCCCACTGTCTCCAACGTAGACTCAGTGAAATTGAATTCTCCGTGAAGATGCGGAGTTCCCGCGGCCAGACGGAAAGACCCTGTGAACCTTTACTGCAGTTTTGTAGTGGCGCTATCGACGGTTTGTGTAGGATAGGTCGGAGGCTTCGAAGCGCGGGCGCCAGCTCGCGTGGAGCCACCCTTGAAATACGACCCTTGCTTTCGGTGGCGTCTAACCGCGGTCCGTTATCCGGATCCGGGACCCTACATGACGGGCAGTTTGACTGGGGCGGTCGCCTCCCAAAGAGTAACGGAGGCGCGCGATGGTAGGCTCAAGCCGGTCGGAAATCGGCTGTTGAGTGCAATGGCATAAGCCTGCCTGACTGCGAGACTGACGAGTCGAGCAGAGACGAAAGTCGGCCATAGTGATCCGGTGATCCTGCGTGGAAGGGTCATCGCTCAACGGATAAAAGGTACTCCGGGGATAACAGGCTGATCGCGCCCAAGAGTCCATATCGACGGCGCGGTTTGGCACCTCGATGTCGGCTCATCACATCCTGGGGCTGGAGCAGGTCCCAAGGGTATGGCTGTTCGCCATTTAAAGTGGTACGTGAGCTGGGTTCAGAACGTCGTGAGACAGTTTGGTCCCTATCTACCGTGGGTGTCGAGACTTGAGAGGATTTGTCCCTAGTACGAGAGGACCGGGATGAACGCACCTCTGGTGGACCAGTTGTCGTGCCAACGGCACAGCTGGGTAGCTATGTGCGGACGGGATAAACGCTGAAAGCATCTAAGCGTGAAACCCACCTCAAAACGAGGTCTCATTGAGGACCGTGATAGACCATCACGTTGATAGGCCGGGTGTGGAAGAGCGGCGACGCTTGAAGCTGACCGGTACTAATAGTCCAATCGCTTGATGAGCGGAATTCATGCGCGGTTGAAATCGCGCCGTTCCATGACAGACGATGTCCGATCGCAAATAAACGAACGGGTCCCGCCGGCCTGGTGACTATGCCGGAGGTTCCCCACCCGATCCCATTCCGAACTCGGTCGTTAAGCCCTCCAGGGCCGATGGTACTGCCGCCTAAGCGGCGGGAGAGTAGGTCGTTGCCGGGCCAGCCGGATCCGTTCGATCCATCGCTTCCTTCCGCGCGCGTCTGGCGCGCCGCGAAGCCCCCTAGCTGTACCGGCCAGGGGGCTTTGTTGTCATGCCAGCCCACAACACAAGGGCCCGGCGGCGCCTCCGGAAAAGAGCTCGCACCTCTTGAACGAGTGTCTTCGGTGCGACCGCCACTCAATCTATGACTTGGCGCATCCCTTCGATCCTCATCGATCGAAGCGCCATGTGAATCCTGACCGCAGGGCTCTGAAGCCAGATCGTAGGACGCGCCTGTTGGCTTACGCTGTCCGACTGATCGGGCGACTTGACGCCCGCTCGTGCAACCCGCTCAAGATTGCGTGAGGTCAGTGCGGCTGACGCGCTTCCTCGACCGCTGTTGGAGACCTGAAGCGTTGACCCATCTGCACGTGGAGATCCAGTCACAGGAAGATTCTCCGCTCCAGCCGCATGCGGCTGATCCGTTGGCGGAGAACCTCCTTGTCCGTGCCGCACTTGAGGCGCTGCTGGCCAAGTCTGCAAACAGGCTTGATGCGGCTGCGCGGGGCGAGCGGCTGAAGGCGGCGACCCTTATGGAGTGTGCAGAAAAAGGCTATTCCAATCTGACCATTGCCGACATAGCCCGGCGCGCGAAGGTCTCCACTGCCACTATCTATGCGGACTACAAGGATCGCGACGCGCTGCTTGTCGCGTCCATGGAAATGCTGTTTGCCATCGTTGCGGGGGACGTTATCGAAATCCCGCAGGTTGATGATCCGGTGTTGCGGGTTGAGCAGCTCCTGATGGCGCACGGCTATGTCTATGCCGAGCCACTGTCCACCTGGTTCTTCCGGTTGCATGTGCACTTGGCTTGGTCCGGTTATCCCCATCTGCATGGTCTGGGCCGTCAGGTTTTCGAGGGGATCGATGCTTTCTGGATCCAGTTTCTGGGAGAGCTGGTCGCCGAAGGCTGGCTTGTGCCACTCGACTATTCTGTCGCAATCCCGCTGTTGCTGGGTCCGATAGAGCGCTGCACCATCATTTCGCGGCTCGCCTGCGGCGACGACGAAACGGGTCGCCCTGCTCTGGCCGACGTGGCGCGCCAGGGTGCACGCACCCTGTTCGACGTCTGGGGCGGGCCAACCCTCCGTGCGCAGGCGGGCCCCGGACCGACCTCCCCCCCCTTGCCCCCTCTAGCGCATGTGCCCGCGCACATGGTGCCGTTGCCACAGGCGCCAAGCCCGTCTGCCTTGCTCGAAGACGCCATCGCTACCATGCCCGAGCTGCCGACGCCTGACCAGCGCAAGCACCGGATCCTGCTTGCAGCCGCCATCGAGTGCCAGGAACGCGGCTACAATGCCGCCAGCATGATCGAGGCAGCAGCCCGGGCGCGGGTTTCCACCGCCACACTCTACAAGCATTTCGATGACAAGCCGGGGCTGTTTGCGAGTGCACTGGAAGATGCAATCAACCGGCAGGGCGGGTTTGACGGTTTCGAGGGCACGGGGCTCGCGCCACGGGACAGGCTGGCAGGGGCGGTGTTTGCAGTGTCCGCCCGGTGCTGTGACCCCGACTGGGTCTGGATGCACAACATCACGATGGCGAGCGAAATCAGTGGCACTGAGCGGGTCGTCGCCATCGCCCGAAACAGCCGCACGGCAACCGAAGCCTTCCTCGCAACCGAGCTTGCCCGCCTGCCTGCGCTGGGTCATTTGCAGGATGACGATCTGGCACTGGCTATCAATTTCCTGCTGGGCGGTGTCGAGAGAACTGGCCTTCTGACCCTGATCCTGTTCGGCGGTTCCGCGATCGATCTGGGCAGACTGTCGACGCTATCCCTGGCGGCTGCAGACGTCCTGTTGCGGCGTGAACGATAGAGCTACCTGGGCGCGTGCGATCTGCATTATTGCCGACGCCGGATCATCCGGTGGTTTTCCAGGAAACCGCGATCCTGACCGATCCAGGCGCACCGCAAGCCAGCTGCGCCGGGGCACTCATGACGGTCACCGTTCTTTCGGGGGTGGCTGCGGACGACTGAACACCCAGTCAATATCTGAGGACGCAGACAGATCATACTGGTAGCCTGCCATGTCGAAACCTTTCAGCGCCTCTGGCGCATCTATCCGGTGATCGATGGCATAGCGCGCCATGAGTCCGCGCGCCTGTTTGGCATAGAAGCTCAGCACGCGGGCGCTGCCGTCCTTGATTTCGTGGAAGTGGATCGTGACCATCGGCGCTGCCAGCACGCTGCGATCTACCGCCGAGGCATATTCGCTGGACGCCAGGTTGATGACTGTAGGGCTGGCATGCCCCGCAAGGTCCGCATCGATCTGACGGGCGATCCGGTCGCCCCAGAAGGCATAAAGGCTTGTGCCGCGCCCGGTCTTCAGCCGCGTGCCCATTTCCAGCCGATAGGGCTGTATCGCATCCAGCGGCCTCAAGAGGCCATAGAGCCCAGACAGAATCCGCACCCGATCCTGCGCCCATGCCAGCGCGGCCCTACCAAGGCTGCGCGCGTCAAGCCCGCGATAGACATCGCCATTGAATGCCAGCACCGCCTCGCGTGTGCCTTCACCAATGGCGCCGGGCTGCAGGACCTGAAAGCGGGCCTGATTGAGCTGCGCGAGCTTTGGCGACAGCTCCATCAGGCTGGCGATCTGGCTGGCACTCAACCCGGCCGTGACAGGCACCAGCGCCGCCATATCCTCTTGCAGCCGGGGCACAGTGGCAGGCGGCAGCCCCTCGACGGGGCTGAAATCAAGGTTCTTGGCAGGCGAGAGCAGAATCAGCATGCCCCTCGATATGGCGATGGCGCCTGCACTTGCCAGTCCCTTTTTCTGCGCCAGGCGCGCCCCTATCGGCTGGCGCTGCTGTCCAGAAAGGGCGCCAACCGGGTCTGGATGTCGGCCGAGAGGCGCCGGGGGCGACCTGTAAGGTCGATGCTCACCGCCTCCACATCGGCCTCGACCAGAACAGTGGTCCCGCGCAGGATGCGTTGGGCAATCTGCATCCGGATGCCGGGCAGAGCGAGAAACCGGGTCTCCACCACCAGGCTGTCATCGATCCGTGCGGGAGCCTTGAAGACAAGCGCGAGCTTGGTGACGGCAAACGCCTGAGGCGGGCTCAGCTGCAACAACTCGGCATGGTGGATCCCCGCGCAGCGCAGCGCATCGGACCGCCCCCGCTCAAAAAACCGGACATACCCAGCATGGTACACCACACCGGAGAGGTCCGTGTCCTCATAATACACCCGCACCGCGAGCCGGTGGCACGTGCCGGTGAACGCACCGGCGCTGGCGACCGGCAGGGTGCCCAGCTGCGGATCGCTCACAGGACCGTCGCGCCGCCGTCGATCACGAAGGTCTGGCCAGTGGTGAAGCCGCCGGCTTTCGAGCACAGGAAGACGGCCATCCCGGCAATCTCGTCCGGCTGGCCGATGCGCTTGAGGCAGCTGCCGGCGGTGGCGCCCTTCAGGATGTCCGGGTTTTCCCACAAGGCGCGGGCAAAGTCGGTCTGGACGAGGCCCGGGGCGATGCAGTTCACGCGCACATTGTCCGGCCCGAACTCCAGCGCAAGGTTGCGGGCCAGCTGCATGTCGGCGGCCTTGGAGATGTTGTAGGCGCCGATCACATTGGTCGCCTTCAGGCCACCGATGGAGGAGATGATCACCACCGCACCGTCCTTGCGGGCGCGCATCTGCGGCGCACACATCGCGATCAGCCAGTGATTGGAGATGATGTTGTTCTGCAGGATCTTGGTGAAGGCCTCATCTTCGATCCCGGCCATCGGGCCGAAATAGGGGTTGGAGGCCGCGTTGCAGATCACAATGTCGATCTGGCCCCACTTGGCCATGGTGGCATCGACCAGGCGCTGAAGATCGTCCTTGGACGAGATGTTGGCGGGCACGGCCAGGGCCCGCTCGTCCCCATGCTCGGCATTGATCGCGCCGGCCACCTCCTCGCAGGGACCGGCCTTGCGCGAGGACACCACCACCTTGCAGCCATGCGCCGCCAGCTGTTCCACGATCGACTTGCCAATCCCCCGCGAGGACCCGGTGACGATGGCGACCTTGCCGGACAGGTCAAACAGATTGGCAGTGGTCATGGCGCTGGCTCCCCGATGGTTCTGGTTGCCAGCGCTCTAGCATGGCCCGCCCGGCGCACAACCACCCGGCCGCTCAGGGCCGGTCAGAATCGGCCGGTAATCCCGAAACCGCCATGCACGGAGGTGCCGATGCCGGATCTGCCCATCGTGGCATTGGCAAACACATCCACCACCCAGTTTGCGTTCAACCGCCAGCCAACCCGCGCCCCTGGCTGAACCCAGGTCGTCGGGCGACTGCTTGCCGACACTGTCCCGAACCCGCGCACCGCGCCGCGCAGGTCTGTCGACTGGTCCAGCATGTGCTGCACCGTGAGGTTGGCGTTCAGCTCCAGCCTGCGGCTCACCAGCCGGGTATATTGACCCGACGCGCTGACGGTTGTGGCGCGGTCGGTACTGGCGGCAAAGGCGGCTTCGAACGGATTGCCGGTGGTCGCGGCTTCGGCGTATGCCTTGCTGCGCTGGATGGTGTGGCCAAGGGTGAGCGAACCGCCTACTTCGCTGATGCGGGACAGCCGCGCAACCCAGCCAGCACGCACAAATACCTGGCCAAAGTCCGCCCTTGTCGCGCCGGTTCCGGAGGCAACACCGCTCCCATTGGCATAGGCGCGGGTGTAGACCACGTCCTGACTGGGGGACAGGCCGATCCCGGCCTCGAAGAACGGCCGCGAGGGCCCACGGTCATCGGGATCGAACCGGATCGAGGCAGCCAGCGAGACGGTCTCGCGCACCTCCACGCCCGGCTCGTCGGAATAGCCGATCCCGAGGCCGCCCAGAATGGTCCACTCCGGCGTGAGATTGTAGCGACCATGCACACTGGCATTGAAGCTGCCAAAGCTCGCATAGGCGCCTCCACAGCGCGGCTGACAGCTCAGCTGGTCGTTCACGCCAAGGTGGACACTCGTCACCAGCATCTGTGTGATCATTTGGGCAGTGCGGCTGCGGGCCAGCTGTTGGATCGAGCGGGCAACCGCCTCGGCCGTGGTCAGTCCGCCGCCGCCTCCGCCAGCGGCGGTGGGCAGACGGGCTACATAGGCCCGGCTGCCGTCCCCAACGGACGCGAAGGTCCCCGCTCCGGTGATCAGATCCCCTGCGCGCGAGATGCCGCGCGCACTCGTCAGCTCGATACCCGACATGTTGACCCCAGCGGCAGCCAGCACCGCACCCAGGTCTTGCATTCCGGCTGACTGGGTCCACACAAAGGCGCGGTTGGGGCTGTTGACGGCGAACTGGCTCGACCCAACAACGATGGTGCCCGACCCGTTGACGCCATGCGCAATGGAATTGCCCGCTACGCCACCGATGGTCCCAAGATCGGCCATGCCGCCGGAAGCCGTCCAGCGGAAAGCATGGGTATTGCCCGCCGCACTCATCACGCTCATGCCGACGATCACGGAGCCATCGGTGTTGGCGGAGGTCGCGGCAGAATTGCCTGTGAAGCCGCCCAGTGTGCCCATGTCGACCATTCCGGTCCCCTGGGTCCAGCGGAATGCGCGCCACTGCCCGCCCGTGATACTGCTGACCCCCACCACGACAGAGCCGTCACCCGATACGCCGAGCCCATCCGAGAAGGACCCGCCGGCCAGTACGCCAAGGTTCACCATGCCTGTGGCACGGGTCCAGCGGAAAGCGCGGTCAGAGGTAGAGTCGGTGAACGCGCCGCCCACGACCACCTCGCCATCGTCGCTCACATCAAGGGCCGTGGAAAAGCCTGCATTGCCGGCAGCGAACGTGCCCAGATTTTCCATCCCGCCAGAGGCGGTCCAGCGAAACGCCTGCCACCGACCCGGCGTGACCTCGCTGTGACCGACCACCACAGAACCATTGGCACTGACGGAGGCTGCAAACGAGGCATTGCTGGCCGAGTTGAGCGCGCCAAGGCTGCGCACACCCGATGTCGCATTCCAAAGGAACGCATGTGCGACGCCGCCCGAGGTGTTGCTGGCCCCGACCACGGTCGAGCCATCGGCACTGATGGCATAGCCTGCTGCATAGTTGGTGCGGTTCGCGGAGAAGTTCGAGATCAGGTCACTGTTGCCGACAACGCGCGCGGTCCCGGTGCCACCCGGCAGCGGATCAATCACGGTCACCGATGCAGTCGCTTGGCCTGCCTGCGCATGGGCTGAGGGAGCAAGAAGGCTGCCCATGGCACACATCAGACCAAACAGGGCCACGCGAAGGGGGCCGAGCACCTGGACAGGCCGGGGGAGGCGTTTGGAATTGGAGATCAAGGCTGCAGCTCCTCAGCGACCGCACAAGGCGTCAGGAATTGGGGGCGACGACGGGCGTTGCTGCCGTGTCCGCCGGTTCGGATCAGTCCAGTCACTGGCCGATGAGATGCCATTGGCACCCCAGAAGTCTGGCGTGGTCGCAACCGCCGAGCCCGTCGACGTGCCTGCCGACGACAGGGAGGTCCCCGCAGACGACAGCGACGTGCCTGCCGAGGACAGAGAAGAGCCCGCCGAGGAGAGTGACTGCCCCACGGCCGAGGGTGCGACGCCACCGGCCGATGGCGTGATCATGATGCTCGATGGCCCTGAACCGGCTGAGGATGGCCCGGCGGGCGGGCGGGGTGCATTGCCTTGCTGGCGGTAGATCTGATCGAACTGCAGGGTCTGGGTGGGGCTACCCGACAACGCATCCAGCGCACCTCCCTGGGCCGGGCCGCCGCCTCTGCGCCCGGACCCACCGCCACCAACCCCTCCACCGCCTCCGGTGATTATCTCTTCTTCTTCGACAAGCATGTTGGGATCAGGCAGCTCAGGCCTCGGGCTCCTGTCGCTGTGCCGACTCTCACGGCGACGCACGTCTCCTGAACGCTCTGCAGGAAATGCCGGGTCTGCGCCGGATGTACCTGCCCGTGCGCCTCGAGAGTCATCGTCTCCGGGCCGCCCCGGAAACGGTCCGTCGGGAGGAAGGCGCGGGCGGCTGTCTCCACCGCCGCCCCCACGCCCGGATCCGCCGCCACCAACCCCTCCACCGCCTCCGGTGATTATCTCTTCTTCCTCGACAAGCATGTTGGGATCAGGCAGCTCAGGCCTCGGGCTCCTGTCGCTGTGCCGACTCTCTCGGCGCCGCATGTTTCCTGAACGATCTGAAGGAAATGCCGGGTCTGCGCCGGATGTACCTGCCCGTGCACCTCGAGTGTCATCGCCTTCGCGCTGCCCCGGAACCGCTCCGTCGCCACCGCCGCCCCCGCGCCCGGATCCACCACTCTGTCCACTACCACCCTGGACTTCGGCACCCTGGCTGCCGGGCATGGGGATTCCCAGTCTCCCGCTCAGATTGTCTGGCAGCGTGAAGCTCGACGTCGGCCCCTCGCTTCCGACGGTGGTCGGGCCAAGGTTGCGGGGATCCACGGGAGCAGGTTCCACCGGCCCGTGTGCATCAACGGTAAAGCTACCGACTCCTTGGGGCGGCGGTGCGCGCGGAGTCACAGGCGCAGATATGCCCAGCGTGCCGCTCTGTGCATCCGGTACAACAAATGATGGCAGCGGGTCCTGGCTGCCAGGTGTCACCGGTCCAAGACTGTTCGGATCGACAGGAGCAGGCTCGGTTGGACCTTGCGCGTCGACGGTAAAATTGCCAGCGCCGGTGGGCAGCGGCGCGCGGGCCTGCTGCCGGGCCGGTTGTGGCGCGGGTGCAGCAACTGGTGCCTGGCTCTGCGCCTGTACAACTGCGGGAGTGACTGCGCAGACCAGGACCGGTAGCGCGATCCAGGCGATGGCGCCCTGCGGAACGCTCCGATGGTTACCGCTCTTCATCGGCCACACAGCTCCTCGGGTATGGCATTGGCACGGTGCGGGCGCTGGTCGGCACGCTGCTGGCGCACGCGCCGGTTCGGGTCAGTCCAGTCGCTGGCCGACGAAATGCCGTTTGCCTGCCAGAAGGCAGGTGAGGTCCACACGAGCGATCCGGTATTGGTCCCCGCAGCCGACCCTGACCACCAGACCGCAGACGGCGAGCTGCCGACCGACGAGAGCGATGTCCCCACCGATGATAGCGACCTCCCCGCCGACGACAGGGATGTGCCCGCTGACGAGAGCGATGTTCCCACCGACGATGGTGACCGTCCTGCCGACGATGGCGTTCGCATAATGGTCGATGGCCCCGTCCCGGTTGAGCTTGGGCCGGAGCGGACGATCAGGGGGCCATTCTGCAGGCTGTAACTGGCATAGATGTCCACCAGCTCCAGCACTTCCAGCACCCGGCCTCCTGCCAGGAACTGACGGACAATGAAGGGTGGGCCGCTGGCGTTGTCACGCAGCGTGAGGCCCTGCCGGGCCAGCTCGCGCGCCGCGCGCTCAAGCAAGATCGCCTCCAGCGCTTCCAGGCTGGCCTCGTTCCGCTCCCGTGACGGATCGGGCGTATCGCCTTCGACGAGCCTGCTGGCCCCGCCTCTGCCCGCTCCTCCGCCTGCGGCGCCACCGCCTCTCCGGGGTGGCCGCGTGCGGATGCGTTCCAGTTCCCGCTCAAACGACTGCAGTGCCGCGGCGCCGTCGGGACCAAGGGACCGCAAATAGGCGCGGGTCCTCTCGATATTGGCCTGACTGGGCATGCCGCCGCGGCCAGGACCGGTGGTCACGCTGATCAGGCCGCTGTCCTGAACCCGCAGATTGAGCATGGCATCGCGGGTGACGCGCGGGCTTCTGCGGTCTTCTGGATCCGGTCCGGTGTAGGAAATCGCGCCGTTCGCATCGATCTCCAGGAAGATATCCCCAACCTGGATGCTGAACGGGTCGGTGCTGTTGTGGTCGCGAAACACCCCGGCGCGCTCGGAGGTGGTTGTCAGCTCACTGACTACTTCGGTTTCCTCAATCCGCCGCTCGATCAGGGTCACGTCCTGTTGAGTCTGCTGGTCATGATACTCGGCGATATCGACCGCACTGTTGGCCAGCTCGCGCGCCCGCTCGGCCAATACAGGATCAAGACCCGGCTCACGCGACAGGGTCTCGATCACGTTCCGGGTGTATTGGATAGCCCCGCGTTGGGCCAGTGCATTGGTGCGGATAGCCATGCCCACCGAACCGACAGTCCCGCCCACGACGGCTTCGCGCTGGCTGCGGTTCAGGCCAGAGGCGGAGACATTTTGCTCGCCCGCCGCAACGGTGACACGCGCGCCTGCCACAAAACTGGTGCCGGAGCGGCTGTTCGCCATGTCCTGCGCGCCCGGCGTCACAATGTCCCGCATCTGGCCCTGCTGAGCGGCTGACACCCGGCGGGCCGCGGCTTCAAAGGACTCGCCGCCTGAGCGCGCGGCGTAGGCCTGGTTGAGCAGCTCGATGGACTGATCGATGCGTTCCCATCCAGGAATGCGCGGCGCTTCGCCTTGCTGTGTGCCCCGGCTCGGCTGACCCCCAGACGGTTGGGCAAGGGCCGCTGAAGTCGAGAACAAACCCGGCGCCAGACCGGCAATCGCTGTACTGCCGATGGCGCGCCAGGCGCTGAGGAGGACCGTGCGTCGATGAGCTGCGTACTGGGGTCGGTCGCCTCCGTCCTGCGACGAGCCGGAGACTGCATCATCCCTGCCGACTCTTGCATGTCTTGTCACTTGATCCATGCCCTACCTCTTCTGAAGCAAGGCTAGCGGAATCAGTGTACTATCGTCGCGTCGCAAGTTGTCGCAAACCGTCGCAATCTCGGTTGCCGCGCCCAAGATACCGGAGGGGCCTGCTATCGGCTCGTGATCGCAATGCCGAGCGGAGGCGGGCGCCGACGCCCGGCCAGGTCCGTGATTTCCCGATCTGTCTGCCAGGGCTCGAACGCGCAGGTGAGATAGCCCTGCAGGCCGAACGGCCGTCCGATGCGGTCAGCCTGCTGCAGCGCCTCCAGCAGTGGGGCGCGCTCCCCGCGCAAGGCCAGCATCCCTGCAAGCCAGGCCAGGTCCGGCTCGGGAAGTCCGTCCAGAGCAGACCGGGCCCGGCTTACTTGAAGATCGAAGTAGCGGTCTGATCCGCCAGCGGCGAATGCCCGGCGGTCTTCGTCTGTCTGATCAAGGCCGGGCTGATAGGCTCGGGCAACAAACAGCGCTTGTGATGCCTCGATTGCAGCGGCAACGTCCTTCTCGAACATCCGTGTGACGCGCCGGATCAGGTAGACGCCGGCTGGCGGTTCGGGCCGCGCAGCGAGTACGTCCAGAAGCTGATGGGCCTCGGCACGACGGCCTGCACTCCAGACCGCCAGTGCATGGTCGACAGCCACGGCTGGTTGGCCAGGATTGAGCAGTCGGGCCTTGTCGAGGGCCGCCAGCCCTGCAGCAAACTCGCCATTGTCCGCGAGAATGTTGCCGAGCCAGAACAGGGTCTGCCAATTGTCCGGGTCGCGCCTCAGAGCCCGACCAAAGGCCTCCACCGTCGCTGCACGATCACCTTTCCACCAATAGGCCACGAAACCCAGCGCGCGATTGGCCTCCAGCTGGTTCGGGTCGCGGGCAATTGCGGCGCGCGCCGCCTGCTCGGCTGCGGAATAGGCCTGGGCATCGCTGGCTGTTCCAAACTCCCGCTGCAGCAGCCAGGTTTCTGCGATTCCGGCGTGGGCGGGGGCAAAGTGCGGCTCGATCTGAAGCACACGGTTGAACAGCTCGAACGCAGTCCTGATCGACCGCTCGCTGCGCTGGTCCAGGGCCTGGCGCGCCTCGACATAGAGGCGCGCAGCAGCAGGGTCGCGCGGCAGGGACGGTCCGCGCGCTGCAAACCCCCCGCTCCGCCACATCAGCAGGCCGGCGCCACCCAGCGTCACGGCACCAGCCAATCCTCCAACGAGAAACCATCGCCGCTTCTTGCCCAGCGCGGCGAAGCCCTCTTCGGCCCCATTTGGCCCGGCGATCGTGGCGGCTGGTGTCGCAGCGAGGTCACCCGCAGGGTTGCGCGCAGCAAGCCAGGCATCCAGCTCCCCGGTGAAGGCAAACACCGATCCGGTTGGACTTCCGGGGACCTTGTGAACTGGTAGCGAACGCGACCCCGCCCAGCGGATCACTGTGGCGCGGTCACGTCCAAAGTGCGCGGCGATCAGCTTCCATCCATCCAGCCGCCGCCCGCGTCCCTCAGGTCCCGCTCCGCCTTCCGCCATGCCCGCTGCCCGCCACCAACTCTTCAGCGAACCGGAGCAGCCCCGTCCAGCCCGAAGATTTCGCGGAAGAACAGGGTTTCGGCTTCGCGCTGGGCGTCACGGTTGGACTTCTTGGCGAAGCCGTGGCCTTCGTCCATACCCAGCATGTACCAGACCGTGCTGCCATTGGCCCGCACCCGCTCCACGATCTGCTCGGCTTCGGAGCGCGGCACGCGTGGGTCATTGGCGCCCTGGATCACGAACAGCGGCTTGGTGATGCGGCTGGCATTGGTCAGTGGGCTGATGCGCTGCTGGAACTCGCGCATTTCCGGAATGCGCTCATCCCCATATTCGACCCGGCGCAGATCCCGGCGATAGCCTTCTGTGTTTTCAAGGAAGGTGACGAAGTTGGAGATGCCGACAATGTCGACCCCGCCCGCCAGCCTGTCATTGAAATGCACCATCGAGGCCAGAACCATATAGCCGCCGTAGGAGCCGCCATAGACCGCAACCTTGTCCTTGTTCAGCCCTGGCTGGGTGGCGATCCAGTCGAGCAGCGCGCCGATATCCTTCACCGAATCCTCGCGCTTGAACCCGTTATCCAGGCTGACAAACGTCTTCCCGTAGCCGGTCGAGCCGCGCACATTGGGCACCACAACCGCAATCCCGAGCTCATTCACCCAATACTGGATCTGCGAGGAGAAGTAGGGGCGGCTCTGTCCTTCCGGGCCGCCATGGATCAGCACGACCACCGGGTGCGGGCCAGCGCCGCGCGGGGTGTAAACAAAGGCCGGAATGGTCCGCGTCTGGCCCGTGGCCGGGTCGTTGTCGAATGTGGGGTAGCGGATCAGCTGCGGCTCCACGAACCGGGCGGGATCAAGGCCGCCGACTTCGCTTTCGGTCCAGCGGGTCAATTGTCGGCGGGCCACCTCATAGACGTAGACATCACCGGGCGCCCGCGAGGTCGACAGGGTCATGCCGAGCCGGCGCGAATCTGCCGACCAGCCCATCGCGCCCATCGCTCCGACCGGCAGCTGGACTGGCCTGGGTCGTGCGCCGCGCTGTGTTCCGACCAGAAAGAGCTTCGACAGCCCGTCCTCGTTGATTGTGTAGGCGATGGTGCGCCCGTCCGGCGACACTGAGATGTCCTCCACGTCCCAGTTGATCGCCGGGCTGATCCGGGTCCGCGCGCCAGTCGCAAGATCGATACTGGCGATATAGGCAAACTCCGATCCCTCATCGGTCTTCACGATGATCGAGCGGCCATCTTCCGAGAATGCCCCACCACCATACGAGACAGTCAGGTCGGGCGTGACCCGTGTCATGGCTCCACTTGCAATATCCAGCACGGTGAATCGAGATTCCGTGACCGAGACGTACTGGAACAGAAGCAGCTTGGATTTGTCCTCGCTGATGTCAGCCACGCCCCAGCCGCCCTCCAGTGTCGCCAGTGTGCGGCGGCTTGCTGGATCACTGGTCTGCATCACAACAATATCACGCCGGGGCGTGCCAGGGCGGGTGACGGCCCAGGCCATCAGGGCGCCATCATCACTGATCTCTGCACCTTCGTTGCGGGTGCCGGGCTCGGTCAGACGCACGGTGCGGCCAGAGGCGCGGTCGAAACGGAAGGCCTGAAACAGCTCGTTGCCGCCCTCATCCTTCACGAACAGGAAGTCGCCCGTTCCAGGAATCATGCCCGCTCCGGAAATCTTCTCCCGGAAAAAGGTCAGCTGGGTGCGCGCGCCGCCGGGCCGTGCCACCACATGCACCTGGTCGGTCTCTGCAAACCGGGTTGTGATCAGGATGCCACCATCTGGCGTGAAGCCCCGGAACCCGGCGCTGCGGGTGTTGTTGTACTGGACCAGCCTGTCGCGCACGTCCTGCGGCGTCTCGGGAACATTCTGCAGCACCAGCGTGCCAACCGTGCGGAACGGTACACCGCCAGCCACTGAGGCTGCAGGTGGAACCGTCTGCTGGGCAAGCACGGGGCTTGCGGCAAGGGCGATCAGGGCAAGGGCGGAGGCGGAGGCCGCGAGGGCAGGGATCAAGCGCTTCATGATTCTGCGCCTACCAGTCCGCAGCGCCGCTGCAAACGAAAATCCTGTCAGCGGGTGCCTTCGCCCGCACCTTGCGGGCAGGCCTTGATCACCTGCGCGGTATCTGGCGCAAAAGGTGCGGAGCGCACGATGGAGATCATCATGCACGCCCCCTCGCTTGCCTCGCGCACGCACGCCCGGTCTGTTGGCTCTGTCGGGTCGGGGCCGCAGTCATAGCCGTCCGCTGTCAGAGCTGCCTCGACAGCGTCGGTCGTCGCGGAAGCCGCTGTAAACCGCGTGGACAGCTCCCGCCTGAACGCCTCCGTCGCATCCGGCTGCACATCGAACAGCGCGCGGATTTCGTCATTGGAAGGCGGCGGGGCCTCGCGCTGGCAGCTGGCGGCGAACAGTGTCGCGGCAAGGAACAGGCAGAGGGGAAGCGGCTGTCTCATCGGGTCTGCGATAGGCTGCCTGCCGCCCACGCGCCAGCCCTCTGCGACAGGCTATCGGCCTGCTGTGGACGCGCGATGCCGTTTGATGGCAACACCACGGGCATGACAGCCGCCGATCCTTCCGCCCCGACGCTGGATACGGCCCGCGCCACGCTGGCGCGTGTGTTCGGCCATCCTGATTTCAGGGGCCTGCAAGCCGATGTGGTGCAGCACATGCTGACCGGGGCTGACGGCCTCGCGGTGCTGCCAACTGGTGGAGGCAAGAGCGTCTGCTACCAGATCCCCGCCCTGCTGCGTCCCGGTGTCGGGCTGGTGATATCGCCCCTGATCGCGCTGATGACCGATCAGGTCGCCGCCCTGCGCACGGCGGGCGTCCGGGCCGGTCGGCTGGACAGCACCCTGTCCGGGCGTGAACGCGCCGCGCTGCTGGATGCGATGGCATGCGGGCAGGTCGATCTGGTCTATGTGGCGCCAGAGGCATTCGCTTCAGGCTGGCTGCTGGAGCGGATCGCTTCGGTTCCCCTGTCGGTGATCGCTATCGATGAGGCGCACTGTGTCAGCCAGTGGGGGCATGACTTCCGACCGGACTACCGGCGCCTGGCGGTACTGGCACAAGTATTTCCGGGGGTGCCGCGCCTCGCCGTTACAGCCACGGCCGATGCCCGCACCCGCGCCGACATCCGCGAGCAGCTGGCCCTGGGGTCTGCGCGGGAGTTCGTCGCGAGCTTCGACCGGCCCAACCTGATCCTCAATGCCGCCCGCAAGGACGGGAACACCGCCGCCACCATCGCACGTCTCGCTCGCGCCCGTTCCGGTCAGTGCGGAATCGTCTATTGCACCAGTCGCGCAGCAACTGGCGAGATGGCCGCCAGCCTCAAGGCGCACGGCCTCAACGCCATCGCCTACCACGCCGGGCTGCCCGGCCCGGAGCGCAGCGCCCTGCTGGAGCGGTTCCAGCGGGAGGACGACATCATCGTCTGTGCCACCATCGCGTTCGGCATGGGGATCGACAAGCCGGATGTGCGCTATGTGATCCACGCCGATCCGCCCAAGAGCATCGAGGCCTACTGGCAGGAAGTGGGCCGGGCCGGGCGCGATGGGGAGCCCGCCGAGGGCTTTGCCTTCTATGGCCCTGCAGACCGTCGGCTGCACAACCAGCGCATCGAGGAAAGCCCGGCATCGGATGAGGTCAAGCTGGTGCAGCGCACCAAGCTCAACCAGCTGTTTGCCCTGTTCGAGAGCCTTGCCTGCCGCCGCGCCGGAGTGCGCGCCTATTTCGGAGAGCAGGGCGCCGAACCGTGCGGGGTCTGCGATGCCTGCAAGCATCAGGGCGAGGCCCATGATGCAACTGAGCCAGCGCGCATGGCTTTGTCTGCGGTGCTGCGCTGCGAGGAACGGCTCGGCAAGCAGCGGCTGATCAATCACCTGAGCGGCACCGAGCCCGACGGTCCGCTGGAGCGGCTGTTCTCCGGTCGCAGCACCTACGGGATCGGGCGGGGTCTGCCCAAGGTCGGCTGGCGGCGGGTGCTGGACCAGCTGGTGTTCGAGGGCGTGGTGTCGGACGAGCCAGTGGACGGGTATACGTTGCTGCGGATCGCCGATCCGGACCGTGCCCGCGCTCTGTTGCGCGGCGATGCCCGCCTGATGATGCGCGAAAGCCCCACCGGACCGACCCGCCTCGGTCGCGACGAGAAAGCCGCCCGCCGCGCCGCCCGCACCGTCGACGCTGCCGCCCATGTCGATCCCGCTGCCGAGGCCCGATTCCAGGCCCTGCGTGCCTGGCGCATGAAGACCGCTTCCGAAGCGCGGCTGCCACCCTATACCGTCTTCCACGACAGCACGCTGCGCGCCATTGCCGGAGCAGACCCCTCCGATCTCGTCGCGCTGGCGGCCCTGCCGGGCATCGGCGAAGCCAAGCTTGCCCGCTACGGCGCTGGCGTCCTCCAAGCCCTCGCCGTCCACAACACTGCCATGAACGTGAATTGACCACCCTGCTGGGGGGCGAGTAGCACAGGAGGCCATGCGATCCGCAACCCAATCCCTTCTTGCGAGAGCAACTGCAGTCTTGCTGGCGCTTGCTCTGACTGGCTCCTGCGCAACCGGTGGCCGGGAGCGCGCGGCCGACGGCGGCGCAACCGAGCCACCGAAGTTTGTTGCGACCTGGGACCGGATCGACGTCACGCCCGCACAGCTGGCAGGCGCGCGCCTCGGTCCCTTCCAGTTCGTCGGGCTGCATCGCCTCCAGACCGCAAGACAGGGCGGTTCGGTGCCGGACACACTGGGTGGGATCAGTTCGATCCTGGCATCTGGCCTGACCCCGGATGGCGCTCCCTTCATCACGGACCAGGGCCATCTGGGTGTTCTGCCCTTGCCAGCCTCACACGATCAGCCTCTGTTCGGGGCGATCAGCCCGATATACGGACCCGATGGGCGGGCTCTCGTCACCTGGTCGGAACGCGACAGCGAGGGTCTGACCGAGGTCATGCGCCAGGGCGTGCCGACCTATGCAATCAGTTTCGAGCGCGAACACCGCATCCTGTTTTTCCCTAATCCTGGCGGTGGCTGGAGCGGCCTCCTCGCCCGCAGTCAGCCCGGACCACCGCTGATGGGTACCGAGCCGCTACAATCAAATGGCGGCATCGAGGCCGTGGAGGCACTCCCGGACGGGCGCCTTCTGGCCATTGCCGAGTATGCCGCTGCGCGCGGCGCGGACCAGAACGATAGGGCGGTGCCGTTCTGGCTTTTGGACCCGGACCAGACGGCACCGGTTCCGGTGGCAGGTCATGTGGCGATTTCCGATGGCTATGGCGTGACCGAAGCCCGTCTCCTTGGAACCACGCTCTGGCTGATACTCAGGCGCTGGACACGGGAAGAGGGTACGCGGGTGCGGCTGGCATCCTGTCCGCTAGCCGGGTTCCAAGCTGGCGCACCTGCCTGTACCGTTCAGGCCCAGCTGGAGCCGCCATTCCCTGTCGAAAATTTCGAGGCCCTCACCATCAGCCCAGCGGCCAGCGGCAGCGGCTGGACGTTCCGCATCCTGGCAGATGACAATTTCGAGCCCGGCCAGCAGACGCTGCTGCTGCACCTGTTCCTGCCAGACCTCTCCAGCCTGGCGCTGCCCCGATAGCAGCTGAGTGGACAGCCCCGAACTGATCCGCAAGCCGCCGTCCTGCATCCCACCTGCACAGCCCCCCTTGCCAGCCCCCGGCCCCTTCGCCATAAGCCCGCGTCTCACCGGGCGCCTCGCCCGGCGCACCCCACGGATGCGGGCGTAGCTCAGGGGTAGAGCGCCACCTTGCCAAGGTGGATGTCGTGAGTTCGAATCTCATCGCCCGCTCCATTTTATCCATGTGTGCGGAAGTCGTCACGAGGTTTGGCGTCGCTATCGAAGTGCGTGGGCGCTGGAGCCGCGACGTACACGTGGTTCAGCTGCCGCTTTGTTACCTCTTTGTGCGCAAGTTTCGTCGCGGGCTCTTTCCAGTGACATCTGGCCTCCCGGCACGATGGCGCGACAGGCGCCGTAGAACCTCGATTGAAGTCAACCGGTGCCCAAGATCGACGAGCTGAACCCCTTGTGTGCAACAATGGGCTGTCCTCCGGGTTTTGGATTGGACTGTGGTTGGGCTGAAGCAAGCGACATCCCTTTCACCATGAGGCAGCGGCCGACTGCTGTCGGGGTTGGCACGCCACCTCACTGCAGCGAACCCTTCTCCGTTCCGATGCGCGGAGAGTTCCTCCCTGTCAGAGAGGGCGAAACCAGGGCTGAGGTGACTGCTCAACCTTGTGGCTCCCCAGGCATGGGAAACGACTGGGCAAATTCCAGACGGATCGGGATCGGTCACCATCTGGTGGACCGCACCTTACCGCGCGCTTTGCTTCTGATGAGCTGATGCTCACAAGGCGCCAGGGTGAAGATCTGCAGATGATCGCCCGAGCGCGCGTCCAGTGGGAGCCAAGATGGAAGACCACAAGGATCGCGCGGCGCTTACCGGTGAAGCGCACGCGCGGCCGACACTGTCTGGCAAAACGCCCTGCGTGGCCGTGCATGAGGCGGTGATCGACGCTGGCCTTGATCGGGATGTGTTGGCCTATCTTGACAGCCTGCAGCTTGATCGCCCCCAGAGTGAGATGGACATGGGCGCCGTGCACCGGCGTTTCGGCAGTGCGCAGGGCGAGCTCAAATGGGAACGCCATGGCGAGTTCAGTGGCTATACCACTCTGACCCACGGACTCCCGTCTGCCTCGGATGCAGCATCGGGTTGGCCGCCCGGAAGGCCGGGCAGGCGGATCGCAGCGATCCGAATAACTGTTCTGCCTGCCAGACATGGAACCGGGATCAGCGATGACCAGCGCAAAGCACTGGAGGATAGCGACTGTGCTGTATCGCTGGTGAACTACCGCAAGGCGCTGATAGCCTCGAACTTCAAGCTAGGCGGCGATGGCTTCGTCGAGCTCACGATCTGGAACATTTCCCTGAGCGACCGCCAGCTGGGACGGGTCATGCGCCGGATGTTCGAGATCGAGACCTATCGGATCATGGCCCTGCTGGCTTTCCCTCTGGCCCGCTCCCTGAGGCCGGGGCTCGACCATCTGGAAGCGGAGCTGCGCAGCGCGATCGAGCGCATGGGCAACGGGACAACCGACCCCCAGTCTGTGGCGACTGAGGAAGCGATCCTTGCCACCGTCTCAGGTGCGGCCCGCGTCGCCGAGCAGTATCTGGCTGAGAGCGAGTTCCGGTTTTCAGCGGCCGAGGCCTATGGACGGCTTGTCCTTGACCGGCTCGAAGAATTGCGGGAGGAGCGTGTCGAGGGGTTCCAGCGCCTCGGCACTTTCCTGCGCCGCCGGTTCACACCCGCAATCGACACGGTCGCTGCCGTCCGCAACCGCCTGTCAGCGATCTCTGTCCGGATCGAGCGCGCCAGTGCCCTGTTACGCACCCGCATCGATCTGGAGCGCCAGCAACACAACCAAAACCTCCTGGCTTCGATGGACCGCCGTGCGCGCATCCAGGCCAGGTTGCAGGAGACCGTTGAATCGCTCTCAGTCGTGGCAATTACCTACTATGCGTTCTCACTCGTCTCCAAGGCGATCACACCACTGCGTGAGGCACTCCCGATCCCTCGTGACTGGCAGGATCCGGTCTTGATCGCCTGCTTGCTGGCCTGCGCGTTCGGCATTACGCATCTTGTCCGCCGCAGCATACGGCGCGAGGAGCACCCGGAAGCGCCTCCAGGAACCTGAGCACTGCCCATCTGACGTCGCAGCAGGCGTCACCCGGCATGAGAACGTGTTTCGATCCATCTGGATCGAAGTTGCGCGACAACCCATTGAAAGAGCGATGGTCGCTCACGTGATCATGATTCACATCATGCGAACACCGCTCTGATGGAGCCCGCTGCACTTTCCCCTGCCAGTTTGCCAAAGACGGCTCCAGCCATGAGCCCTGATCCGCCCGGATAGTTGGAGTAGAACAAGCCCCCGACGATCTCGCCGGCAGCAAACAGGCCAGGGATTGGTTCCAGGTCGGTATCGAGGACTTCGCCGCGCCTGTTGATCCGCAGCCCGCCGAACGTGAAGGTGATGCCGCATGTGACGCAGTAGGCCTGGTAGGGCGGCGTGTCGATTGGATTGGCCCAGTTGCTCTTGGGGATGACCAGACCGCGCGTCCTGCGACCATCCTTGATGTTTGGGTCAAAAGGTGTGGCGGTCTCGACCGCGGCATTGAACTGCTGGATGGTACTGAGTGCGGCGGCGGCATTCATTGTGTCCATCTGCTGCAACAGCTCTGTCAGAGTGTCGGCCTGGACCCGCGTGACCTGCTTGATGCGATATTCGTCGCGCAGCAGGTGGGCGACTTTTGCATCGAATACCTGCCAGGCCAGCTGGCCGGGCTGTGCCAGAATCTCCCGCCCATATTTGGCATAGGTATAGTTCCGGAAGTCGGCGCCCTCGTCTACAAACCGTGCGCCGTTCGCATTCAGCATGATGCCAAACGGATAGCTGTGCTTCTGGAACCCGTCCCCAACTGCAAGATCACCGAATTCCGGTGCATTCTGCTCCCAGCCCACTGCATGGCTGCCGGACCAGTTCCCATAGGGCATGGCCCCGATGTCCAGTGCCATCCGGTGCCCGTCCCCAGTGGAAAAGCGGCTCCCGCGCACCTTTGCCAGATCCCAGTTCGGCCCCAGATACCGGGTCCGCCATTCACTGTTGGCCTGGAACCCGCCTGATGCGAGCACAACGGCATCGGCTGCGATCTCCACGGTCCTCCCGTCGATGCGCGCGCGTACGCCGCGAACACCGCCGTCATCCGCGATCAGAGCGGTTGCGCGAGCGCGGTAGCGGATGTCGATACCCTTGTTGCGGGCAACACCTGTCCAGGCTTCAAACAGGCCGGGACCGCCACCCCATGCCTCGACCGTCAACCCGCCCCAGAACCTGAACTTCGCCCCGACCAGAAACGCCTGACGGCCCCAGATCGGCGCAAAGCGGATACCCTGCCGGGCCATCCACATGATGGTTGACCGTGACCGGGTCACCAGAATCTCGCACAGTTCAGGGTCGGTCCGCCACTCGGTTACCCGACCCATATCGTCAAAGAAGGCGGACTCCGGGTAGGAGCCGAAGTCGGTGCGCGCCACCTCGTCATCTGTCAGGTCGGGCATCAGTCGCCTGAGATCCTCGACGCCTTGATAGGCGAAGCGCATTGCGCCAGCGGTGAAGCGGGTGTTGCCGCCCGCCTCTTCCGGTGCAGCCCGCTCCAGCACAAGGACCTCTGCCCCCAGATCGCGCGCAGCGACCGCGGCGGCGAAAGCGGCATTACCTCCACCGATGACGACCACGCGGCGCGGCATGTCGGTTCAGTTCCCGGCTGAAGCGTGGATCGGTTCGAGACCCGTTGCCCGGATCACCTGGGCATGGCCCGGCAAGACCAGAAACTGGAGCAGCTGTTCAGCGCCACGACGGTTCGTTGCGCGGGTTGCGATGCCGGCTGTGAAAATGGTGGTCCGTTGGTATCCGGCGGGCAGAAGGCCAGCGAGCTGGGCGCCCTGGATCGGCAGGATCTCGCTGACCTGCTGGAAGCCGATGTCGACATCACCACGAGCCACGACACTGGCGACCCTTTCACTCTCGATCCTGACCAGGCGGTCGCGTATCTGTGGATAGATATCGAGCCTCGGGAACAGTTCCTCGGCCAGATAGGTGCCGCTGGCGCTGGCGGAATAGCCGATACGCCGGGCGCCAAGGAGGGCCGCAGCCAAGCCGTCCGGTGTCGAGATATCGACGGGCGCGGCACCTGCGCGAACAGCCATGCCAATCTGGGAGCGGACAAGGTCCGTCACCGTGGCGCCATCCACCAGACCCTGGTCCACAAGCCGGTTGATCCCTTGTCGCGCCAGGATGACGACATCGGCAGGCTCGCCGCGGGCGAGGCGCGCGGGGATCGAGTCCGGCGCGCCACCGATAGAGGCTCCATAGCTGACGACCAGATCGGCACCACTCCCTGCTTCGAACTGCGGCGCGATCCGGTCGAACGCCGCCGTGAAGCCGCCGGAGGTCATGACATTGAGCGTCGGTCGTTGCGGATCCACCTGCTGGCAGCCCGCTATAAGCAGACCCAGACACAGAAGCCCGAAGATTCGGGGGAGCCATTGCTTACCAATCATTCCTGACCTCTTGCGCGTATGCGAGTCTCAACCGCATCCGTCCCTCGCCTGTGCGGCGCGCCCGGGTCCATGCGTCATCCGACGCATCCATGAAGAATGTGCCCGGTCATTTGAACATTCGCGGCATGCTCTCTATAGCTTGGTTCCAGTAGCCCCGGCGAAGACCGGGCTTTCTGGGGGAAAGCGATTGTCTGTGGGCGCAGCCAGACCTGTTGCGACTTGGCTGCTGGCCCTGTCATGGCTGCTCGCCTCCTCGGTTGTCCTGGCGGGCTCAAGCGCTGGACAGCACCTGACACTTGTGGTGCCCGGCCAGATTGGAGGAGGGTATGACCGGACAGCAGTAGCCATCCGGGATGCCCTGATCGAGGCGGAGCTGGTTGACAGCGTCGAGCTCGTACGTTCCCCCGGCGCTGGTGGCATCATCGCGCTGGCCCAGTTCATCGAGCAGCGCAGCCACGAGCGTAGCGACATCCTCCTGGTCGGCGGGCAGTCCATGCTCGGCAGCGCACGGTTTAACCGCTCGACAGTGCTACTGACAGAAACGACCGCTCTGGCCAGGATGAACTCCATAGCACTCGTGGTTGCTGTCAGACGGGACTCGCCCATCCGCAACTGGTCTGACCTTGTGGAGGCCATGCGTCAGGACCCGGCTGCCTTGCTGTGGGTCGGCGGATCGGAGGGAAGTGTCGATGAGCAGCTGATCCGTCTGATCGGCAACCAGTTGCGGATTCCCAGGCATCAGTTCTCCTATCTTCCAATCCCCGGAGGCGGAACATCTGTTGCTGACCGGGTGATGGGCGGCAGTCACCTGATTGCCGTCAGCAGCTTTGAGGAGCTTGCCGCCCATCTGGCTGACGGAAGGCTCAGGGCCATAGCCGTATCCGGTGGCGCCAGGCCGCCCGGTGTAGCTGCGCCAACACTGCAAGCGGTCGGAATCGGAATTGATTTCGCCGACTGGAAGGGCGTTTTTGCCGTCCCGGGTCTTGGAGTCGAAGAGAGAGCCCGCCTCACAACACTGATGGAGAGTCTGGTCCGGTCCCCTGCCTGGCAGCGACAGCTTCAAGCCCATGGCTGGCAGGACAACTTCATGACTGGCGCCGACTTTGCGGCGTTCGTTGCGCAGGAAGCTACCGAGGCGGATGTGCTCTACGCCAGCGAAAGCGGTGTGCAGGCCGATGGCTGGCGGATCGAGAACCTGCTGCTGCGGCCCTATCGCTGGCTTGCGCTCAGCATCGCAGCAGCAGTTCTGCTGACCACACTCCTGCTCCTGTTCATGCGCTACAAGGCGCGGCGCGATCGCATACTGCAGGCCCAGCTTGAGGAATCCCTGGCGGATGCGCAGGAAGCCCGGCGCCTGGCCGAACTCCAGAGCGAAGCCAAACTTGCGTCGATTACCGAGAGCATCGAACGGGATTTCCGCCGCTGGGGGCTGACGGATGCAGAGCGCGACATCGGCTGGCTGCTCCTGAAGGGCTTTTCCTTCAAGGAAATTGCCACGCTTCGGGACCGCAGTGAGAGGACCGTGCGCCAGCAAGCTGGGTCGATCTATTCAAAGGCCGGGCTCGCCAATCGGTCCGAGCTCGCAGCTTGGTTCCTGGAGGACCTCCTCACGGATGGCCCTGACGGGCCCACCCGCAAAGTCGAGCCTGTTTGAGCTGGCCTATCCCGGCTCTTCGAGCTGATGGTGCGTGTCTGATGGGGGCTCCCACATTCGCCGCGGCTTGCCGGTGAATCGTGTTGTGGAGGCCGGATCATCTGTCAGACATCCAGCTTTCGACAGACCGTATCTCACCCGTCGGCTCTGACTTGAGCGGTGATGTTTCAACAGTTCGCATCAGCCATCGCTCTCTTGCGCCCGCAGGAACAGATGGGGCACTATCCAGCTGTTTTAGGATGATAATCTGGCACTCGGTCCGGCAGATGACGGATGTCCGGTCCAGACATGCCGCGGCGTCGGTGCTCTCGCCCTGCCGCAGTCGAACATATGTCGGATTGTTGCGCCTGACGCCCTTGACGCCACGCTGCACTCACAACAGCGCGGTGCTCGCTTCCACTCGAGCGGCACAAGCAGAAGCTGACACCATGAGGGGAGAAAACATGCGTCGCCGGTCCACACTTTTGATGGTTGCAACGTCTCGGGCTGCATTGGCCGTTGCCTTTTCACTAACTGCGGTCTCCACGTCTGTCGCTCAATCCGCCTCCCAGACAGGCCCGGCCGTAGCCGAGCAGACTGAGCCGCAAGTCGTCGTGGTGACCGGTTCGCTGATCCGCAATCGTAATCTCACCTCGCCATCGCCCGTGGTGGTCGTGGACCGGCAGCTGATCGACAATACGGCTGCGGTTTCGGTGCAGGATCTGTTCAAAGGTGTTACGGCCAATGCGGGCTCGCAGCAGGCCAATGAGCAGAACGCGCTCCAGGGCGTATCGCAGTTCTCGCTGCGCGGCCTTGGCGTCGGCTCCACCCTCACCCTCATCAATGGGCGCCGGGCGGGGCTTGCGCCGGTAACAGACGGCACCGGGCAGTTGTTCACGGACTCGAATGCATTCCCGGTGAACGCCATCGATCGGGTGGACGTTCTGACGGATGGTGCCTCTGCCACCTATGGCTCCGAGGCCGTTGCCGGTGTGGTCAACATCATCACGCGGCGCAACTTCGAAGGACTCGAGCTGACCGCTGACGCCCGTACCTCGATCGTGAACTCCTATCAGGTTGGCCTCGCATTCGGGCACGGGTTCGATAAAGGTGCCTTCACGATCTTTGCCAATTACCGGACCCAGACCGGCGCGCTGCGCAGTGACGTGCCGATCGTGAAGGAACTCGATTCCGCCAACGCCGCCGGCATCGGCAATCTCTACTCCTCGGGGACCGGGGCGCCGGGGCGCATCAGCCGGGCCGTCGCCAGCGGATCGACCTTTACGCTGGGCACCACCCTGGCTGATCCGGACTGTGTGGCCGGTGGCGGCGTCCTCGCTTCGGCGAGCAGCTGTACCTATCCCTTCATTGATCAGAGGCGCGTCATAGCGGCCGAAGACCGGCTCCAGATCTTCGCACAGTTCGATTACCAGATCACCGACAGGCTGTCCGTGTTCTCCGAGATGAGTTTCTCGCGCAACGAGATGAATGACATCATCGGCGGAACGGTCCTTAACCGCACCCAGGTGGCTGGCGGCTTCCTGGTGCCAGCCAACCATCCCTTCAACTACTTCGTCGCCAATGGCGCCACAGGGCTTCGCTATGCCGGTCCTGCCGAGTTTGCTGCAAATCCGGCCCTGCAGGCGGTTCCTGTGATTTTCCGTGGCCGGCCAATCGGGCGTGCCGGTGATGGCGACAATGCACCGGACCTGACCACGGTCTTCAACAACCAGCGGATTGTATTCGGTTTTGACTATCAGATCACGGACGCGTTGCTTCTGAGCGCGAGCTACACCAATGCCGACAACAGCTACAAGCGGTCGCAGCCACGCGACTACGATTCAGCGTTGTTCCAGCAAGCCATCACCAATGGCATCTGGAACCCCTTTGGCACAGCGATCTCGAACCCGACGCTGGTTGGCAGGGACGGGCGTTCCATTGCCGCCAATACCGAGCAGGAACTGAGCACCTTCTCGTTCACCATCAACGACACGGGCCGGGTCACGCAGGAAGTTGCCGAGGTCGTGCTGAGTGGAGACACGGGGGTCAATCTGCCGGGCGGAGTGATCTCGTTCGCAGCAGGCGCTCAGTGGCGCTCCCTGGGCTACGAGAACATCCCCGATGGCCGTCGCCAGTCCGGCGCCAATGGTCGCGATGAGATCGAGCCGGCCATTCCCTTCTCCACGCAGGATGTCAGCGCCCTGTTTGTCGAACTGGCGCTCCCGATCACCGAGCGGCTGCAGACACAGGCAGCAATCCGCTATGAAGACTACGGTGATCTTGGCGGCAGCACGGTCGATCCGAAGGTCTCAGCCCGCTTGCGCGTGACCGACAACTTTGCAGTCCGCGCCTCCTATGGAACCTCCTTTCAGGCCCCATCGATCCGGCAGGTCGCCGGGTCGGTCGGCAACGCCAGTGTTACCGATCCGCGGATCGGCGGGAACACCTCGTTCAATGTGACCGTCTTCACGGATGGCTCGGCAAACCTCGAGCCCCAGTCGGCCAGCAACCTGAACCTCGGCTTCATCCTGCGGACCAGCTTCGGCCTCGACATGGCTGCCGACTATTTCACATACGACTACAGCAACCTCATCCTGCCGGATGGCGACCCGCAATTCATCGTCAACCAAGTCAATTCGGGCGCACTGCCGGCCAGCCGGGTCGTGCGCGATGGCTTTGGCCAATTGCGTCAGGTCTTCAGCGAATTCCAGAACCGGGGCAGTGCGTCAGCCGAAGGGATCGATGTCAATTTCCGCTTCGCGCCTGACCTGTTCGAGACAATCGACGTCGTGTTTGACGGCAGCGCAACGGTCATTACCAAGTTCACCTCGACCGACTTTGCAGGTCTGGATGGACGGGGGGACCTGCGTGGCAGCCGCAACTTCTCCAATGCTTTCGGGGCAGTGCCGGATCTGAAAGTCAATGCAGGTGTGACACTCACCCGGGGCGACCACAGCCTGAACATCTCCAGTCGCTACATCGGGTCCTATACCGATGACCAGAGCGGGGCGGAGATCGACTCTCAGCTGACGGTGGATGCGCGGGTCACATTCTCGCTGGAGGCCTTCACCCGGAGCGAGAACAGCACCCTCACGGTTGGTGCCGTGAACCTGTTCAACGTCGATCCGCCCGCCCTGACGTCCCGCCCCGGCTATGACAACGAGGTCCACGACATCCGCGGCAGGCAAGTCTATGTCACGCTGAAGCACAAGTTCTAGGGCTTGGGCCGACAACAAGCTCCCGATTGTCAGCAGGCCTGCCTGCTGACCGTCGCGCAGCCTCCGGACCGGAATCTGGCTGTGAAAGTGGACCCTTATGGTTCCCGCATGACCCTGGCAGAAACCTTATGACCAAGCCGTCGACCATTACCGATACCCCGGTCGCTCGCCGCCAGGTGCTGGCGTTCGGCGCGGCATCGATGCTTGTGCCAGCAGCCGCGCACGCCACGACAGAGCGGTTTCCCGAGCGTCCGCTCTCCCTGCTTGTTCCCGCCAATCCGGGCGGTGGCTGGGATCAACTGGCGCGCCTGATGCAACAGGTCATCACGGACGCGGACCTGTCGCCAAAGCCGGTTGATGTATTCAACAGGGGGGGCGCCGGCGGTCTGATCGGTCTCGCCGAGATGATGACGCGGCGCCATGATGACCCGTTCACGGCCATGGTTGCGGGCCTTGGGCTGATTGGCTCGTGCATCTCGCAGCGCAGCCCCTTCCAGACGAGCGAGGCCACGCCGCTTGCCCGGCTCATCGTCGAAAATCTCATGATCGCGGTGCCAGCAAACTCCCCTTACGCCAGGATGGAGGATCTGATTGCCGCCATCAAGGCAGACCCGGGAACGATAACATGGGCTGGCGGCTCTGCCGGTGGGACGGACCATATTCTGGTGGGCCTTATTACCCGGGCCTGCGGTGTATCGTCCGACAAGGTCAGGTTTGTCGCCTATTCGGGTGGGGGCGAGGCCTCATCAGCCATCATGGGCGGTCAGGTGACCGCTGCGGTGGCAGGATATGGCGAGTGGAAGGGACTCGCCCAGGCTGGCCATATCCGTGTGCTTGCCACATCCGCGCCCGAGCGATTTGATGACGGGAAAGCTCCGACGCTGAAGGAATGCGGGCTCGACATCGTCTATCAGAACTGGCGCGGTGTTTTCGGGGCACCCGGGGCGCCTGCTCATGCGATCGCTTGGTGGCGAGGCGTGCTGCGGGAGATGGCGGCACGTCCGGAATGGAAGGCTTTCCTCGCCAGCAAGGGCTGGGAGGACGGGTTTCTGGACGGGACGGCGTTCGCCGATCTGATCGCAGCCGAGGAAGAGCTCTACGGCACAATGCTGAAGGAGCTCGGCATCGATGGTACCAGGGGCGGCAATTCGCCGGTTGGCCCATGGGCCTTTCCGGCAGCCGTCGCCGTCGTTGGGACTGCAGCTGCGGCAGGCGTCGTGCGGGAGAGATTGCGGGCCGCGCCTGACAGTCAGGATATTCCCGCCGGCCTTGAAGATGATGACGAGGGGGGCGGACCGCTGCCAATCTGGTCGCGTTTCGTAAGCGGTGCGTTGCTCGTGCTCGCCTTCATTACAGCCCTCCACTTCGTCGGCTTTCTGTGGGCGACCCCGGTCGCCGTGATGGCTGTCTGTCTGATGATGCAGTCAAAGACGCTCATGTGGGATGCCTTCGGCGCCCTCGCGCTGACGGGCTGTACATGGTTCCTGTTTACCCAGCTTCTCCACGTCGCTTTGCCCTGAGGATACACGGATGGATTTCTCGTCGATTGCCTCCAACATGGCGACAGGGTTCTCCGTCGCGCTGTCCCCCAGCAATCTGATGTTTGGCCTGCTCGGCGTATTCATCGGGACCGCTGTCGGGGTGCTCCCGGGACTTGGGCCATCCGTTGCCATCGCCCTTTTGTTGCCGGTCACGTTCGGACTGGATCCAACCACCGCCTTTATCCTGTTTGGCGGCATCTACTACGGCACCATGTATGGTGGCTCGACCACCTCGATCCTGATCAATACGCCGGGTGATGCGGCTGCATCGGTCTCCACCTTCGAAGGCTATCCGATGGCCAAGAAGGGCCTCGGTGGTGTGGCCCTGGCAACGGCGGCCATTGGATCCTTCATCGGCGGAACCTTTGCCACCTTCATGCTGATGCTGGCCGCCGCCAGCCTGGCTGCGGTTACGCTCTGGTTCGGCCCGCCCGAATATTTCGCACTGATGCTGTTTGCTCTGGCGATGGTGACCGGGATGGCCGGCAAGTCGCTGCCCAAGGCGATCTTTGCCCTGTCCCTTGGGCTGGGGCTTGCGATGATCGGGATCGACATGCAGACCGGCGAAAACCGGCTGACCTTCGGTATCCAGGAACTGTATGGTGGCATTGATGTCGCCCTGGCCGCCGTTGGCCTGTTCGCCCTTGGCGAAGCGCTCTGGCAGATGGCCTCGCCACCGTCAGGACCGAGGGAGCAGCTGCCCACCAATCGCCTGTGGCTGACCATCCAGGAGTGGAGGCGGGCCGCGATTCCATGGTTCAGGGGCACAGTCGTCGGTTTTTTCAGCGGCCTGCTGCCAGGAACCGGCGCAACCTTTGCCACCTTCATGTCCTACGGTGTCGAGCGGCGCTTTGCGAAGAAACCGGAAGAGTTCGGCAAGGGCGCGATCGAGGGGCTTGCAGGCCCGGAAGCGGCCAACAATGCGGCCGCGGGAGCAAGCATGGTCCCGCTCCTGGCCCTTGGCATACCCGGCTCTGCCACCACGGCCATCATGCTGGTTGCCTTCCAGCTTTATGGCTTGCAGCCCGGCCCGACCCTGCTGGAGAACAACCCCGACCTGGTGTGGGGCCTGATCGCCAGCCTCTATGTCGCCAATGTGCTTCTGATCGTGATCAATCTGCCGCTGGTGGGTCTGTGGGTTCAGCTGCTGCGCATTCCGCGCGGCATGCTGACCGCCATCATTCTCGTGTTCTCGACGGTGGGCGCCTACAGCCTGCAGGGAAGCCTTGGCGATGTGGTGATTGTCTGGATCCTTGGCTGTACGGCGTTCCTGCTCCGACGGTTCGGATTCCCGATTGCGCCTGTGCTTCTGGGACTGGTCCTTGGCCCACTGATCGAGCAGGATCTGCGGCGCTCGCTTGCGATGTCGTCAGGCGACTTCAGCATCTTCCTGACCCGACCGATCGCGGCAACCATCCTGCTGGTGATCGCCCTGGTAATCCTTCACCGTCTCTATCGTCTCTACTATCAGGGTCGATTGAAGGCCCAGAATGCAGGGTAGGGCAGTTCTCTCGGGACGCGCCACCCGGAAGGCCTGTCTCTGTCGCGTCGCTGGCCGACCGCGTTCGGCTATCGCACCAGATGCCGGTGCAGCGGCTTTGTGTTCGACGTCCGTAGCGGATTGACGGTGCTGGGGCCGACGCCCGCTTCCGCGGCTCTGTGGCGAGTCCGGGTCAGAAAGTCTTGGACCACCGCTCCCCACAACTATTGCGGAGTCGATCAGGTACGAATGGACAGTGCAGATTGGGCCTTCCCTCGCCATTGAGAACATAACGCCAGAATGATGGCGTCCAATACGCATGACTTATGGTCACATAATCTTGATGAAATGCGCTCCCATTTCCAAGATGGTTTTTCGAAAGAAACTGCACAGGATGCCCAAACAATTCCGCTTCGTAGCCACTGCTTGAGGAAATGGTAGAAAATCTGCAATCCCGAGCAAGCGCAAGAAGTTTGTAGGTATTGATGTCAAGGATCTCTGAAGAAGGGAAGTTGTCCATGAAATTCCGGAAAACAACAGAATTCGTGTCTATGGGATGTGGCTTGATATAGATTTTTCTGCCTTGCGCAAAGCGCTCTATCGCCTCTTTGTGGTCTGAGAGGTCGATAAAGCGACCGTCCTCAATCAGCACGCTATCATAGGAACTCTGAGAAAGAAATACAAAGGCCCCTTCTGGTGTTGCTTCAGGCCGGACTGTGTGAGCTGATCGTGCATAGGCCAAATCAGCTGCAAGCAAATCTGGATCCAGTTCATACTCACGCGCCCGCTTGTTCATGGCTTCATCATTGAACTGAAATGACAGGAATAGGTCCGATCCGAACCGTGCGGGATGCATTCTTACATTGCAGAACTTAAGGCCTCTTCTATTCAGGAATTCCAGAAGCCACGGCCCGCCTTCGAACAGGAAGACGAAACTGTCCTTGTACTGCTCGTAAACATAATCCTCGGATAGATGTGGGGTCGGGCCAAATGTATAGACATGAGCCACGCGTTCATAAAAGATGCTTAGATCTTCGCCATAAATCAGATTGTAAATCTCCGGAAAGGGCTTGTCCCCGAATTGGACTGCATGATTTGTAATATCCTCGAACAATGGCGTGATTGACAGAAGGAGTACGGATTGCAACCATCTCATGTTGCCAGACTGATTGCAGTCCACGTTGGTATGTGTCCGGAATACATCGGCGGAAATGACCGCTTTGTGAGCAATTGCCTGGGGCATGGGATGTCTCCTTCAAATCCTGTATGTGCACAGCAGATTGACCGGCATGGGCAGGAGGGGCGTTGAGATCACTGGCGGGCCGCGTGTTTGCTCCTTGCGCCATATGCGATGCCAAACCCATCCATCAAGTTCGTCAGACCTGGCGGCGCCCCGCACGCACAAGCGCGGAATCGAACGCTCAACCGGTTTGCCTCATTGGAGGCGTGATGCAAGGTGCTCCCGCCATGCGGATGTCACTGGCGAAGCAGCGTGCGGCCCTTCGGACTACAGGGGAAACACCATTGATGGGTCGCCCGGGTTCTGGAAGTCATAGTGCATCCCGCCATTTCGATGCACGATCTTCGGAGCTTTGCCTGGAGATTTGCGGTCTCCACAATACACGTGTGCGGGCGAATAGTGGGCGACCAGGCTGCGCCGGGTAGAGGCGGGATTGGTCCGTGGCGAGCCTCCATGCACCAGTGCAGAGTGCCACAAGAGGACGTCACCAGCCTTGGCCATGAACTGCCGATGCGGAAGCCCGAGACGCCGCGATTGGGCATCTACATAGTTTTCGAAGTCCCGGATATGCGCTCCATCCTCGAAGGCCATGACATTGCCACCGCCGAAATCGTACTTTGGAACAAGGCGATGGGAGCCCGGAAAGAAAAAGAGAGGCCCGGCGTCCTCGCGGACATCCTCAAGAGCAGACCACGATGCAGCCAGGAAACCTGGTCGGGGAGTATGCACATACGGGAAATCCATATGGGCTCTCTGGGTCGAGCCTTCGATGAACAGCAGCGACTGCATGGCGACCACGTCGCCCTCCAGAATCTCGGCGAGAAACTGCACGATCTCGCTGTTGAGAATGATTTCCGCTGCGGCCTCCGACACGGAGTGAAATTCGAGCAGGCGTGCCTTGTTCCAGTCCACAGGCCTTGGAACCTCTGCAAGCGAGGTCAGGACTGCGGGAGTTTGGTAGAGTACATGCACAGCTTCCGCGATGGCACGATCAATGTCTTCATTGCACTTACTGACCACGCGTGGGTCGATCAGCTGCTCGAAGATCACGTAGCCGTCACGGTGCCATTTCGTGAGGCGATCAGCCATCGCTTCCGTCAGGGCTCCACTCAGCCGACGCTGCAAGATTCGTGTGAGACCGTCTGGATGATCGATCGAAGGACTGGCGGCCGCGAAGCTCGACTTGTGAACGAAAAGAGACGAACCCATTGTGCGGGGGCTGAGCGCGAGTTCCTGGCCAGTCCCCCTGTCGCGCACGCTGACCACATGCAGGGCACCGTCCAGAATGCCCTCTGGCAGGCGAACCCGAAACCCGCACTGTCGTCCCAGCTTCTGCAAATCGGCTGGTGTTTCCGCTGTCCTGTCAGCTCTTTCTGTCGCCACCACCAGGCCGTCAACCAATACCTCGACCACGCATGCCACGTCGCCATGGCTGGGAACAGTCACCCAGCCGATCACATCAAGACCGTCGAAGCCGTTGAACCTGCCGGAAATTGTGAATCGGTTCCGGATTGAAATGGGTTCTGCTGCAGCCAAAATCGAAGGCTCCTCGGGTCGCTTGTGCCTGATTCAACCAGGGCTTGAGCCATCCAGACGCGCACCGCGCCCGGCATAGTTAGAAGTCAGTTGTGGATGGTGCATCACGATTTCACTCCCCAGTCTTTCGAACTTGAAGGGGACATGAACCGGGCTGAACCGCGTTGATGTCACCAGGCTTGTGAGGCGATTGTAAACCGCTGCCTGGCGCTCCGGTGGCACGAACAGAAGAACAAATCCGCCACCGCCCGCACCAAGGAGCTTGCCTCCCAGTGCGCCCTCGGCCCGAGCTGCGTCGTAGATCTCGTCGATGCTCGCGTTTGATACTCCAGACGACAAGGCCCGCTTCTGCCGCCAGGCATCGTCGAGCAACTCACCGAACTCGCCGATGGGCCGGGCCTCGTCGAGGAGAATGGCTTCTCCCAGTCCGACCAGCTCATACAGCCTGGCCATTTCCTGCTGCCGATTGGCAAAGCCCGCGATCTTGGACGCCTCAACCTTCCCTGCTTCTCGCGTAAAGCCAGTGAAGAACAGCATCAGGTGCGACTCCAGCAACGCACGCCGGTAGGCGGAAACCGAAATGGGCGTTACCTTTGGCTCCTGATCCTTGAGGAAGTCAATACGATTGAGACCGCCGTAGGCAACGGCTGTCTGATCCTGGCTTCCGACCGGCTCCTGCAGGAGTTCCTGTTCGAGGCGGATCGCGTCGCGGGTCAGGGAGGCCTTGGAATAGGGTAAGCCCTCATGCGCTGACAGGGCGTGAAGTGCGGCTACCGAAAAAGCCGACGATGAGGCCAGGCCCGACTGGGCAGGCAAGTCACCGTTATAGGCCATCTCAAACCCCAGGGATGGATTGGGGGCATAGTGTCGCAGGACTTCCCGGATCACCGGATGCTGGATTTCATCGAGGGTCGAGCATTGCTCCACAATGCGCCAGGACAGCCGGTATTTGAAATCAAACACTTCTGGCAGGTAGCGCAGGGTCAGGTAGACATATTTGTCGATTGTTGTGGACAACACGGCGCCCGGCGAAAAGTGATTGTACCAGCTCGGGTGATCGGTGCCGCCTCCAAAAAAAGAGACCCTGAGCGGCGTCCTGACGATGATCATGTGATTTCCTTCGCGACGCGGGTTCCTGGGAGATCAAGCCACGACCTGGCCTCCTGGAATAGGCCCCCCGGACCAAAACCATGCTGCCAATTGAGTGAACCAGTCATGCGGTGATGGCTGCACCGACTTCCCTTCAACCCCTGTTGAGCCGAGCGGCTAACAAGTGTTTGAGACGAGATCAAGGGCTAACCCGTCACCGGTCAGTGCCGGTCCGCGCCAGCAAGTGCCGGACGCGACGGCTGGCGGCGGCAAGGAAATGGTTCATAAGCCGCAGAGGCCGCTGAACGAAACTCCGGCCGGTTCTGGGCTTCGGCCAATAGGGTTGCGCCCAGCCCAGCTCGTTGCGTGCGGCTCGCTCAAACCACGTCACGAATGCCCGTCGCCCGGCGGCCGAGTGAAGCGCGAAAGTCCGGCGCAGATCACCCCTGCTGTCCCAGAGGGACAGCATCAGTCGGCTGATCTCGATGTCCTGATCCTGTGTCACGTCAGACTGGCAGAGCACGCGTAGGCCACCATCTGCTCCAGCACACGCTTTCTGACATCGGGATCTCCAATCCGGTCGCCCAGCTTCGCCGCCTCGGCTGCAAGTGCTGTTGTGCGCCACAGTCGCTTGACCTGAGAGGCAATCGGTATCCCGGCCAGATCAAGGTCACCGGCCCAGGGCACGTTCTGGTCGGTCGTGCGCCGCAGGGCATGCACAGCCGCGAAGTACTCTATGGCAAGGTCCTGAAACGCGCCCGTGTCCTTGAGCTGGACAGAGGGCTGATGGGTTGAAACAGCCGCATCTGCCCGGGTCCCGCGCCCCTGGAAGTGGGCAAATCGCAGGGGCACGTCCCCAACCCGCCAGCTCTTCCGCTCAGCCTGTCTCTCCGCTGTGTCTGGAAGCGAACGAGACACAGGGCGCTCATCAGTTCCAGTACGCGACATTATAGCCAGGGTGACGCAGAATGCGGACGTCATCCAGCAGACAGGGCATCAGGTCACACCACTTCTGATCCGTGAACAGGCCATTCTCCAGATCGACCATGCAGCTGACATCCAGGTGCGCGGCCCACCAGTGCCAGAAACCTGACCACATCAGGCCTGTTGCACAGGCCTAAAATCCAAGATTGAAAGCCCCGACACGCAAAAAGGTCTGGTCATTCGGGCTGGCGGATGCCGACACCGGCTCAAGGCATGCGGCGTCAGCACTGCCGAGGCGCCACCGTCAAACAACTCTGTCAGCTCCATAGGGGCGCTGGTAAAATAGAGGTCGGGGTCCAGATAGACCGCGTGTTCATGCCCCGCCGGAACAGGGACAGGAAGATATGGGGTTTGAGGGAGGTCGAGAACTCGAGAACACCATAGCGCAGCTCGTTCAATGCATAGGCGGCGATGCCCAGCGATCTGGCCTCGATGACCTCGAAATCCTCGGTATCTCTCTCCAGCCAGGCAGGGCGTGTCACACAGGAACAGGATTGTTCTGCAATCGGGCTCGGACCGCGCGGATCGACGCCAGGCAGGTGCGCGCGATCGACAGGTAGTTTGACGCACAGATTGTGAAGTAGGTACGACCCACGGGGTGTTGCCTCTGTTGTGATGGCCAGTGGGACGGACCCGCGTCGGATTGGATATCAGGCTCCAGGCTTGGCTGCGAGTGATGGATGCACACCACGCAACATCCCCGACCGCGGTGGTATCCGGCGCCGCCGACGCACGGCCCTGCGTCACGGGCGGCAAACTCCAGCCACTTCATCCCGCCTGAAAGACGAACAAGTCAGATATTGCAGTGTGTCCGGGAGGCCTGTTTGACCCCGTCAGGTGAACAACCCGATTTCCAGGAGGACCTCATATCCTTGGTCGGGAACTTTGAACTTGTGAAAGCGTGTCCCTGCTGATAGCGATAATGCCTCAGCGCTCTGGATACCCGGACGGTCCGCGAGTCCACGCGTTGGCGGTGGCGATACCAACTAGAGCTGGAGTTGCCTAATGGCACGAGTTCGCGATTTTCAGATCGAGCTTCCGACTGACCTTGGCAGCGCTCCACTGAGATTGAGGCAACCGATCTTACGGTGAATCTGTCGCGGTCAGCGGGCGTTCGGCGTTCCCCGGCCGCCGGGTCAGCTACTCTTGCGCGGTTCGAGGCTCCCTCCGATAACATCCAGCCGATTGCCTCACGGCCTGCGGGCCGCAGGCTCGTTGCCGAGTTCGATGACTACACCGTCTCCGACTTCCGCTTCCGGGATGCGTGCGGCGGGCGCAACCGTTGAAAAGATTCCGAGCTTGATGCGGACAGGTTGGTCCACCAGAGCTGCCTCTCATGCCAAGCGTGATTACGCTTGAAGAGGGTGTTTGGGCTGGGCCATCCTTTGATGTCAGTGGTGATCTCGGGTCTGGATGGCAGGCGAGACGTCAGCAGGGGCAGCAAGTCGCACAATGTGCGGTGCCTGTGCGTGCGGTGTACAGGCGGGCTCGTCGATCCGATAGGGCCGGTTGGCAACAATCCAGATGCGAAGGAAGTATGGGATCTGGAGCGAATGTCTGGAACCTGATTGCTCCGAACCGCCGTTGGGCCAGCACACGATAACATTCGGCTTTTTCGAAACCGCACCGCCTCCGTCCTATGGCACCGAGGCAGCCGGTTTTGTGGCGTTCAACACCAGCCAGCGTAACTTCGCACGGCAAGCCCTGAGAACCTGGGCGGATGTCGCTGGGTTGACGTTTGTGGAGGTCGCGGCCGGCGGTACCGGCGATATCATGTTCGGAAATACCGACACGGGAAGTGCGTCGCAGCTTATGCCTATTTCCCCAGCTTCGGCGGGACTGCGGCGTTCCAGGGCGATGTCTGGATGAACAGCACGAGCTCCGCGAACTTCGATCCACAGCTGGGCAACTACCCGTACGCCACGTTCATTCACGAACTGGGGCACGCTTTTGGGGCTGTCTCACCCTGGACCCTACAATGCGGGCTCCAGGCGTTGCAATTACTTATGATAACAACGCGTTGTATCGTCAGGATACATTGATGTACACGATCATGTCCTATTTCTGGGCAGGAATCACCGGTGCAAACTGGACCAATCCCACGACCGGAGCGTGGATACATGCGCAGACCCCGATGATTCATGACATTGCCGCCATGCAACGCATTTACGGTGTTGCAGGCGGCACAAGGGGTCACGAATACAACTTATGGATTTAATGCGTCTGCGGCATAACCGGCGCCGCGCTGGTCGGCGGTATGAACCCAAATCGCATTTATGACTTCACGATCAATCCTTCCCGGTTCTTGCGATCTGGGACAGCGGCGGTACCGACACGCCTGACCTGTCGGGTTACACGCGTGCGAATACGGTCAATCTGGATTGGGGCTCGGTTTCGAGCGTCAACGGCATGGTGAACAACATCTCCATCGCGTTCGGCGCCAATATCGAGAACGCGATCGGTGGCAGCGGGGCCGACACGATCACGGGCAATCGCCTCGCCAACCGCCTTGAGGGCGGGGCCGGGGCGGATACGATCAATGGCGGCGCTGGTGATGATATCCTGCCTCGGTGGCACCGGGAATGATTTCCCTGCGAGGTGATGCAGGCTTTGACATTGCCGTGTTGGCCGGTTTATTCGCTACAACGACTGTAACAAGCGTGAGTGTGGCAGAACGTTTCAAGCGACTGGCAGTGTAGATGTTGATTTCGTTTCCTCCGATGTGGAGAGAGTTGTCTCTTCTGCGACACAAATACTGTTTTTGCCAAGGGATTTTTCAAACGATTTCCGCTCGGATGCGTTTAGGCCGTACACTCTCAACTATCAGCCAGTTGTGGACATTCGACTTTTCTACAACCGCCAGCGGATACAATCAGTCAGACTACGTCGACTCGGGCGCGCGCCTGCGGATCGTGAGCTTTGGCGATTTCGGCGGGGATGGCCGCTCGGACGTCCTGTTCTACAGTCCCGCAGGAAACCGCCTTCTCATCAGCGCGCAGGGTCCCGGCACAACGGGCTTTGTCGGCATCGGGACCCCGCAGGTTGTGACCTCGTCCGCCGGGTTGGACTGGCGTGTTATGGGCTCTGGAGACTTCAATGCAGACGGTCGGGCGGACATCGCCTGGCGTAACGTGGATGGATCGATCGCGGTCTGGCTGATGAATGGCGTGAATGTCCAGAGTGCCGGCATCGTCGCCCCCCTCGGCCACGATTGGGCTTTGTGCGCAACGGCAGACTGGAATGCTGACGACCGGGCGGACATGATCTTTCGCAATGTGAACGGACAGATTGCGGTCTGGACCATGAACGGGCTGTCGATCGCGACCGGGGCGGCCGTTGGTGCGATCGGTCAGGACTGGGCTTTCCGTGCGGCGCTCGATGTGGACGGGGACCGACGCGCCGACCTGGTCTTCCAGAATGTGGCCACGGGCGAGCTGTCGACCTGGCGAAACACGGCTGGCGGCCTTGTCAGCAGCGGGGGCATCTTCGTTGCTGGAGATCGGTCGATCCGCCAGGTGGGCGACTTCAATGGCGACGGATTTGGCGACCTGCTGATTGCCAGCGCTACTCTGGGCCGATCCTTGCTTCTCGGCAGCGCCCCGGCGGTGGGTGCCAATCCCTGGACAGCCAGTTCCTGGACCGGACTTCTGTTTGCGAACTCCGAAGTGGTTGACCTGCTCCGTGCCAATCCAGTTTCAGTCGAGCCGTCAGGCAGGTACCGGGACTGGAGTGGTTATGATGGCCTGACAACCATCAATTTCGGTCGCGCATCGACGGGCGGAGCCGGGATTGTGATCCTCCGCAGGTTCGACGGTCAGATCGACGGCTTCCTGCACACGGGCACGACTTCGGTATCCACAACAACCGGTCTTGCTCCTACGCGCGGAAACGAGTGGATCCTGATTGGTCAGGGTGATTTTGATGGAAATGGTTCCTCCATCGATCTTCTGTACCAGCGAGCGGACGGTGTGGTGGCGATTGATGCCTTCAACCCCGGAACGTCGGCCTGGGCCAGTCTGACCGGTATGCCGACCCTGGCTGCCAACCAGCGGATTGATGCCGTCGGAGACCAGAATGGTGATGGGATATCCGACATCATCGTCAGGGCCGCAACTGGCGCGACAATCGTGTACAGAATGGGTGCATCCGTCACCACGGCAACACTGTCGGGGCCGACGAGCCTGGCCTGGCAGATCGAGGGTGTCGGGGATTTCGACAATGACCGGCGCGCCGACATTGTCTATCGCAATGCCTCGACCGGCGAAGTCATTGCCCTCTTCTCGACAGCGGGAACGACGGGCGTACTTGGCGGCAATCCTGGCCCGAACTGGGATATCTCCGGGTTCGGTGATTTCAATGGGGATGGGCGATCGGATATACTCTGGCGCAACCTCATCGATAACTCGCTTGCCATCTGGCAGATGGATGGAGCTGCGATTGCAGCATCCGGTTTGCTGGGTCCGTCACCCCCACCCGAGTGGCAGGTGCAGGGTATTGGCGACATGAACGCCGATGGGCGGGCGGACATCGTCTGGCGCAATGTCAATGGCAATTATGCCCTCTGGTATATGAATGGGCTCACAATCAGTGGCATGCAGAACGTATTCGGCTACACGAATGCCTGGCAGACCATTGGCAAGTCCGAGTTTCTTTCGGGTGGGGCCTAGTGGGGAATGGTGCTCCACGTGACGGTCCGGACCCGGCACGACGCGATCTTGCGCGCGGGATCGGCGCTGTCGGTGCAGTTGCTGCCGTCGGGTGGGGCCAATCAGGCCCTGCAGGGGCACAGCCAGCGGGCAATACCCGTGGGCATCGGTCCTCCATGATGCCCAGCGAGACCCAGCTGGGTGCGCTTGGCTACGGGCTGCGTGTTTCGGCTGCTCCGTTGCCACTGGCGCAACAGGCGCGCCCGCTGGTTCAGTCAGCTATGGCCGCGGCAATACGGCGCACAAGCCCCGCTGCTTCTCTTGCGCTTCTCGAGCTGAACGACGCCCGGCTGGCGAGCCAGACCCTGATCGTGGTTTCTGTCCATGTTTCGGTTGTTCCTGCTGGTGGTCCAGAGCGATTCTCGCAGAATGTTCTTGTCCTTGCGGCACGGCTGATGCGGCAGGGAACCAGTGGCTCGCTGATACCCGCCGAGCTGGAGCTGATCGGTGTGCCGGGGGCTACGGTGAGTTCAGGGCTGGTTGACGAAGCGTGCGCGCGTCTGGCGGCCCGGCTGATGCGCTGAGGCTGGCTCTGGACCATCACGGTTGGGCCCGGCTAGAGCGGTGTTCGCACGATGTGCATCATGATCGAGTGAACGAACACCGCTCTTTCAATGGGTTGTCGCGCAACTTCGATCCAGATGGACCGAAACGCGCTCTAGCCGCTGCACGTCGGCGGTCCGAAGTGCAACTTCGATCCTGCCGGATCGAAACGCGCTATATGGGCCAGATCTGACCTGCTCCCGGACACCTTCATGCAGATTCTCTTCGCCCATCCCAATTTTCCAGGCCAGTTCGTGCACCTCGCCAGGTGGGCCGCCAATGCGGCTGGCGCCCGGCGGCCGTTACCGACCATACCAACCAGAGGCACCGGATCATTCCGACGGAGACATACGCCCCGGTGTCCTGGCCCAGAGTGTGCGATCGCGTGCCGTATTGGGCTATGCCGAGGCAGTCGCGCGCGCTGAGGGCGCGGCGACTGCGGCGCTCCGGCTGAAGCGGAGTGGCTTTCTACCGGATATCATCCTGGCCCACGGCGCCTGGGGTGAGGGCATCAATCTGAAGGACAATTTCCCCGAAGGGCCCGGCTGGTGACCTACGCTGAGCTCTTCGCCGCTCGTATGGCCAGAATATCGGGTTTGACGCCGAATTTGACGACCTGCCGGCAGATGGCTTCTATCGTTGTGCCTCCCAGAACGCCCCCATGCTCGCGTCGATGGCCGTCAGCGATCATGCGATTGCGCCAACCCACTGGCAGGCGACAGCTTCCCAGATGTGCTGCGTGCTCAAATTCATGTGCAGTTTGACGGGATTGACACTCAGGTGATCCGTCCAGACCCGTTGCGCGGCTTGCCTTGCCCAATGGCAGGGAGCTGGCTGCCGGAGACCCGGTCATCACCTTTGTCAATCGAAATCTCGAGCCCCTTCGCGGTGTCCACATCTTCTTGCGAGCGCTGGTCGAAATCCAGCGGGCCGTTCCGACTGCGCAGGCGATCGTCATCGGCGGCGACGGGGTTTCCTATGGCGCCGCCCCGACGGACGTGGCACTGGAAAGCACGGTTCCTGTCAGAGCTTGATGGCAAGCTCAACCTGTCGCGGTTGCATTTTCTTGGGTCGTGTCCGCATCAAACCTTGATTGCCTGCTATCAGATCAGCGCTGCCCATGTGTACCTGACATACCCGTTTGTGCTGTCCTGGTCCCTTGTGGAAGCAATGGCAGCCGGCGCGCCGATCATTGCATCGTTGTCGCCCCTGTTCGCGAGTTTGTCACGAACGGCATCGATGGCACCCTGGTTGACTTCTTCGACACAGCAGCAGTGGCAGCGAATGCCATCGCCGCCCTGGAAGAACCGAACCACTATACCCGCTTGCCGCGATGCCGCGCGCCGAAAGGCTGTCGCCGTGGCCGACCCTGAACACAGTCTGCCTTCCCGCCCAGATCGAGCTCCTCCAGAGTTTCGCTTAGAGCAGGATGGGTTCACAGTAAATCGCGTTCGAGTGTACCCATCCTGCTCTTTCAATGGATTATCGCGCAGTGATTGAATGGCATTCGCCCTGAATGTCCTGCTTCAATATCTGAGAACACCGCTCTACGGCAGGGCTTTACACGTGCGGTCGCGCTGTGTGTGAGCGCATCGTGCTCAAGCTTGGGTCAGGACGTAGCGAGCCCGGCAAACGAAAGTCCAAACTCACACCTGTTCGCAGAGCGACCGCCCGCCGACACGCGTGCCCCGCCCCGTCGGAGCCGCTTTGCGGCGTGAGACAGAAGAGCTGGCGGGCTGCACGGACCAAGGTTCGAACCCGTCAGGGTTCGCAAGGGCAACTGCCCGCCGGCGCGCGTGCGCCGCCCCGTCGGAGCCGCTTTGCGGCGTGAGACAAAAAGAAGTGGCGGAGACGGAGGATTCGAACCCTCGGTACGCTTTTGGGCGTACGCTCATTTAGCAAACGAGTGCCTTCAGCCTCTCGGCCACGTCTCCGTTCAGGTGGTGTTAGCGCGGCGGGGCCGGGCTGGTGCAAGGGAGGGCTCAGCGGGGTGGTGCAGCCTGCTCAGTTGGCGGCAGGGGCGCCGGCGCTGACCGCGACCATGGCGGCGCGGATGGTGCGCCCGTTCAGCACATAGCCGGCGGCGAACACCTCGGCGATGTCGCCCCCGGTACTGGTTGCCGAGGGGATCTGTGCGACCGCCTGGTGCGGGCCGGATCGAACTTCTCTCCCGCTGCACCGGTACGGGTGATGCCGTGGCGGGAAAAGACCGCTACCAGCTCTTCGAAGTCATGTCGATGCCGGTGAGGAACCCGTCCATCGCCGGGTCGGCGCGGGCAAGCTCCGGCACGGCTGCCGAGGGCCCGGTCCAGATTGTCGGCGACCGACAGAAGATCGCGGGGCGAACTTGTCGACCGCAAAGGCGCGCGCGCGTCCGGCCTTCTCGCGCTCGGCGCGGCGGCGGTGTTCTCGGCATCGGCAAGGGTGCGCAGCACGCTGTCCTTCAGGGCCGCAACCTCGGCTTCCAGGTCCGCGATCCGTGCCTGGGCATCATGGTGCGCGCCCGCTTCTGAATCCAGTCCCTCCTGCGCGGCCAGGATGTCGTCGGGGGCGACTTCGGAGAGGCAGCTGTTTCGTTCATCATTGCCCAGACCTGACTGCATGCGGCGGCTCAGCGCATATAGGCACCCCGGCGCCAGCCGGAACCCCTTCTGCTGCCTTCGACTGCCACCATCCAGCGCTCAGCTGGTGCCGCGCCGCTCGACGAGGCGGCCCACCACGCGGGCGGTGTAGTCCACCCATCGGGATCACGCGGGCATAATTGAGCCGGGTCGGGGCCGATCACGCCCGAGCGCGCCGATCACACGCTTCTGGCTGTACGTATAGGGGGCCGCACCAAAGCAGAGCCGGACAGGGCAAACACCGGTTCTCCGCGCCAATGAACAGCTTGACGGCATCAGCCTCGCGCGTCGCGTCGAGCACGGCGATCAGGTCGCGCTTGCGCTCGAGCTCGTCAAACAGGGTGCGCACGCGCTCGAGGTCCTGACGGGCGCCTGGGTCGGACAGAAGGTTGGCCCGCCCGCGCACGATCAGCCTTGCGCGCATCGCTCTCCCGCCGCCTGACCAAAGCGCGAGGCAATCGGCCACCACCCGCGCGGCGGCCGCATCGAGTTCTGCCTCCGCCACCCGTACCTCTTCGGCCATCCCCGCCAGAGCAGCTGACAGGGTGCGACCGCGCAGCCGGGCATTGAGGAAATTGGAGATCTCCTGGAGCCGAGCAGGCATGAAGCCGGGATCGATCTCGACCAGCCGGTTCTCCACCATGCCGTCATCAAGAACCAGCACCACCAGCGCCTGGCCAGTGGCCCAGAAGCACGAACTCGATATGTTGCAGGGGCCGCCTCGCGCGACGGGGTGGTGACGATCCCGGCGCCTCCCGTCAGCCCGGACAGAAGGGTGGAGGCCTGCGAGAGCGCCGCTGACAGATCGGTACCGCGGCGGCCAGCTGCGCGTCGATCTCGGCCTTCTCATCTCCCGTCAGATCGCCGATCTCCAGCAGGCCATCGACAAACAGCCGCAGACCGATGTGGGGTTGGCGGCGCGCCCAGCTCTGGTGTGGGGGCTGTCCAGCAGGCCCAGCAGCTCAAGGTCCTGCATGGTGTTGCGGATCGAGGCGGGGCTGAGCGCGATGCCGCGACGGGACAGAGTGCGCGAGCCGACTGGCTCACCGGTTTCCAGATAGGTCTCCACGATCTCGCGGAAAATCTGACGCGCACGGCGATCCCAGATCCGGCAAGGGTCGCGGGTCGGGCGGGGTCAGGCGCTGTCATGGTCAGTCGGGTCGGGCTCCTGCGCGGGCAGGACAGGCGCCACGCACGCCAGAACCTGCCACAGTTCGCAGGGGCTGTGAACAGGCCGCGAACCTATGCGGGTTCCTGATTCGTCCATGTGGCAAGCGCAAGATATGGTAGGGCTGATCGGCCGGTCCGGTCATGCAACCGTTCACGCTACTGTTGTGGCGGCTTGACCCGCAGGCAGGCTGGTGGTCCTCGCTCCGCCATGTCCACATTCACGTTCAATGGCGAGACACGGGTGCTGGAGCCAGGCCTGACAGTGGCAGGGCTGGTGGCGAGCCTTGATCTTGATCCGCGCGGGGTTGCGATCGAACGCAACCTTGCCATCGTGCCGCGCTCGCAGTGGCAGACGACCGAACTGGCTGATGGCGACAGTCTCGAACTGGTGCACTTCGTGGGCGGAGGCCGATAGGCATGACCGAGATTGCTGATAGCTGGACCGTTGCCGGGCGGACCTATACGTCCCGTCTGATCATCGGCACTGGCAAGTACCGCGACTATGCCCAGAACGCCGCCGCCGCCGAGGCAGCAGGCGCCGAGATCGTCACAGTGGCGATCCGGCGGGTCAATCTGTCCGACCCGAGCCAGCCGCGCCTGACCGACTTCGTGAAGCCGGACCGCTACACCTTCCTGCCCAACACGGCGGGCTGCTTCACGGCAGAGGATGCGCTGCGCACCCTGCGGCTGGCGCGCGAGGCGGGGGGCTGGAGTCTTGTGAAGCTCGAGGTCCTGTCGGACCAGAAGACGCTCTATCCCGACATGGCCGAAACCCTCGCGGCCACCAAGGTGCTGGTGAGCGAGGGCTTTGATGTGATGGTGTATTGCTCGGATGATCCGGTCTATGCGCGCAGGCTGGAGGATGCGGGGGGGCGGCGATCATGCCGCTCGGTGCACCGATCGGCTCCGGGCTTGGCATCCAGAACCGGGTCAATATCCGGCTGATTGTGGAGCAGGCGCGGGTGCCGGTGCTGGTGGATGCCGGTGTCGGGACCGCCTCCGATGCCGCCGTTGCGATGGAGCTCGGCTGCGACGGGGTGCTGATGAACACCGCGATTGCCGAAGCCAAGGACCCGGTGCGGATGGCCCGGGCTATGAAGCATGCGGTGCTGGCCGGGCGCGATGCCTATCTGGCGGGGCGGATGGCGATGAAGCGCTACGCCGATCCATCCAGCCCCCTGGCAGGCCTGATCTGAGCCCGCGTGCCGCTCAGCTGCGATAGCCCAACGCACGCAGCGCGCCCGCCCGCGCGGCAAGCGCCTCCGGGCCGGGCTGCATCGCCATCAGTGCAAGTGAGCGCAGGCCGGTCTGGCCGATCGCGGCTGGCGCTGCCAGCCGCTCCCACATACGGCCCAGCACTTGGGGATCATACCCCGCTTTGGCGAGGGTCCCGACCGCCAACCGCTCGGCGGCAGCCACGGTCTGTTGCGCGAACGGCGATTGAGACCCGTCGATCCCGCCAAGCCCGAAGGCTGCAGCAGGGTTTTGCGGCGCCGCAGCCAGGCGCGCCAGCGCCGCCCCGCTATCAAGCTGAGCCCGATAGAGCGCCAGGAGGGCTGCAAGCTCGGCCGGGCGATCAAGGTGCTCCAGCAACCCGGTGAACACACCAGTGGCTCCACCCGGCAGAACAAATGCGCCCTGCCACGGGCCATCCAGCACCAGAAGCTGCGGCGCGGGGCCGCCGGGGGCTGGCGCCATTACGAGGCGTGCTGCTTCGGCAAGGAAGGCAGGGGCCGGGCCATCGGTGATCGTGCGGGCCCGGCGCTTGAGATCATCCAGCACCCGCCGACCGACTTCGGCTGCCGCAGTCTGGCGCGGGGTCAGCTGGACGCAGCCACTGGCAGCCAGACTGCCTATGCTGGCGCCAAGTCCAATGAGGAGCGCTCTGCGTGCGAGTGAGCCTGAAGGCGTGGGCAGGGGTTGCATTGAGACCATGGTGTCCTTGATACGGAGATTGTGCCGCAGCCTCCAGCCCCTTTCCCTGACGATCTGTCCCGAACGGTCCTCGCCCGGGTATGGACGGCGCCCCGATGAGCACAAGCGAGCCTTCAACCGCCCCGGTGGCGGACCCACCCAAGCGGAGGCGAAGCTCATCACGTGCCCGGGCGCCCGATCGCGCGCCGCCGCGGCCCCATGAGCGACGGCGGGGCGGAATCGGCGGCCTGATCTTCATCGCCAACTTCGCGGCGGTGGTGATCCTGATCCTTGGCTCGCTCCTGTTCAACGAACTGCGCACCGGCCTGACCCAGGCGCGTGTCGATACGCTGCGGGCGCAGGGCTCAACCATCGCCTCGATCATTGCTGAAACGTCTGTGGCCGCCGAACCGGAACCGGCTCTGGACGAGCGGCGGGCGCGGGCGATCCTGAAGCGTTTGTTCCGGGAGCCGGGCGCGCGCCTGCGCCTGTTTGACGGCGAACGCAGAGCCATTGCCGACAGCGCGATCCTGTATGACGAAATCACGGTGCGCCCGCTTCCGCCTCTTGGCCCTGCGCCACCGGACATCGCGGCGGCTGCGGAGAACGCGCTCACCACGGCGCGGGTGCTGGTTCAGGGCGCGTTTGGTGATCCGACCGAAGCGCTTGCGGAGGAAGTCGCAACTGCCATGACCGGGCGCGTCGCAGCGCGGGAGCGGTTTGACGAGAATGGCCTCAGGGTGGTGTCGGTCTCGGTGCCGATCCAGCGGGTGCGGGCCGTGGTCGGCGTGCTGACACTCGAAAGCGCGGACGTAACCGGAGTGATCGAAGCCGAGCGCCGCTCGCTCTACCCGTTCATCATTGCCGCTATTGTGGTGGCAGCGATATCATCGACCCTGCTGGCCTGGTCTATAGCCAGGCCCTTGCGGCAGCTCGCGCTAGCAGCCGAGGAAGTGGGGTCTGGGCGCAGCCAGACCCTGGCTGCCGCTGACCTCACCAACCGGTCTGACGAGATCGGCGAGATGGCCGAGGCACTTCAGGCCATGACAGCCAGCCTGCAGGAGCGGATCGATGCCAATGAGCGCTTTGCCGCCGATGTGGCGCACGAGATCAAGAACCCCCTGGCGGCCATCCGCAACGCTGCCGAGCTTCTGCCGCGCATCCCGCCCGGGCCGCAGCGCGATCGGCTGGAAGCGATCATTCTGGCCGATGCGGGGAGGGCCGACCGGCTGATAACCGACATCTCCAACGCCTCGCGGCTCGATGCGGAGCTGGCACGCACCAGCCTGGTGCCCATCAGCATTGCCGACCTTGTCGATGAGCTGGGCCGTTCATACCGCGCTCTCAGTGACCGGCGGGAGGTATCCGTCGCCATCCACCATGCCGACCCGGGAGCCAGGCTGATGGTCCAGGGGCGCGGCGAGGCGCTCGGGCGGGTCATTTCCAATCTACTGGACAACGCGCTGTCATTCAGCCCGCCCGGCGGGACTGTCAGTCTGGCCACAGGCCAGCGCGGGAAACTCGTACGGGTGGTGGTGGAGGATGACGGACCCGGTATTCCCGGCGAGGCGCTCGATCAGGTGTTCCGCCGCTTCTACACCCACCGCCCAGGCGGACAGAAGGTGTTTGGCACCCATTCGGGGCTCGGCTTGTCGATCGCACGGCAGATTGCTGAAGGGCATGGCGGGCGGCTGTGGGCAGAAAACCTGCCGCCGCGACCCGATACACCGGACCAGCCCGGCGGCGCGCGCTTTATCCTGGAGCTGCCCGCGGTGTAGCGACTGTGTCTGGTCCTGCGGACGCGTCCGCTTCGGCTGCCTCCAGAGCAGCTTCAATCGCCTCGACCAGCTGCACCGGCGTGAAGGGCTTGGCGACATGCATGTCCGCGCCAGCCTCCTGGGACCAGCGACGATGCTCTGCCATCGCGTTGGCCGTGAGCATGATCACCGGGGTGCGGGTCCGCCCGGTCTCGGCTTCGCGGGTGCGGATGGCGCGGGTGGCATCCAGGCCATCCATGCGCGGCATCTGCATGTCCATCAGGATCAAGTCAAAGCTCTGCCTTTCCCACGCGTCGACGGCGGCATCTCCGGCTTCGACACTGGTCAGCGCAACACCGAGCGGCTCCAGAACAAGCTCCACGACACGCCGGTTGGCAGGATGATCCTCGGCGAGCAGGATACGCAGGGCGCTTTCGTGTGCTTCAGCTTCGGCCTGGCTTTCGACCTTTGGAGCAGGCGTCTCGGAAGGCTCGACAGGCAGGACGCGCAGCAAGCCGGTCCCGATCGTGACGTCGCTTCCGGGACCACGTTCCGGTTCAGGGCCAAGCCAGGCCAGTGGCAGGCTGACCGAGAAGGTACTGCCTGAGCCGGGTGTGCTCTCCACGCCAATGTCCCCGCCCATCAGCTGGACCAGACCCTTGACGATAGACAGGCCAAGCCCTGCGCCACCATGCCTGCGGGCCGAGCTCGCATCGGCCTGGGAGAAGCGCTGGAACAGGCGAGCCTGCAATTCTTCCGAGAGACCAGGGCCGGTGTCGCGCACGGTAATGTCGAGCAGACCGGAAAACTCCGACCAGTCCAGCCGCACCCGGATGGAGCCGCTTTCCGTGAACTTGATTGCGTTAGTAACAAGGTTGCCAACAATCTGCTGGATCCGCACCGGGTCGCCACTGAAGCGTGCACGGGCCTCCTCGGCCACAGTCACGTTCATGGTAAGGCCCTTGGCGGCAGCCTGTGCCTTGAGCAGCTCCAACTGTGGCACCAGGGTTTCGGAAATCGTGAACGGCTCGTCCACCAGCTCCAGCCGTTCGGCCTCGATCTTCGACAGATCAAGAATACTGCCGATCAAGGCTGTCAGGGTCCGGCCGGAGCTTGCGATCAGGTTGGCCATATCGCGATGACGCGCCGTCGTCAGCTCCGCCTCCAGCGTGGCGCCCACGGCGACAATGCCATTGAGCGGGGTGCGCAGCTCATGGCTCATGTTGGCGAGGAAAGCTGACTTGGCAGCATTGGCTTCTGCGGCGCGTGTGGCTGCGGCATCGGCTTCCAGCCGGGCCTTGCGCAGGTCGCGCAGCAGCCGCCGGGTCCGCGCCGAATTGTGCAGGCGCCGCTCAAGGCCCTGGTGCAGAAGGCGAGCGCCAAGTGCAGCCACCACACCGGTTGTCACCGTGATCGCAGTGGCCATCACCGCCAGGTGCTGTGCCTGCGTGGCTGTAAAGGTAAGCGATGTCAGGCTGGCAATGGCGATCGCTGCGACGCTGCTCCGGATGGTCGGGGCGAGCAGGCCGAAGGCAAGCGCCACAGTTGGCAGATACAGGATCTGGGCCGGATCGTTAGCGAGCACTGCGTGCAGGGTGACTTTGGCCGTGACTGCCGACACGGCCACCAGAACCATCCACTCCAGCACTGCCCGCGATTGCTGCGTGCGCCCGAGCCAGATCGCGGCCAGCGCAAAACCTCCGCTCAGGAGCAGTGCACAGACTGTCAGGATCTGCGCGGCCACGCCTGTCAGGAAGAACGGATGCAGACACGAAATGAGGAGGTAGTAGCCAGCCAGGACGGTTGCGGAGCTGCGCAGCGGCCGTCGATAGGCGGCGGCTGCCGCCACGGCCAAGTCTCCCTGGAACTGGGTGGTGTTATCCATCCCGCCTTAATGACCGTCAGCTGTTAAGGTCGCGTAACTGCGGGAGAGAAACAGTCAGCCCGACCAACCAAGGGGTGGTGGGCCGTCATCCGTATGGGGCACCACGCGCGCGCACCGATCCCGATGGTGGTCCCTCCGGTCAGACCGGGCTCTAGGCCGGTTCACCAGTTAATGGCTGTTCGATCTTGGTCAGGATTTCGCGGGTGTTGTCGGACAGGTCGGGTGTGGCGAGGAGGTCCCGGATTACTGCCAGCGCCTGGTCGCGACGCGGTGCGTTGACGCGGGCGGTGGTGTCGAAATTCGTGGCAAGACGCGCGGCCAGAGCCGGATTGCGGGCATCCGCCTCCCGGACCAGCCCGGCGACTGCGCGATAGCCAGAGCCGTCCAGCCTGTGGAACGCAGCCGGATTGCGCACGGCGAACGGTCCCACAAGCGCCCGCACCCGGTTGGGTGTGCTGAGCGTGAAGGCGCCATCGGCGCGCAGGCGCTCGAAAGTTGCCACCGGATCGCCGCAGCTGGCGGCGGCCTGGACCGAGAACCACTTGTCCATCACCAGCGTCTCGCGGTTCCAGCGCTGCCGGAACAGACCGAGCGCCTCGTCCCAGGCGGGTCCACCGATCTGGCCCAGGGCATCAAGGGCAGCCATTGTATCGGTCATGTTCGTGGCGGCATTGAACCGCGCTTGTACCAGCGCGGCCTGGTTCGGGCCGCCACCTGCGGCGACCAGGTCAAGGCAGGCCGCCGCCAGCGCACGCTTGCCTGCGGAAGTCGCATCCGGGCTGAATGGGGTTGCAGGATCATAGCCATCCAGCACAGCGCGTGCCTTGTCTGCCAGCGCATCAAAAACGGCAGCGCGCACCGCCTGGCGCCCGGCCTGCAGGGCCGACGGATCCGCATCGGTCTCCACCTGTAGCAGGTCAGCCACATCTGGCAGACGCAGCAGGAGCGCGGTGTAGGCAGGGTCGGTCCAGGCCGTCTCGAGTGCCCTGTCCAGCGCCTTGATCAGGGCCGACGGATAGGCAGGCTGCTGGCCAGTGCGCATGGCACGACCTGCGGCCATCAGGGAGCTGCGGGCGATTGTCTGGAGCGCTTCCCACTTGTTGAACGGATCTGTGTCGTGGGCCGCCAATAGGGCAAGATCGGCCTCGCTGTGCCCGGCCTGCAGCCGAACTGGAGCCGAAAACCCGCGCAGCGCCGATATCACGGGCCGTTCGGCTACGTCCGTGAATGTCACCGTGGCTCCGGGGCCCGACATATTGACTTTCACCTGCTCCAGCCGGTCCGGCACGTTGGCGAGGCCGACCTTCATCTGCTGCCCGTCAGGGGCAAAGAACGCCATCGTGACCGGGATCGGCACCCAGCCTTTGCCACTCTGGCCCGGCGTGTCCGGTGTATGCTGGGACAGGCTGACGCTTAGGGTCTGCGCCTGAGGGTCATGCAGCGCCGACAGGCGAAGGATCGGGGTTCCGGCCTGGGAGTACCAGCGCTCCATCCCGTCGAGGAAGTGGCCGGTGCCTTCGCGGTGCGCGGCCAGCCAGTCCTCGATGGTGGCGGCGCGACCGTCATTGGCGGCGAAATAGCGGTCACAGCCTGCCCGGAATGCCTCCGGCCCAACCAGCTGGGCCAGCACGCGGATGATTTCCGCGCCCTTTTCATAGACTGTGGCGGTGTAGAAGTTGTCGATCTTCACATAGCTCGCCGGTCGCACTGGGTGCGCCAGAGGCCCTGCATCCTCGGGAAACTGGCGTCCGCGCAGCATCTTCACGTCCTTGATGCGCTTGACCGCACGCGAACGCATGTCGGCGCTGAATTCCTGGTCCCGATAGACCGTGAAGCCTTCCTTCAGGCTCAGCTGGAACCAGTCGCGACAGGTGACGCGGTTGCCGGACCAGTTGTGGAAATATTCATGGGCCACCACTGCTTCGATCATCTCGAAGTCATAGTCGGTGGCGGTCTGCGCATCCGCCAGCAGGAGCGCAGCGTTGAAGATGTTGAGCCCCTTGTTCTCCATCGCGCCAAAATTGAAATCCTGCACGGCGACAATGTTGAACACATCCAGATCATACAGCCGCCCGAACGCTTCCTCGTCCCAGCGCATCGAGCGCTTCAGGGCATCCATCGCGTAAGTGGCGCGCCCACCATTGCCGGGATCGACATAGATGTTCAGCTCCACATCCACCCCATCGGCACGGCGGAACGTGTCGCTGATGCAGTCCAGTTGTCCGGCGACCAGAGCGAACAGGTAAGAGGGCTTGCGCCACGGGTCGTCCCACTCGGCAAAATGGCGCCCATTGCCCAGACTACCAGCTGCAGTCGGATTGCCGTTGGCCAGCAGGATGGGGAAGGCCTCCTCGTCTGCCTCCATCCGCACGAAGAACGTGCTCATCACGTCAGGTCGGTCCGGCCAAAAGGTGATGCGACGAAACCCTTCCGCCTCGCATTGAGTGCAGAAGCGCCCACCGGACATGTAGAGCCCTGACAGGCGCGTGTTGGCCGCCGGATTGATCGCGACAACCGTTTCGACCACCGACGTGTCTGCCAACCCGCGAACATGCAGCCGACCGTCCACGATCTCGGTGGATCCGGCCGGCGCTGGCGCGCCATCGATACGGACGTCCAGAAGCTCGAGGTCCTCACCGTCCAGCTCCAGCGGTGCGTCAGCTGTCACACCTTCCTTGCGCCAGACGAACATCTTCGTCTTCACCACTGTGCGTTCCGGATGCAGGTCAAAGGCCAGCACCACGCGGGTGATATCGTAGGCGAAGGGTTGATAGTCCGATAGGCGGGTGGTCACAGGTTCGGTCGTACGCATGGGATTTGCTGTAAGACGTACAGGTCCGTGCCGCAATGCCAGCGCGCGCCCGGTCTGGCACGGGGTTCGCCTGTCAGGTGCGCCTGCCAGAGCCGGAGTCGCGGGCGGCGCGATGCGTGCCTGGTGGCGGACCCAGGGGAGTGGTGATGATGGCGACAGGCCAGGCGCGGTTTGAGGCTCTGGACAGCTGGCGCGGCCTTGCTGCGCTGGGTGTGGCCCTGTTTCACCTTCAGTTTGCCGGGCTGATCGCGGGCAGCGAGCTGGCGCGCCACGCCTTCCTGTTCGTGGACTTCTTCTTTGTCCTGTCGGGCTTCGTGATCATGCATGGCTATGGGGCCGTGCTGGATAGACCTGAAGCCGCACGCAGCTTTCTCGTACGCCGGTTCGCGCGGCTCTATCCACTGCATCTGGTCACGCTGGGCGTTCTGCTGGCCGTTCAAATTGTGCTTGTCGGTGTTCTGGCGAGCGGCATTGGCGGGCCCGGGGTTGCTGCGCCGTTCAGCGGCCTGTTCACGCCAGCCAGCCTGACCTGGCAGGTGGGCCTCGCCAGTGTGTTCGGCTTTGACAGCCAGCTGACCTGGAACGTGCCGAGCTGGTCGGTATCTGCCGAGATCTGGGCCTATCTCCTGTTTGCAGCTCTGGCGGTGCTGACCGTGAACCGGGCGGCCCTGCGGACGGCGGCCTTTGCCCTGGTGGCGCTGGTGGGAGCTGTGCTGGTGTTTGCCCATCCCGCCGGGCACATCGATGTGACCCATGACCTTGGCTTTGCGCGCTGTGTGTATGGTTTCTTCCTTGGCGCGCTGTGCCGCATGCAATTCGATACGCTGCCCAGACCACGGCCCGGCGCCACTGTGATCGGAACAGTGACTGAAGTCGCGGTCGTGGCACTGGTGATCGGGTTCATCATCGTGGCGGGGCGCACGGCGATATCGTTCCTCGCCCCGTTCGTGTTCGTGCTGGCGGTGCTGGTGTTCGGGCGCGAGCAGGGGGCTCTGTCAGCGGCCCTCAGGGCGCGGCCCTTCCAGGCGCTCGGCACCTGGTCCTACTCGATCTATCTTTGGCAGTTCCCGCTCTCCTATGGCCTGTCGCTTGTGCTTGGACTGCTGGCGGTGCTGACCGGACGGGAGGTGCGCATGGAGGATCCGGCCCAGCCCGGCCACATGCTGGTGGACCTTGGCGCGCCATGGCTCAATGACCTTGCCACACTCGGGTTCCTCGCAAGTCTGGTTCTGGTGGCGTGGATCAGCTTCCGGCTGATCGAGGAGCCCGCCCGCCGCTGGATCACGGGCCAGTTTGACGCCGCGCTGCCGCCTCGGCCTGCTTGATCGCAGTCCAGATCGCTTCCATTTCGTCCAGACCTGTCTGCGCCATGGTGCGGCCCTCAGCCGTCACAGCCGCCTCGATTCCCCGGAACCGCCGTTCGAACTTGCCATTGGCCCGGCGCAGGGCCTGCTCGGGGTCCACACCGGCCTTGCGCGCCAGATTGGCGAGCACGAACAGCAGATCACCAATCTCGTCCTCGATCGCATCCGTATCGCCGCTTGCCAGCGCCGCACGCGTCTCGGCCACCTCTTCATCCAGCTTGTCGAACACCGGCTCCAGCGAGGGCCAGTCAAACCCGACCCGCGCGGCCCGCTTTGTCAGCTTTTCCGCCCGCATCAGGGCAGGCAGTGCCAGCGGCACGTCAGCGAGGACTGACGGATCGCCTGCAAGCCGCTGCGCCCGTTCCTTAGCCTTGATCACTTCCCAGTTCTCGGTCTGGGCCTCGGCGGTTTCCACCACCTCCTGTCCGAACACATGCGGATGGCGGCGCACCATCTTGTCATTCAGCGCCGCAATCACGTCCGCCAGGGCAAAGCTGCCCTCTTCCTCTGCCATGCGGGCATGGAACACAACCTGCAGCAACAGGTCCCCCAGCTCGGACTTGAGGTCCTCGCGGCTGCCGCGCTGGATCGCATCGGCCACTTCATAGGCCTCCTCGATGGTATAGGGCGCGATGCTGGCAAAGTCCTGTGCGAGGTCCCAGGGGCAGCCGCTGACAGGCGTGCGCAGCGCCGCCATGATGGCGACCAGCTCGCCAATTCCGGTCTGGACAGGGGTGGGGGCTTCAGCAGGATCAGTCATGCCTCCAGCTCCTTCGCGCCCAGGCCCGCGCGGTCAAGCACGGCTCGTAACCTGTTCACCACTTTTTGCTGTCATGATGCACGGATCGGCCGAGAGGCCTCCGGATCCCGACGCTGTCACCATGCCGTTCGATGCTGCGCCTCATAAGCCCTCCGTGACCGCCCAGACCGCACCGCCGCCGCTGATCAGCGTGATCATCCCGACGTTCCACCGTCCCGAGGGTGCTCTGGCAGCTGTGCGCAGCGTGTTTGTCCAGACGGGCGCGCCGCCCTTCGAAGTGGTGCTCGTGGATAATGATGCTGCTGCCAGTGCTTCAAAGGTTGCCGACATGCTGGCCGCAGTGGCGCCTGTTCCGTTCCGCTATGCGGTGGAGCCGGCAGCCGGGGTGGCCAACGCCCGCAACACGGCGGTCAGTCTGGCGCGGGGCGCGCACATCGCCTTCCTCGATGATGATGAAGTGGCGCTGCCGGGTTGGCTCGCAGCGCTGCATGCTGCCCAGGCCGCAACGGGCGCCGATGTGGTGTTCGGCCCGATCGAGGCAGTGCTGGGTCCCGGCGCTGCCGAGCCGCGCGTGCACTTCCAGCAGTTTTTCTCCCGCCGCATGCCCGTCGGACCCGACCGGCTGATCGACAAGCCCTGGGGCTGCGGCAACTCCTATCTCGTGAGAGAAACCACGCTTCTGGGCGAGCGTCCGTTCGATGCCAGCACCAACGAGACCGGTGGCGAGGACGACCTGCTGTTTCAGGGCGTAAAGGCACGCGGCGGCAGCTTTGGCTGGGCGCGCGATGCGCTGGTGCATGAGATCGTGCCCGACGAGCGGGCCAGCTGGCGCTACCTGACCAAGCGCGCGTTCTCCTTCGGTCATAACACTACCGCGCAATGGTTCGATGGGGAGCACGCCAACTATCTCGCCGGGGTGCTGTCGATGGCGCGAGGAGCGTTGCAGGCCGGGGTGATGGCGCCGGTTGCGCTGCTGTTGTGGCTGGCGCGTCACCAGCGCCGCGCCTGGGCCTATGACAAGATGCTGCGCGGCCTTGGCAAGGTGTTCTGGTTTGGCCCGTTCAGGCAGGCATTCTACGGCCAGTTCGAAGCCGAACGCCAGGAGCGCCGCAAGGGCGAGCGCCGCACCGGACAGGACCGGCGCGGCCCGTAAGGGCGGAGTTCGGTTTCGCCTCCGGTATAGGGCGCTTCCAGAACCGGTCGGGCGCGCCTATAGCGGGCGGCCCATGACTGTTTCTTCTGCCCTCACGCCCGCTCCGGCACCGCACCGCCCCAAGCCGCACCTGGCGGATCTCTATGCGGCGCGGGACTGGATCTTCGATCTCGACAACACGCTCTATCCTGCCGAGTGCGATCTGTTTGCCCAGATCGACGCGCGCATGACCCAGTTTGTCGCCCAGTATCTGAACCTTGAGCCAGAGGCGGCGCGCGCGCTGCAGAAGCATTACTATCACACCTACGGGACCACCCTGAACGGGCTGATGCGCGAGCATGGCATGGCGCCCGAGCTGTTCCTCGATTACGTCCATGACCTCGACTACACGCCGGTGGTACCTGCCCCCCGCCTGCGTGCCGCCCTGGAGGCGTTGCCGGGCCGCAAGATCGTGTTCACCAATGGCTCGGTCGGTCATGCCCATCGCACCTTGAAGGCATTGGGGCTGGAGCATGGCGTGTTCGCTGAGCTGTTCGGCATCGCCGAGGCACGCTTCCAGCCCAAGCCCCGCCGAGAGGCGTTCGACGTCCTGATATCCACCCATGCCATCGCGCCGGACAGCGCTGTCATGGTCGAGGATCTCAGCCGTAATCTGGCGACCGCCCATGATCTGGGCATGAAGACGCTGCTGGTCTGGTCGTGGAAGGACTGGTCGCACGAGCCGGACGGGGCGCGCCCGGCGGGTCCCGACGGGATCAGCGAAGCGCATATCGATTTTGCCACTGCCGACCTGGCCGGGTTCCTCGAGCAAGTGGTCGCCGCTGGCCAGAAAGGAACAGGGCATGCACCTGCCGCATGATCCGGCTGCACCCGCCGCCGATCCGATCACCTTCGATGACTATCTGCGCGTGGACATCCGCATTGGCACCATCGTGCGGGCCGAGCCATTCCCGCAGGCCCGCAAGCCCGCCTTCAAGCTGTGGATCGATTTCGGCCCAGCCATTGGCGTGAAGGCCTCCAGCGCACAGATCACCGTCCACTACACACCAGAAGCCCTGGTGGGCCGACAGGTCGCAGGAGTGGTCAATTTCCCGCCGCGCCAGATCGGCCCGATGATCTCCGAAGTTCTCACCCTCGGCTTTGCCGATCCGGACGGAGCAGTGGTGCTGTTCAGCCCGGACCACCGTGTGCCGGACGGCGCGCGCCTGTTCTGATCTCTCCCTGTCTGCCCCGCTCCTGGAGCCTGCCATGACCGACACCGCCAGCCTGCAAGCCACCATCGAGGCCGCCTGGGAGGACCGCGCTGCGATCTCTACGGCCACCACCGGCGCAGTCCGCGATGCAGTGGCGCAGGCGCTGCACCTGCTGGACAATGGCGCGCAGCGTGTCGCCACACGCAGCGCGGATGGGGTCTGGACCACCCACCAATGGCTCAAGAAGGCCGTGCTGCTGTCGTTCCGGCTCAATGATAACGTGCTGCTGGATGCCGAGGCGGATCTGCGGCCTGTCCAGCCGATGGGCCGGGCGTTTGACAAGGTGCCGCTGAAGACTGCCAGCTGGGACGAGGCACAGTTCCGCGCGGCGGGCTTCCGGATGGTGCCCGGCGCCGTGGTGCGGCGCGGGAGCTTTATTGCCAAGGGCGCGGTCTTGATGCCGAGCTTCGTCAATATCGGCGCCTATGTGGGCGAAGGCACCATGATCGACACCTGGGCGACCGTCGGGTCCTGCGCCCAGATCGGGGCGAACGTGCATATCTCCGGCGGGACCGGCATTGGCGGGGTTCTGGAGCCGCTGCAGGCCGGGCCCGTGATCATCGAGGACAATGTGTTCATCGGCGCCCGCTCGGAAGTCGCCGAAGGCGTGATCGTGCGGGAGGGAGCGGTGATCTCCATGGGCGTGTTCCTTGGCGCCTCTACCCGGATCGTGAACCGCGCCACCGGCCAGATCACGCGCGGAGAAGTCCCGCCCTACGCAGTCGTCGTTCCCGGCACGCTGCCATCGCCCGACGGTGGCCCGTCGCTCGCCTGCGCCGTGATCGTGAAACAGGTCGACTCCCAGACCCGCTCCAAGACAGGCATCAACGAGCTCCTGCGAGATTGAGCAGGCTCCTGGCCCAGGTCTGGCTCCAAACGGCGGTCACGCGCTGCACGCGCCAAACGCTCAACGCAAGCGCGCCTGTCGGCTTGCGCAGACCGCCATCAGACCTTTTCAGCGAGCCGACTAGCTCAGGCGCTTCTCGCTGCGCGGGCCGAAAACCAGCCAGACCAGGAAGCCGAAATAGGGCACGAACAGCACGAAGACGGACCACAGCGCCTTGCCCAGCGGACCGGCGCGGTTGCTTTGCAGGATGTGCACGATGGCCCAGATAGCGAGGACCAGTGCCACGAGGAACCCGAACGTGATGCCGCCATTCCAGTCCTGACCGAACATCGTCTGTATCTCCGGCGCGCGCCTTGCGCGCGGCCATGATATCGGGACCGCAAACGGCTCCTGCAAGCATGCACGCATGAACTCTCCGCAATCTCCTGGTCTTGATCCCATCGCGCCGCCCGCAGCATCGGTGGAGACGCTGACCTTCGGCTGCCGCCTCAATGCGACCGAGAGTGAGGCGATGCGGGTGATGGCCACCCAGGCGGGCCTTGCCGACACGGTGATCGTCAATACCTGCGCGGTGACTGGCGAGGCGGTGCGCCAGGCGCGCCAGTCGATCCGCCGGGTGCGCCGCACGCGGCCTGACGCGCGAATTCTCGTGACGGGATGTGCGGCGCAGATCGATCCCGATGGCTTTGCCGCCATGCCGGAAGTCGACCGCGTGCTCGGCAATAGCTGGAAGGAGCGGCCGCAGGACTGGCCGCTGCTGGCAGGGCCGGGACATGCCCGGGTGCTGGTGGATGATATCTTCGCTGCGCGCGAAACCGCCGGACACCTGATCGACGGCCTGCAGGACCGTGTGCGCGGCACGGTTCAGGTCCAGACCGGCTGCGACCACCGCTGCACCTTCTGTGTCATCCCCTATGGCCGCGGCAATTCCCGCTCGGTGCCGGTGGGTGAGGTGATGCAGGCGGTGGCCCGCATGGTAGAGGCCGGGGTGCCAGAGGTTGTCCTGACCGGCGTGGATCTGACGTCCTGGGGCGCGGACCTTCCCGGCAGCCCGCAGCTGGGCGATCTCGTAGGCCGGATCCTGCGGCTGGTGCCCGGTCTGATGCGGCTGCGGCTGTCCTCCATCGATGCGATCGAGATCGATCCGGTGCTGGAGGCATTGATCGTGTCAGAGCCACGGGTGATGCCGCACCTGCATCTGTCGCTCCAGCATGGCAGCGACCTGATCCTCAAGCGGATGAAGCGCCGCCACAGCCGTGCCGGAGCCCTCGCCCTGATCGCGCGCCTGCGCGCCGCGCGGCCTCAGATCGCCTTTGGCGCCGACCTGATCGCGGGCTTTCCGACCGAGACCGATAGCCAGTTCGAAGACACCCTCAGCCTGATCGAAGACGCTGGCCTTGCCTTCGTGCATGCCTTCGCCTTCTCGCCGAGACCCGAGACGCCGGCAGCACGCATGCCGCAGCTCTCCCCGGCCCTGATCAAGGAGCGGGCCGCGCGCCTGCGCACCGCCGCTGCTGCCGCCCTCGCCCGCCACCTCGACAGCCATGTGGGGACCACCGCAACGGTCCTGATGGAGCGTGGCGGGATCGGGCGGCTGGAGAGCTTCGTGCCCGTGGAAGTGGCTGGCCATCCCGCACACGGTCAAAGCATCCGCGTACGGATTGATGGCCACGATGGCCTTCGCCTGAAGGCCATGCCAGTCTGAGCCCGCGCGATCAGGCCGACTTGCGCTCCTCGACCCAGGCGGCCAGCACGCGGCCCAGCACGTCCAGCGGCATCGCGCCGTTCTTCAGGATCGTGTCGTGGAAGGCGCGCTGGTCGTATTTCGGGCCCAGCGCCGCCCGCGCCCGCTCGCGCTCCTCCAGCAGGTCGACCTTGCCAACCATGTAGCAGGTCGCCTGCGCCGGCCACACGCAATAGCGCTCGATCTCGGTGGTGATGCTGTCGCGCGTGTCGCCGGTAACGCCGACCATGTAGTCGATAGCCTGTTCGCGGGTCCATCGCTTGGCATGCAGGCCGGTATCGACCACGCAGCGCGCGGCGCGGAACGCCATGCTCTGGAGATAGCCGAGCTTTCCGGCAGGATCGTCCGCATACATCCCGATCTCGTCCGCCAGCTGCTCGGCGTAAAGCGCCCAGCCTTCGCCATAGCCGCCGAACCACAGCAGCTTGGACCGGATATAGGGCAGCCCCTCGGTTTCCTGCGCCAGGGCGATCTGCAGATGGTGGCCTGGCTCGGCCTCGTGGTAGGTCAGGGTCGGCAGCGACCACTTTGGCCAGGCCGCAGTGTCGCGCAGATTGATGTAGTAGGCGCCAGGGCGCGAGCCGTCTGGCGCAGGCGGCTGGTAATAGCCGCCAGGTGCGCCCTGCTCAGTGTAGGCCGGAATGCGCTTCACTTCGATCGGGGCCTTGGGCAGGGTCGAGAACTGCTCGGGCAGGCGCCGCTCGAGTTCGGCCATCTGCGCATTGAGGTCCTCCAGCAATTTGGCCTTGCCCGCATCGGTATTGGGATAGACATATTGCGGTTGCTTGCCGAGCTCGGCCATGCGCTCGCCAACCGAGCCACTGGTGAGGCCCAGGGCCTTGAGACCCTCATCCATCTGCGCCGACAGCTCTGCCACAAGATCAAGGCCGAGCTGGTGCACCTCATCCGGCGTCTTCGTCGTGGTGGTCCAGTAGGCGAGGGCCGCCTTGTAATAGTCTTCCCCGTCCGGGTTCTTCCACACGCCGGCATCGGCGGTGGCCTTCGGCTTTTCGGCTTCCAGCGCGGCGATCAGCGCCTGATAGGCAGGCAGAACCTTCTCCGACACAAGCCGGGTGGCCGCCGCTTCCAGCGGAGCGGCCGCGAGACCCGCCTCACCGGCCTTGCGCACGAGGCCCTGCACCAGCACGGTCTGGCCAGGGGGAATACCGGCAAATGTTCGCAGCTGGCCAAGCGCTGTATCGATGATGAAGCCCGGCGGGCGGGCGCCCTTGGCGCTGTCGGCTGTCAGGCGCGCAGTCTCGTCACGGATCTGCTGGGCAAAACCCTCCACCCGCGCCAGCCACGCATCGGCCCCGGCCTGGTCGCTGACGGGATGCTGGGAGTCGAGGAAGTCCGGGAAGCCGGTGTAGGCGCCGGTCAGCTGGCTCACCACATAGGGATTGGGCGAGCCGGCCGCGGCATCACCATAGCCGAAGGGCGCGGCTGCATGGGAGTAGCGCGCCGCCGACAGCACCACATCGCGGGAAATCGCATCGGCTGGCGACAGGCCGCGCGGATTGATTCTTTCCAGGTCGCGGATCCAGCCGCCCACCATCTCGTTGTCGCGCGCCGCACCCTCAGCCGAGCGGTCACTGACCCGCGCCATATAGGGCCCGCCCGCCATCGCCTCGGGCACCGCGAGGCTGGTCGCAAGCTCGGGGGAGCTCTTCAGCATGTCGGTGACGATCTTGTCGAGCAGTGTCCTGAGTGCGGCAGTCGCCCCGGCGCCCCCATCATTGCAGGCTGACACAGCAGACAGGCCACCCAGGGCGGCAGCGCCCAGCAGGGCAGTACGGCGGGACAGGTTCATCACGGGCACAGCCCTCCTTGACGGCATCACGTGCCCATGATCTTCAGCGCCTGGCATGACCGGGTCAAGTGACGGTTGTGCAAGGATGCTAATCGTAAAGTCCTAGAAGGTCGCGCGCAGCGATGCCCGGATCGAGCGACCTGGCTTCGGGACCAGGTCCTTGAGGAATGAGGTGTGCTCGCGCACTTCCTCGTCGGTGAGGTTGGTGCCTTCGAGGACAATCTCGTACCGGCCATCGCCCTCCACTGGCTTCCAGCCAAACCGCACGTTCAGGGTCGTGGCGCTGTCGGTCGGCAGCTCCTTGGAAGACACGCGGTCCTGGCTGTCCTGATGCGTCACCCAGACACGGCCACGCCAGACATCGCTTGACCCTTCGAAGGCCAGCGTCGCACTCCTGGGCGGAATCCGCGGGATCGGCCCGGCCCGGTCATAACTGCCACGGACAAAGTCCACGTCGGCCGTCGCGGACAGGTCAAATCCGCCCACCGTACCCAGATCGAGTCGAGCGCCGAACTCGCCCCCAGACAGGACTGCGTCTTCCTGGAAAATCTCGACCACCGGCAGATCATCGATCACCGCGCCGGTGCCGAGGAAGGTGGCAAAGTCGGAGAAGTCGATGCGCCACACACTGGCTTCCAGCGCCAGGGGGCCTGCCCGCCAGCGCAAGGAGGCTTCGGTGGACAGGCCGGTCTCGATTCGCAGGTCAGGGTTGCCGATCTCGTAGGTCGAGGTCGCCACGTGCGGGCCATCGGCAAACAGTTCGATCTCGGTCGGTGCCCGCTGGGTACGCGACAGGGACAGGGTGACAGTCAGCGCGTCCGTGGCATCCCAGGCGCCGGACAGGGCCGCGCTGGTCAGGTCGAAGTCGCGCTTGCGGCGCGCCGTCTCATAGGAGCGGTGCTCCAGGCGCAGCCCGGCATCGATGGTGAACGGGCCGGTCTCGAAGCGCTGAATCGCAAAGATCCCGCTTTGGCCGATCTCGACCGGGGGCACGAAGGCTTCTTCGCCAACGGCGCTGAAGTCGGTCTGGCCAAGCTGCAGACCGATCAGCCCCGTCCAGGTCAGCGTACCGAACTCCCGCTCGGCCTGCTTGGCTTCCAGCCGCGCTTCCCAACCACGATTGGCAAACACGGTGCCGACTTCACCCGACGGCTCGATCTCGCCATGCTCGTAGTCGCCCCAGGTGGCTGCGAGGGTGACAGTGTCGAAGCCGGGCAGGGACGTGATCGAAAGCTGCCCATCGACGCGCACCTGCTCCATGTCAATCACGGGGCCACCTTCTTCCTCCTCCTCCTCGCTGTCGAGAGTGGAGGCGGTGGCTTCCTCGTCTTCGTCGTGGTGATGGTGGTGCGTGCCGGGGATGCCGTAGGTCGCGGTCTGACCGCGCACGCCAATGCCCGCTGTTACGGTCTCGCCGGTCCAGCCGATCCCGAAGCCCAGGGCAGCGGCTTCGCCGCCGCTGTTCGGCACGATGCCACGCTCGGACTCTTCATCGCTTTCGCCTTCCTCGGCCCGCAGACGCGCGCTTTCGACAAAACCGGGGATCTCGTACTCCCCGCTCTCGCGCGACCAGCCTTCGGCGCGCAGCCGGACGCCCGGGCCGATACCGGCAGTCACACCGCCACCGAAAGACCGGGCTCGCTCGGCCGTGGACAGGCCGACGAATGCAGACCCGTCCACAGCCCCCTCCACTGGAGACAGAGGAATGAGCCCAGTCACCACATTGACGACCCCGCCGATCGCATTGCCACCATAGCGCAGCGCCGCTGGCCCGCGCAGGACTTCGATGGCGCTTGCTTCAAGCCCGTCTGCTGTCGGTGCATGGTCAGGCGAGACCGTGGAGGCGTCGATCCCGGCAAGCCCGTTGGAGAGCACGCGGATCCGGTCCTCCCCCAGCCCCCGGATCACCGGACGCGAGGCGTTGGGTCCGTAGAATGTCGCCCGTACCCCCGGCAGACCGGTCAGCGCCTCGCCCAGCGTCCCCGCCACCGAGTTCAAGGCCGCCTCCTCGGCCGGGAGCACGCTGACGCCTTGAGCCACGCGCCCTTGCCGGTCTGACAGGGCGGTGGCCGTGACAATGACCACCTCGGTCTCGTTGCGAGGCGGCGCAGCCTCATCATCGATTGACAGGGCGTCGTACGTGGCGCCGGCCGACAAGGCGGCGGCGAGCGCAATCAGGGAGATAGAAGACATGCCTGCGCTGTATGTTATTTCATAACAGACTGTCCAGCCCTTCTTGCGAACCTGTCGCATCTGTAATGTCAGGGATCAGGCGCGACGGCACTGGTTCATCCTGTTTCGCCCTGGTTCGCGATGCTGACGGATCGACTCGCGCTCTAGTCGAGCAGGCGGGACAGTGTAGCGGTCAGGTCGGTGCGTGGCTCGAAGCCGATGACCTGCCGGATCAAGCTGCTGTCGAGGCAAAGTCCGCCGCTCAGATCAAGCCCGGCGATCTGGTCCTGGATCGGTCCGCTCTCTGTCGTTTCCACCTGGCCTGCCCAGCCTGTGAGGGCCGCGAAGCGCTCGATCCATACCCGATGGCTCACAGGCTCGAGGCCGACATGGAATATCCGGCCCGCTGCAGCAGGATGCAGTGCCGCCAGCGCCAGCGCCCGCCCGGCATCCTCCACCGGACTATAGGTCGAGCAGAAGTCGAGCCAGGCTTGTGGCGCTGCAATGGTCTGGGCCCCGGTGCGCATGGGTGCCGTGATCCAGTCAAACCGGCTACGCCGGTCCCTTGGGCCGAAGACCATTGGCAGGCGGATGATTGCGGCAGTGTGTGCGAGCGCCTCGGCCTCAACATGCAGCTTCTCGTACCTGTCCAGCCAGGCTTGCGGGTCATCGGTGGCTCGGGGAGGATCGGCTCGATACAAATAGGGCCGGGTCCGCACGGGCGACATCTCCGTTATCAGGCCCGGCGGTGGCGGCGGCTCCTTGCGATGGATGGCGCCGAAGGCCTGGTAGACATCCGCGCTGCTAGCCACACAATACCGCTCGATCAGACCATCCAGCGCCTGCATCAGCGCGCGTGTGGAAGGTCCATCATAGGCAATGATGTCCACAAGATGTGTACAGCCCAGCGCCCTCACTGCTGCCGCCACCGATGACGGATCGGACCGGTCGGCAGAAACAGGGGCCGTGCTCCGGCTGATCGCGGTTGCCGCATGCCCCATGTCGTGGACCGCAGCCACGACTGCCGGACCGATGAAACCCGTACCTCCCAGCACGCCTACATGCACCATGACACCCGTTCCCGCTTCTCCATCACACAGACGCGAGCATAGATACGGCTAGCAAGGATGGCGAGCGGGTACCTTCGTTCCTATCGCAGCGCGGCGCAGAAGCGCTGGATGCGGGTGCAGGCATCTTCAAGCAATGCGGTCGATGTCGCGTAGCTGATGCGGAAGGCCGGGCCGGAACCGAAGGCGGCCCCATGCACCACGGCCACACCCTCTGCCTCCAGCAACTGGCGCGCGAAGTCCTCGTCATTGCCGATCACCGCGCCGGACGGGCCGGTCTTGCCGATGGTGCCAGCGCAGGACGGATAGACATAGAATGCGCCCTCCGGCTTGGGGCAGCTCAGCCCGCTGGCCTGATTCAGCATCGACACCACCAGATCGCGCCGGTCACGGAACACCGCGTTGCGCTCGGCCAGAAACGACTGGTCCCCGTTGAGGGCTGCCACCGAAGCATATTGGCTGATCGAGGACGGGTTGGAGGTGGACTGGCTCATGATCCCCTGCATGCCCTTGATCAGCCATTGCGGCCCCGCCGCATAACCGATCCGCCAGCCTGTCATCGCATAGGACTTGGACACGCCATTCATGGTGAGGGTGCGGTCATAGAGGCCCGGCTCGACGGCGGCGATAGTGGCGAAGGTGAAGCCATCATAGAGCAGGTGCTCGTACATATCGTCGGTCAGCACCATCACGTGGGGATGGCGCAGGAGCACATCGGCGAGGGCGCGCAGATGCTCTGCAGAATACGCCGCACCGGTCGGATTGGAGGGGCTGTTGAGGATCAGCCACCGTGTTGCAGGGGTGATCGCCGCCTCAAGTGCCTCAGCTGTGAGCCGGTAGCCATCGGCAGCCGTCGTCTCGACGAACACCGGGGTAGCTCCAGCCAGCAGCGCCATGTCCGGATAGCTGACCCAATAGGGCGCCGGGACGATGACTTCGTCGCCGGGGTTCAAAGTGGCCATGAAGGCGTTGTAGATCACGGCCTTGCCGCCGGGCGACACGTTCACCTGGCCAGGCTGATAGGTCAGGCCGTTCTCGCGGGCAAACTTGGCGCAGATCGCCTGCTTCAGCTCCGGGATGCCGTCCACATCGGTGTATTTGGTCTTGCCGTCCTGGATCGCCTTGATGGCGGCTTCCTTGATGAAGTCCGGCGTGTCGAAGTCCGGCTCGCCAGCGCCGAGGCTGATGACGTCGCGCCCGGCGGCCTTCAGCTCGCGCGCCTTCTGGGTGACCGCAATGGTGGGGGATGGCTTGATGCGGCGCAGCGCATCGGACACGACCGGTTGCATGGAGCAAGCCTCAGACAAACACGTGGGAGGGAGCTCCTCCGTACCCGCCGGGTCCTCAGAGGCAATGGTGCTGTGCAGGCAGCGGGCAGGGCCGGGTGCGCGGCGTGATCAATCTGCAACGCCTGTGCTGCTGAGAAAATGCCGCAATTGGAGCCGCATTGCTGCCACATCGGCGCGGTGGAGTGGTGCTTCTGGTTAATCGGTATCAGCGGAGTGCTTCCGAATGTCCCGCCATCTTCAAGAAGACCTCTCAATCCCTCAGCTGATTGCCCGTGCCCGCAGGCCTGGATGGCGCAATCTTGTGATGTGGTGCACGGCGCTGACCGTCCTCGCTGGCTGTGCTGCACCCCAGCCGGCCATCCAGCTGGCCCAGGCTCGCACAACCGGCGCCGTGATCAGTGACGCAACCGACTTTGACTGCCCGACCCCGCCGCCACGCTATCGCAACATGCAACGTGCGCCCATGGCCGGGATGGTGGCCCCGTCAGCTGTCCCGCCGCCGCCCTCGCCTCTACAGCCGCCACCACCGCCACCACCGCCGCCGCCACCGCCACCACCGCCGACTGGCGCGGTTCGAACAGAAGCTGCTGCTTCGAATCCATCCGTGATCGTTACCGGTACAAGGGTTTCACCCGGTTCCCAAGCCGCCAGCGCGGATGCGCGGCTGCGCACCTCGCCTGTGACTGTTCCCGGTCCGATGCCGCCACATGACACAGAACGCTACCCGGCTGCGGCCCACAACGGCCTTGTCCGGGTTGCCGACCAGCCGGTGTCGACCTTCGCCATGGAAACCGACACCGCATCCTACACCAATGCCCGCCGCTATCTGCGCCAGGGTGCGCTGCCGCCGCGCGAGGCGGTTCGGGTCGAAGAGTTCCTGAACTATTTCGACTATGGCTACCCGGTCCCAAGGGACCGCGCGGCACCCTTCTCCACCACAGTCGCGGTCGCGCCCTCGCCCTGGACCGAGGGGCGGCAGGTGCTGCACATCGGCCTCAAGGGCTACCAGATCGCCCGCAGCGAACGGCCACCGCTCAATCTCGTGCTGCTGATGGATGTGTCGGGTTCGATGTCCTCGCCGGACAAGCTGCCGCTGGCCAAGCAGGCGCTGCGGATCCTGGCTGGAGAGCTGACCGCACGCGACCGGGTGTCGATTGTGGTATATGCCGGAGCGGCGGGCACCGTGCTGGAGCCCACGCCGGGCAATGATACCCGCGCGATCGTGTGTTCGCTGGAGGCGCTGGAAGCGGGTGGGTCCACCGCAGGCGGTGCCGGGATCGAGGCGGCCTACCGGCTCGCGCAGCGCAGTTTCATCCGCAATGGCGTCAATCGCGTGATGCTCCTGTCCGATGGGGACTTCAATGTCGGAATCAGCAATCCCGAGCGGCTCAAGTCCTATGTGGCCGAGCGGCGGCGCGATGGCGTGTATCTGTCCGTGCTCGGCTTTGGCGGCGGCAACTACAACGACACGCTGATGCAGGCCCTCGCCCAGAATGGCAACGGCACCGCCACCTACATCGACACCCTGAACGAGGCCCGCAAGCTGTTCTCGGACGAGATCGCGGGCACGCTGTTCCCGATTGCCAATGATGTGAAGGCGCAGGTCGAGTTCAATCCGGCCCGCGTCGCCGAGTATCGCCTGATCGGCTACGAGACCCGGGCCCTGCGCCGCGAGGACTTCAACAATGATGCGGTCGATGCCGGAGAGATTGGCGCAGGCCATGCCGTCACCGCCATCTACGAGATCACCCCGGTGGGTGGCCCGCTCGGCACCGATCCGCTGCGCTATCAGACCGAGACGGGGGCCGAGCGCAGATCCCGCAACCGGGATGCTGGTGGCGAGCTGGCGTTCCTGCGCCTGCGCTACAAGTTGCCCGGCGAGGACCGCTCGCGCCTGATCGAGCGACCGGTGACACAGCGCGACGTGACAGAGCGGCTGGACCAGGCCCCCGATGCCACGCGCTATGCCCTTGCGGTTGCGGGCTTCGCCCAGCTTCTGCGCGCCGATGCCGGGCTCGGCTCTGGCTGGTCCTATCGCGACGCCGCCGAGCTTGCCCGCAGCGTCAGGGCCGAGGACCGGTTCGGCTACCGCGCCGAGCTGATCGATCTGACTGGACGCGCCGGTGAAGCTACCCAGTCGCTGACTCCACGCCGATAGTGGCACGCCGACAGGAGACCGTCGCAGGCATTGCTTCGGCACGAGCGTCTCTCCGGCATCGTCAGCGGTGTCAGCCTCACCTTGTACCCTCTTGCGCTTGCGTCTAAGCCAGTGATCACGAAACCGTGATGTCACAGGCGGGGGCCGGGGTGTGGCGGGCGCGGACAGGAGGGTTCAAGAGATGCAGCGGCGAGAGTTTCTGACAGGAGCAGGTGCGGCGATGGCGGCCATTTCCGGAGCAAGCAGCGTGGTGATGCCTGGCGTGGCCGGTGCAGCGGACCAGATATCAGCTCCACTGCCAGATCCGACGACAGGCCTGTGGTCCAGCAATCCGCTATTGAAGCCATTCGCTGGCAGCTGGGGAACGCCGCCCTGGGGTAGCTTCAGCACGGCGGACTTCGAGCCGGCTGTGGAAGCGGCCATGAGCCATCATCAGGCTCAGATCGCCGCCATCGCAGCCCAGGAGACAAACCCCTCCTTCGAGAATACCGTGGTGCCGATGGAGCTGTCTGGCGCGACGCTGAACAGGGTGCTGGCCTGCTTCTACACCCTGGCAGGAGCCCACACGTCAGCCGAGCTTCAGGAGGTCGAGGGCAGGATTGGACCCAGGATCGCTGCCCACTACAGCGCCATCGCCCAGAATGCGGCGCTGTTTGCCCGCATCCGCACCATCCATGACAGCCAGGGCGGCAGCCTGACCCCCGAGCAGAGGCGGCTGGTGCACCGCTCCTTCTCGGGTTTCGTGCGCGGTGGGGCGCTGCTGGACGGCCCGGCCAAGGCGCGGGTCAGCGCCATCGAGGCGCGCCTCGCGGAGCTTCAGACCAAATTCGGGCAGAATGTGCTGGCGGATCAGTCGTCTTTCGTACTGCCACTGACCACTGAAGACGATTTCGCCGGGCTGCCAGACGCACTGGCCGGGCAGATGCGTGCGGCAGCGCGCGAGCGCGGGTTGCAGGCGCTGGGGGCAGTGACGCTGTCCCGCTCCAGCTTCGAGCCGTTCCTGACCTTCTCCAGCCGCCGCGACCTGCGCCAGAAGATCCAGGAAGGCTGGATGGCGGTCGGCTCGCGCGGGGCGACCGACAACCGGGTGCTGATCCCCGAGATCCTCGATCTGCGCACCGAGAAGGCGCGCCTGCTCGGCTTTGACAGCTTTGCGGCCTATCAGCTGGACGACAAGATGGCGCACACGCCGCAGGCGGCGATGGCGATGATGATGCAGGTGTGGGGCCCGGCCCTCGCGACCGCCGGGCGCGAGCGCGACGCGCTCTCCGAGATGGCGCGTGCCGACGGCATCACGGGCGAGATCGCCTCGTGGGACTGGTGGTACTATGCCGAGAAGGTCCGCAAGGCGCGCTATGATATCGATGAAAGCGAGCTGAAGCCGTATTTCGAGCTGAACAACATGATCGCGGCGGTGCACTGGAACGCGACCCAGCTGTTCGGCATCACGTTCCACAAGCGCGAGGATATCGCCGGATGGCACCCCGATGTGGTGTGCTACGAAGTGCGCGATGCGGGCGGCACGCCGGTGGCGCTGTGGTTCGGGGACTATTTCGCCCGGCCCTCCAAGCAGTCCGGTGCCTGGATGAGCTCGCTGCGCGATCAGCACCGCCTCGCCGGATCCGTGCTGCCGGTGGTCTACAATGTGTGCAACTACATCAAGCCGGAAGCGGGCCAGCCGTGCCTGCTCTCCGCCGATGATGTGATCACCCTGTTCCACGAGTTCGGGCATGGCCTGCATGGCATGCTCTCCTCGGTCACCTATCCGAGCCAGTCCGGCACCAATGTGCTGCGCGACTTCGTGGAGTTCCCGAGCCAGGTGCTGGAGCACTGGGCGCTGATCCCGCAGGTGCTGTCGCGCTTTGCGAAGCATTACGCCACCGGTGAGGTGATCCCGTCGGTGCTGGTGGACCGGCTGACAGCGGCGGGCAAGTTCAATCAGGGTTGGGCCACGGTCGAGTTCCTGTCCGCAGCGATCATGGACATGCAGATGCATATGATCTCGGGCCCCGCCCCCACCGATGTGGATGCGTGGGAGCGCCAGATTCTGGACGGGATCGGCCTCATCCCGCAGATCGTGGTCCGCTACCGGCCCGGCTACTTCAAGCACACGTTCGAAGGCGGCTATTCGGCAGGCTATTACAGCTACATCTGGGCTGCCGTGCTGGAAGCCGATGCGGCACGCGCGTTCGAGGAAGCGGGCAACATGTACGACCCCACCCTCGCCGCCCGCCTCAAGACCGACATCTTCGCGGCAGGCGATACAGCCGACCCCATGGACCTCTACCGCCGCTTCCGGGGCCGCGACCCCGGCGTGGAAGCCCTCCTGGACCAGCGCGGCCTCGCGGCCTGATCGGTAGAGCAGACGGAGCTCCTGTAACGGTCTTCACGGGCCCGACTTGGCGCGCCACGACGTTACCGACATCACCCGCTGTGCCTCTGGCAAAGGCTGGGTGCACGGGATTTCAGCCTTTCTGCCTGCGGCGAATTCCACAGACAGTGGCGAATTGTTCGCGCATGCGGCCTGGATCTGCGCAAATCCGGAGGCATCCATCATGTCATCACCCACGCCATGACCATTGATGCTGACTAGCTCCGGGTCCCCCGACAGCACACCGCATGACGCCTGCGTGTCGAGCCTGATTGTCGTGGCTCCGCTGTAGAATCCGACCGAGCCCATCGACGGGCAGGCCGCCTGCAAGAGATGCCAGAGAACAGCATCGCGGCGACTGCGGTTGGTGGGTTCTACCGCAATCGCGGCGCCCGACGCCTCCAGCGCCGCAAGAACCCCGCTCCAGCGCTCCGGTCCCGAACCTGACCGCAGGAGCCCATAGGCATTGGTTGGCTCGGACTTGATCCTGAAATGCCGTTCGAAGTCGGCAACGCCATAGACGCGGTCAGGGCGGGAGAAGGCCTCGTCTGTCATGGCACGCCAGCCAGCGTAGAAATCCTGCGCGGCTGCAGCTTGCGCCTGCAAACTCAAGTCCGCTGCCCACATCATGATTGTGCCGCATGGGTAACGGATGTTCTGAGGAAGTGACGCCAGTGTGTCGAGCGCGGGATGGCCGCCGCGCTCAAGCGCGGTCTGGCACTGCCTCAGCCTGGCTTCGAGCTGCATCGCAATAACCGCATCTGCGTTGCCAGCTTCCCGCGCCGCCTCGAGGATTGCAGCATATTCGGCGCTCCCCTCATGCAGCCAGCCGCTGGTCTCACTCGATCTGACCAGGCCACCGTTCCAGAAATGGAACGCCTCGTGCGCGACAAAATGCGCGAGCATCGCCCGGGCTTCCGGAGGCGGATCCAGCCAGACCGGACTGGAGAAGCGGAAATAGACGACATTTCCGGGTGTCACATCGCCAACCCACCCCCTGGAATCGGCTGTCGCGTATTCGACAATCGCCAGAGGCCGCCGGTCTACAGCTCTGCCAAGCTTGCGCCGGTAGTCCTCCAGCTGGGCGGACAGCAAACCGCTGGTCTGATCTGCGAGTGCTGCTGGCGTCCCTGGGGCGACAATCAGATCGTGATCGTTGCGGCGCGTGATCAGGTTTGCGGGCACCAGCGCGACCAGACCGCGTTCCGCTCCAACGGCTCCAGCCTGGATCCAACCTTGCGGCAGGCGTGATCGCACGCTGATCCGCCAGTTGTCGTCTGGCTGCAGCCCGGGCAGATAAAGCACACCACCCTGCCCGAAACTGCGCCACAGCGGATATTGGGCATCCAGTTCGGTCGTCGTCGGCGCAATGGTCATGCGGACCTGTCGAAACGGCCTGTCCGCAACTATGGCAGAGCCGTCCAGCCTTTGTCCCGGGGTCTGAAGCACGATGTACGGGGATCGCTCGACCGGCGCGTCGGCCAGCTCAAGTCGCGTGACGGGCCTCGACAGCCGGATCGACGCCTGAAGCGTCCGGTCAGTCCCAAGAGACAGTGTGATTGCAGCGGTCGGTTGCGACGGGCCACGCCCGCCAACGACAGCGGATGGCACGACGATGCCCAGAAGCAAAGCTACAACCAGTGCCAGTCTCTGAACCCAGTTCATGGTCGCTGCCCCGTTTCTCCTACCTCAAGATACGCACGCGCGCCGTGGTCTGCAAGATGGTGTTGAGGATCAGCGGGTCCAGGCCATCGGTGTGGGCGCGGTAGCCGGGGTCGCCAGTGAAGCCGACCACGAGGCCTGCGCCCTGGCTTTCCAGCAATACGAATGGCTTGAAGGCGATCTGCTGGCGGGTTGGCTCCCACACCACGCCGGAGGCCACCACCCGGTCGGGGCCCACGAAGCGCACCGGGTTCTCGCCCTGGTCGCGGGTCAGCGGGCGCCACACGTCCGAGCCGTCCATCATCGCGATCAGCTCGGGCTTGAGGCCAGTGGTCAGCCAGCTGTCCGGATCGGTCTCGACCCGCAGCAGCGCGCCGTCGAGCGCCGTGGGGCTGCTCTCCTGGGCTTCGATCATGCGGGCATAGGCGGCGGCATCGGCCACAACCGTGCCGGGCGCGCTGTCGGCATCGGCGCCAGGGCGAGACGGCGTGTCGCCTGAGGGGGCGACGGCGGTTTCGGGGCGGGCCGATACCAGATTGACGGACGGGTCGGCCAGCCAGCGCGTGGCGCTGGCAAATGTGATCAGTACGCCGCCGCGCTCCACAAAACGGCGCAGATTGGCGGCACCGCCCGATCCGAAACCGCGACCGAACGAGCCTTCCCCGTCCGGAATCAGCACCACGTCGAACGCCGCCAGATCCGCCGAGGCCATCCGGTCAACCCGGACGGGCGTCACCGCAAAGCCGAGCTTCTGTTCCAGCACGAAGCGGGCATTGCCCGCCGAGTTGCGGCCCACCGGCCGGTCCCAGGCGATGGCGATGCGCGGCAGGCGCAGGCGCACCGCGCGCTGCGAGCCAAGGCTGGGGCCCTGCGTCACCCAGCTGGAATTGTGGCCCGTAACCGCAGCGCCGGTGCGGCGGGCCAGGTCTGTCACGGTGCGGCCAAGGCCCGGCTGGTTCTCCCCGGCGACCAGCACCACCGAGCCCTCGGGATAGGCCGTGCCATCGAGCGTGAACCCCTCTTCCATCGACCGCACGGCGAGCCCGGCGCGCAGCGCCGCCACCGTGAAGCGGCCGGTCGCCGCCGAGCCGCCCGGCACCACGAACGCCACTTGCGCCTCGGCGTTGCGCACCACACCCGGCCGGACGAGCTCGCGCCCCGCAGCCACACCCTGCACCACCGGCTCGGTAGGGCAGGCCACGGCCTCGATATTGTAGACCAGCGGCAGGGACCAGGCGGTCACGTCATATATTTCGTCCTCGAGGCCCCGCGCGCGGCGCTCCTGCTGGCGGGCCACGAAGGCCGGGTCCATCTGCGTCACCGGCTCCATCAGATTGCGGATCAGCCGCCCGGACGGTTGGGCCGTGGAGATCACATAGGACCCGGCGGCAAAGCTGCGGCCACAGGCCGTGAAGCCCGCCGTGGCGCGGGTCACGTCCACGCCCTGGCGCACCAGCACGGCGGCCAGCTTGTCGGCAGAAGCCTGATCGGCCTGCGCCGGGATCACCCAGGCGCGGGTCGGCCCGCGACGGCCTTCCTCGATCGCGGTGCGGCGGAAATCGTAATAGCCGCGCACAAACCGCTCGCGATTGGCGGCTGTGGCCTCGATGGTGGACAGGGCCGCCACGAACTGATGCTTGATCGTGTCCGGGAAGCTGATCACCTCCCCATTGGTGCGCCGCGCCAGCAGGCCTCGCGCCGAGCCCTGCTCGTAGGTCATCGCGATGGTGCCCTGCATGGTCGGCCAGCCATCGCCATAACCGGGATAGAACAGATCGAACGTCTCGCGGGTAAAGTAGTTGATGCCGAACCGGTCAAACCAGGTGGCAGTGTTGCGACCGATCACGGTGCGCAGCTCGCGCTGGCTGGCGGTCACGTTGGGATTGATGGGATCGGCTTCAGGCGGAAAGAAGAACAGCTGATCGGTCCCCATCTCGTGCACATCCGCCAGCACTTGCGGGTGCCACTGCAGGATCGCGGTGGTGTGACCGCGCGTCTCGGGCTGGGTCAGCGCAAACCAGTCGCGGTTGAGGTCGAACACGAAGTGATTGGCCCGGCCACCCGGCCATTGCTGGTCCCGCTCTGCGGCCAGTGGGTCAGGATCAGGCTCGGTGCCACGGGCGGAGACGGACGAGGCGATGAAGCGCTCCCGCCCGTCCGGGTTCTGCAGCGGATTGATGATGACGAGGGCATTCTGGCGGATCATCGGCAAGCGCGGATCGCCGCGCGCGGCCAGAAGGTGATAGGCGGTCAGCATCGCGCTTTCGGTCGGGCTGATCTCGTCGCCATGCACGGTGTTGGCGATCCACACGATGGCGGGGTGGCGGGCGATGATCGCCTCGGCCTCGCTGGCGCCGGTGCGGCGCGGATCGGCCAGGGCCTGGGCGTCGGCCTTGATGGCATCGAGGCGGGCGATCTGCTCGGGGGTGCCGATCACGGCATAGAACAGCCGCCGCCCCTGCCAGGAGCGGCCATAGTCCATCAGACGCACCCGGTCTGGCGCAAAGGCGGCCAGCGCTTCGAAATAGCGCACCACATCGGCATGGCCGATCACCCGCGTCCCGGCCTGGAAGCCCAGAACCGCCTCGATGCTGGGCACGGCCGGATCATAGTTGGCGCCAGGCCAGTAGAATTCTGTGCCGGGCGCCGGCAGGGTGCCCACCGCCATCACAGGCTCGCTGCCCAGCGGGTCATCTGCCGCTTGCTCCGCCAGTGCTGTTCCAGACCAGCCCGACATCAGCGCAACCGGCGCCAGCGCCGACAACAGGAGGGAACGCAGGGCAGGCCGGAACACGGGTCGGGTCATCACGAGACAGTCCTTTGGCAGGGCGGCAAGCATGGGGCAGGACTGCACAGGCCAGCCCCGCGCCACCGTGATAGCGCAAACCCGCCCCGCAACAAGCGCAGCCCTGTACTGGACAATCGCGCTGGCACAGTCATTTGATGGGCCAACGCAAAACAACACACAACAGAACACCACAAGGGGAGCGATACGATGGATCCGGCAAAACTGATGTTTCGCGATGGCCTGATGCAGGGTGAGCGGATTCTGGTCACGGGAGGCGGCACGGGCCTCGGCAAGGAAATGGCTGAGGCCTTCCTGAAGCTCGGAGCCGAGGTGATCATCCTGGGCCGTCGCGGCGGGGTACTGGAGGAGACGGCGGCGGAGCTGACCGGGCGCCATGGGGGCACCGTGGTGCCGCTCGCCTGCGACATCCGCTCGGCCGAGGCGATTGCCGAGGCGGTGGGGGCAGTGTGGGCTGGTGGGCCGCTGACAGGCCTGGTCAACAACGCGGCGGGCAATTTCATCTCCCGCACCCAGGATCTCAGCCCGCGCGGGTTCGACGCTATCGCCAACATCGTGTTTCGCGGCACCTTCTATATGACGCTGGAAGTCGGCAAGCGCTGGATCGCCGAAGGGCGGCCCGGCAATGTAGTCAATATCCTCACCACCTGGGTGTGGAATGGCTCGCCGTTCGTGGTGCCCTCCGCCATGTCCAAGTCCGGCGTGCGGGCGATGGCGGAGAGCCTGGCGGTGGAGTGGGGCAGCTACGGCATCCGCTTCAACAACATCGCCCCCGGCCCCTTCCCGACCAAGGGAATGAGCGAACGATTGTCCCCCGGCGGCGGGATGGAAAATGCCGAACGCCAGACCAATCCGCTCGGTCGCGTCGGCGAGATGACAGAGCTGTGCAATCTCGCCGTGTTCCTGATGGGCCCCGGCGCCCACTATGTGAACGGCCAGACCATCGCCATCGACGGCGCCATGTACCAGGCCACCGGCGGCAACTTCTCGGCCCTGCGTGCCTGGACGGACGAGCAATGGGATATGGCCAAAGCCATGATCAAAGCCACCAACGACAAGGACAAGGCCGCCCGCACGGTGTAAGTCCGCTCCGCTTGGCGCACCGGCGAGCCGGTGCGCCAAGCAGACAGGCCGCTGCTTGGTCACGCCCCGATCTTGCCGCCATTTCTGAAGGTCAGCCCTCGCCTGAGATGGGTGGCCAATATGAGCAGTGCAGTCACAACGACCACAACAGGGGCAAATTCGCCAGTCACACCGGCAGAGGTTGGGATGTAGAGAGGCGGAATCAGATAAGCAGTGGCACCGAGCAGGCCAACCGCAACGCGCGAGGGAAACAAAGCCCAGCACACCGATATCATGACGATGATAACTGAAATGAATGCGTCATTCAGACGCGCGATTTCCCGAGAAACATACCAAGCATAGCGGAATTCGAAAAAGAACCAAAGCAAAAACAGCGAGAGTGCTCCGACAAGCCCGAAAACAATCCAGCGCCGCAGCTTCATCACCGTTCTCTCCCAATAATCTCAAAATGATTCTCGGTCCAAACTTCATCGACCCTCTCGCGCCAAGCAACACCGAGAATAGGATCCTGCCGCCACGCCTCGCCCTCTCCGTAGCTCCGCAACGCAATCATCCCGTCTGAACCGATCTCACCGAAGCGCATCACGAAACCTTCATGAAGGGCGTGTTCCCCCCTTATTGTGTAGTTTACCACTATATCTGTAAACTTAGAAGGGTCGGGCGACTGGATCAGGTACGATCTTACAAAGTTAGTGTTGTCCGTTGTCGGAATATTGCCCACATCATTCCGTGTTCCTGTTCCGCTGGCTGGACGATCATTGCCAGGTGTCGGGTTGTCTCGAAGACCTCGCCCAAGGCTCGCAGCTGCGTCTGATCCACGCATCCCTGTCGGGGTCCTCACGTCATAGACGTGAAACGAAAGGTCTCCCCGATCAAATCCATCGGCACCCACGTTGTTGGGCAGATGTACGCGTGGAACACTTCGGTCCTCTGGTTCGATATGAATCCGATTCCCCCGCACGACCGACTTCAAGCCACTGGGATCGGTGGCATTCCCCGGATCGTTCCCGACATAGGCGTAGAGGTTCATCTGATCTTGGTAGCCGATAGGGTCGGTCTGCATGAAGCGACCGATGCGCGGATTATAGGCGCGGGCTTTGTAGTGGTAGAGCTGTGCGCCCGGAAGGGTAGCCTGCCCGGTATAGCGGAAACGCGCACCGCCCCAGCCAGTGACCACATCTGGCTCGCCATATGGACCATAGCTCATGGGAGCTGCCATGATCGCCCCCGCCGCATCGCAGACCGCAATGATCGAGCCTTGATGATCGCCATAAAGCCAGCGACGGTCGCCCAGTCCACCACCAGCCGGTCTCCGTCATACAGGTAACCCGTCACCACACCGCCCGTGCTCGTCTGTAGCGGGCGCCTGTTGAAGCGCATTGACGTAGAGGCTGATGGCTGTTGCCAGCGACATCGACTGCGACTCCGAGAGCCGATAGAATTCTCATCGCGGTCAAAATCATCGACCTACCTTCGACTCTCCTTTATGGAGCGAGTAAGGCGCATTATAGTGTATAACATGGAGAATGTGAAAGCAGTCAGTAGAGTTCCATAAATTATCATTGGCAGTATAGGGTCGCCGAATGGAACGCGAAATATAAAATTCGAGTTTATAAAAATTGATGATATCGCACATAGAATCATCCTAGATTTTTCGCCCTTCACGAAAGCAATCCCCGGCGATACAATAATCATTATAAATGCAATTGCCCAAATTGCAGTAGGGCCATATAGCAGCGAGACGAATGCAGCCGCAGATGCAAGTAGCATCGCGAGAATGATTCCAAACAGCTTGAGCAATATCATTAGGGCCTCGCACCACGTGTAGAATTGTAAATGCCGAGCCTGATGTCGCCCTCGATCTTCTGCCGGAACACCGCTCCACCAAGCGCGCTTCCCGGCCCCTGCTGTATAAATGCGTTTCCTTCACCCACTACAAAGACAGTGGTTGAATGATCTCCTGGGACGATGGCTTGCGCTACATACCCAGGATTGAGAATGTGTTGGCCCGGAATTGTGACGTTAACGACAACAGTGTTCCCATTAGAATCTCGCGTCACATAGGAAATTACATTATCAGTATTTGGAAACGGACTAATACCTGCATCGTTTTTGACCCCTGCGGCAGTTGCCGGTGAGTCATTTCCTGGAGTTGGATTGTCGATCACTGCCTGGGTAATGCTTTCACCGACTTTGCCACTTGATGGGGTTGATGCCCTAGCAGTGTACAGGTGATATCCCTCCTCATTGGGTCCAATGTATCCCGGATTGTGCTCCGCAGGTATCGTGAAAGTCCCTATGTCATCCCCTGGGGGATCGCATAGGGCGCTTCCACCATTTTGCTCTACGCACTCCAGCCCCGTCGGATCCACCGCGTTAATCGGATCATTCCCCACATAGGCATAGAGATTCATCTGATCCTGGTAGCCGATGGGGTCGGTCTGCATGAAGCGACCGATGCGCGGATTATAGGCGCGGGCTTTGTAGTGGTAGAGCTGTGCGCCCGGCAGGGTAGCCTGCCCGGTGTAGCGGAAACGCGCACCGCCCCAGCCGGTGACTACATCTGGCTCGCCATATGGACCATAGCTCATAGGGGCTCCCATGATAGCACCCGCCGCATCGCAGACCGCTATGATAGAACCTTGATGGTCGGCAACAAACCAGCGCCGGTCGCCGAGTCCGCTGCCTTCATACCAGACAAGCGGATCATCCAAGCCGGGGCCATGCACATAACGCCGCGCCAACCCGCCGGCGACATACTCCGCCACAAGTTGGTCTCCATCATACAGGTAACGCGTTACTACACCGCCCGTACTCGTTTGCAGCAAGCGCCCGTTAGGGTCGTACTCAACTGCCAGGCTGATGGACCCAGAGCCGGAGATCAACCTGTTCTCAAGGTCGTATGTAAAGCCGCGTACCGCATCGCTCGTCGTGTTGCCGCGTGGGTCATGTTGGAATGCTGCACCGGCCACTGTGCCAATACGATTGTGCCCATCTCGGCTATAGGCATGTGTGAAGTCCGTCGTGGCCCAGCGGTAGGCGGGATTGGATCGCGTCAGGTTGGTGACCTGGTTCACAGGGTTGTAGGCGAGCGACTGAACCATGTCATGGCCAGTACCCGCCAGGTCGGTCTGATGCGAGACCAGCCTCGACGCGGAATCATATCCATATACAGTTGTCGTGTTGTTGCCCCGGCTCATCGCGGCCAAACGACCAGCACTATCGTACGAATACCCGATCAGTCGACCGAGCCCAGCCATAGCTCCGTTTTCTCGTATTTCGTGAGGCAAACCTGCTGCATCATAAGTATAGTTAATAGTGTTTCCGTCTGGGAATGTGAGGCCGATGCGACTGCCGGCTGCGTTGTAGGTCGACGTGAGGGTAAGGCCAAAACTGGACTCGGAAACGACATTGCCTAGACCGTCATAAGCGAAGCCAAGCCCTGGTCCGCCGGGATAATCGAACTGGGCGGCTGTCTTGCGGCTCAAGAGGTCATAGGATGTATATACGTCATGCGTTGGCCCGTCATAGTCTCGCGACACCTCCCGGTTTAGAGCATCGAACGCGTAGCGGACCCGCTGTGCATCCCGTTTGCGGACTTCCGTTCGGTTGCCCGCTTGATCATACTGATAGGCCTCGTAGTCATTGCCGTTGGAGCTTCCAGTACCAACCGCCAAGCTTGGAAAGCTGGTCCGGATCACTCGGTCAAAACCGTCGTACGTAAAATCGGTTCGATTATTGTTTGCATCGCTCACCCATGCCACTTTGCCATTCGGCGTGTAACCAATTGTCTTGTATGTCTGGAACAGCGGTGTACCCAGCCCTCGTTGCTCGCCCGTTACCTGGTCCGCAGCATCATAGAGGTTGCGAGATATCCGATCTGGACCAAAGCCAGCGCCCGCTGACTGCTGACACGCGTCGTTATGAAGCGAACCGAATACCGCTGGATTCATGCGCTGTGCGGTGCAAACCAGCCTTCCTTTTGCATCGTAGGAGAACTGAACCACCCCGGAAGGTGTTGTTGTCCGAATTCGAAGTCCGCGAGGATCGTATTGGTGCTGAACAGTCAAGTGAGCGACAAAGCCGCTTCCATTGGAATCCGTCACAGTGCCAGTCCGCTCTGTGACAAGATTTCCCAAGATATCATATGTCTTCATTTGGGCAATCGCCAGCCGCGGCCCGCTGCCGTCTGGATCCGGCCCAAACACCAAAACGGGCCTTCGAAGAGAATCCCAATAAGTCGTACTGATATCCGAGACATCGGTCCTTGGGCCATCGGATCGAGTCATATTGCCAACTGGATCGTACTCAGACGTCGTTGTGGCGTTCACTCCAGGCCCGCTTACAGTAGTTGATAGTGGTAGCAAGTTGTTTGGGCTTGATTGAGGCCCATAGCCGATGGATCGCACAACGCTGTCGCCGCTGCCACATGGAGCGGTGTTGATACAGTCAGTCTGCGATATAAGCATAGACACCGGTGACGCCGATACCGGAGCCCCGCCCTGGTGTGTCGGAAAGACAGCGCTGAGGTTCGCATAAGTATACGTCGTCAGCGGGCATTTACCGGGGCCTAACGCACAGTATAGCTGGTCATTTGAACCGCTCAATCCAAATTCTGCTGTCAGCAAGTCTCCCGTTGCTGTTGACCAAGTGTATCTGCTGACAAAGCCACGACTGTTTCTGATTAAAACTGGCCGGTCGCAGGGCCAATATAGCGGGCAGTCGCCTGTCTTATCGCGTAGATACTCAATATTTATAGTGTCAACGGGAAGATTCGATCCGGGCTTCGGTATCCTCTTAATCAAATTAACGCTGTTTGAAACAACTTCGTATTCGAATTGCTCCTTGTTTCCGTCTGGATATTCTATTTCATATATATTATCATAGATGTATTCATAATCTGTTGATCGACCAAGGCCGTCAGTATAACGAGTGACCAGAAGCCGTACGTTTCGATGTCCGTAGCGAGCATTCCACGCTTGTGTGCTGCCGTCAGGCGCAGTCTGCACGAGACCGAAGTAGGATGGTGAGTTTGGATCCAGGTCCCTTGAGTAAGACCATGTGCCAGCACTGTTGGTCAGCGATGTCAGGCCGGGTATCCAGCCAGTTCGATGACACCCTGAGGGATTGCCGCACCCCACCGCGCTCCAGCTGTAGCTTGTTGTCGAGCCGCCAGCGTCAATTCGCTCAGAGATCACTGGCATATGTCTGTCAAACTGAACGTAATTGTAGTTCGTAGTGCCACCGCCACTGTCAGTAACGGACGTGATCCGCAGCAGAAAACTGCTGATGGTCGGAGTGATTGGGTCATACGTCCAAGAAAGCTTCGGCCAGTTTTGGGAGAGAGTAGGGCAGCTAGAGGCCTGGGGTGAACAAGGATCAACACGCATATTGAAAAGAGTAGCGCTTCCGCTGACTAACCGCCCCAAATAGTCTCTTTGATAATGGAATCGCAATTGATATCCCAAATTGCTTGTAACTGATCTTATATGCGTATGTCGATCATGTGGATGGGCGGTGGGGTCATAATAATAGTCTAATCTTTCACCGCTTCTCTTTAATATATATTTAATGCGCCCTCGAGTCGGAGAATTTGTGTCGCAATGAACGTCTTCAAAATGCACGATAGTTCCATCACGTTTATGAATTTCGCAATATCCAGTTGCTCCAAATGTTTCAGAGCCACGGTCTCCGACCCAACTTTCGATCAATTCACTTTTTCCTCGGTCGTTTACAATAATAACACCCGTTTCCTGGACTTCGTTTGCTCCGGATATCCAGCCGTCGAGCCCGTTATTGGGGCTCCAGCCCTGGCCACCAGAGGAATAGGCCAATGTGTAGCTCATGCCACTATTGGGTGTACCGATTGAGATCGTATGTCCCAATGTTAGCTCTGGCAAATGTGACTTCGGCATGAGGCCTAGTGGATTCGCAGCCACCGCCATGTTGACGCCAAACTGATCGAGTGCAGTCGGCTCGATAGGCTTGTCCGAGAGACCGGAAGCACCGCCCTGCTGAGCAACGCTGATGGATCCAGACTGGACCAATCCCAGGATGAGAATTGCAAGCAGCCCAAACAGCCTCAACAAGCGAGCTTTCATGAGGTCCTCCCAATTTCAATCACATGTTGCGGACAGCAACACTCGTTGGCCCTGCTGGCAGACAAAGGTTGCTGACCCGGACCAGATGAACCGGCCTGGGTCGATGATGGTCTGGGTGCTGCCATGAGCAATCTCCGGTATGTAGCTCTCGCCGGATGTGCACCACTTCCCATTCACGATCCAGGTTACAGGATCGTCATTCAGTGCCGGACACGGCGTCCCGCTTCCGTTGCCACTCGCAGCGACCGACAGTCTGTTGCCAGCCGCATCATAGCTGAACGACATCTGGCTTGAATCTTCCTGCACGACCCCAACCAAGCGGCCAAGTGAGTCATAACTGAACGTCTGCGAGCGCGCTGCAGCTGTAAAAGTACCGACCGCCACAAGCACTGCAAAAAATAAACGCCATGCGGTCATGGAATCTACTCCTTGGCCGAGCTGGATTTTGAAGCAGCTGACCGTGCCTTCGCGCTAATGAAGGCGGGAGCATACTCATATGAACTTGCTAAGCACCGGTCTGCGAATGCAATCAGTCGGGTTGAACGGACACTAAAGCGTTCTTTAAATCGTTGTCTTTCAACTCGCTTAATAAAGTTATGGTCTTGTCCAACGGGGCTCAGATCGGTGCCCAGTTCAAGAAGAGTTGGGCTCGCTCTTCGAAAATCACTTGTATTCAGGATTGCTGGACCCAATTGCACGCGCAACCCGCTTTCAGGTGTAAGTGCGGCCAGCCGCTCAAAGGCTATACCGCATCGAAGAAAATAGTTCGCGGTCGCTTCATCCTTCTGGAGTACCCGAGCCCCATTCGCAATTGGTCTAAGGCCTGGTTCAGCAAGAGGGTCTTGTGACAGAAGAGATATGGCAAGTCCGCTGGCGAGGGCCGCTACAGCCATTGCGCCCCCAAAGATTGTAGCCTTGTTATCCATGAGTCCTCGCATGGGTCCCGGAAAGACAGCTGAAGCCCTCAGTCTGAGCATTGCGACAGGTTGAGGAGTGCAAGTTGAGGATACAAGGTAATCACATAGGCATGAAAGATTTTTGATGGTAGCTGCTAGTTCGACCGCGCTCTAACCGCATGCGCAGCCGTCGTGCGCGGGGCAGTCGAGCGCACTGCGCAGTGAAGGCCCGTTAGCTGGGCGCTTGGAGCGGCAGTGCCAGTGGGGCGCTGATCCAGCCGCCGGGGGCGTCGCGGAGGAGTGCGACGAGTTCGGGTTGTTTGTGGACGCCGGTCTTGGCGAAGATGCCCTTGAGCAGGAAGCGGGCGGCGTTGACCGAGACGCCGAACGAGCGGGCATAGGCTTCCAATGTGTCCCCGCGCGCCAGCATGACGGCCAGGCGCGCTTCGGTAGGGGTGAGGTCGAACCAGGTGCGATAGCGGTCCAGCTGGTCATGGTTGATGGCCACATCCCGCCGGTTCGCCACAAGCAGAACCCGCCCGCCCCGGATCGGACCGGCCAGCGTCTCGGCAACCGGCTGATTCAGACGCATGGCGAGCACCTGCAGCCCGTCGGCACCTTCGGTGGCGAGCTTGAGGGCGATGGATGGCGCGGCGGTGTGTCCCGTTGCCAGCGCAGCCAGCTCCTTGTGTGCCTGCGCGTCGGTCAGGCGCAGCCGCCCGCTGCGCACCTCGCCATAGCCGGCGTTCACCAGCAGCTGGCCATCGTCATTGGCAAACTGGATGTCCAGCTCCTCACCCAGGATCACGGTCGCACAGGGTGCGCGCTGCAGGACCGCTTCGGCATTGGCGGCACGCAAGTCGGCCTCGCCCAGGCGACGGCTGATCCGTGTGGCGCGCTGGATGTGCGGCAGATAGCGGCGCACGGCAGCCAGCAGCCCTTCGATCTGCCTGGTGTCCGGCCCTGGCAGCACCAGGCCCAACCGGTCCGGCCCGGACCGGTCCACCGAGGCAATGATCGCCATCTCGAGCCCCCAGTTGGCCAGGAACTGGCTGTAGAGCGGCGAGGACTTCAGCTGCTCGCGCGGGGTCAGATCGTCTGAGAGAACCACTTGCCCGGTGGGCAGCGCATGGGCCGCAAGGCTCCAGGCAAACCGCCCGGTGAAGGCCTGCAGATAGGCGGTGCGGGCAAAGTCATTCACGCCGTGGGTTCCGACAAAGCGCCCGGTCGGCGGGCTGAGCCGCTCCCAGATCAGGAACGCCACATCCCAGCCCACCGGTGAGACCGAGCGGTTGACGAGGCTGGTCATCGCCGCATTCCAGTGCGCCGGATTGACCGCAGCTTCGTAGATATCGTGCAGCGTCTGATCGAACTCATCGAGGGACAGCGTCTTCGATGGCGTCATGGAGCAGCTCTCGGACAGGGTGGGCTTGTTGCGGCCCGCATTCGCCCGGACCGGCAAAACTCCTACCCATTCAGGTAGTGCGCCGCACAGCGCGGGGCGCATAATTCAACGGACTGGGGAGAAGTCAACCATGAACGCACCAGCGACCGGGCCTTCGCGCACCCTTCTGGTTATCTGCGCCGCGCTTCTCGCCAGTGCCTGCGGCAGCCCGGCGCCTGTGGAAGCCGGTCCTGCCGCTGCACAACCTGCTGCTGCCGCGCCAGTGGCAGCCAGCACACCAGCGCTCGTTCAGAGCGTGGAAAAGTCGGCGCTGGAGGCGCCGTGCTTCCTGAGCGAGGCTGAAGCGACCTCGATAGCCGGTGTGCAGGTGGGCCCCGGCAAGCCCAATACCGGCCTTCTTGCCTCCGATGGCATGGCCAGCTGCCGCTATGAGGGCCAGGGCAATACGCTCGTCATCAACCTCACCTGGATCGATCCGGCGCGATTGGCGGCATGGAAGGCCTATTTCGACCAGCCACTGGCCGGGCAGATGATCCCCCTGCCAGGCGATCCCGACGGCGCAAAGATCCAGGTTCAAGAGGGGATCGGCGGCGCGCTCCACTACATCCGCCAGAACGTGCAGGTCGAAGTGCGCCCCATGACCTGGACCGGCACGCCCGCCGAAACCTGGACAGACCGCCTCGGGAGCGCCCGCCGTTTCCCGTAGTCCGCAGCGCATGGCGGGTCACTCCGTGCCACCCGGCACCGCATCAAGAGGCCGTGCGCACCTGGATCAACGGGGAGCGCTGAAAGCGGGGATTGGCTGCCCGTCTCTCCCCGGTCGTCAAAACCGGTGTCTGATAGGGGCATGCACCCGTTGCTTGTGTCCTATCGTCTGATGCTGCGGCTTGTGGCCGAGCTGATTGCCCATGTGCGGGGTGATGCGCGGCTCGGCGGTGGGACTTTGGGGCAGCGGACGGAGGTGGCGGCGCGGGCGATGGCGCGGCGGCTCAAGGCGGGAGTGCGGATGGTGGAGGCTTACTTGCGCCGCGTCATCATCATGATGGCGCTGGAGCTGGAGCCGACGCTGGTCGAGGCCCGCAGGCCGATGCCGGACCGGCCGGTCCGGCGCCCGTCCTTCTATCAGCCGATCCGCTTCAAGGTGCTCGACGAGAGCTATTCGGCGTTCACGGGCGCAGTGAATGGCAGGCTGGAGGCGGCGCGCCTCGCCCGCCGCCATCGCCGCCATCGCAGCAAGCGCCCGGTCAATCTGGGCAGGCTGCATCACCGGCTGGATCTCCTGGCAAAGATCGCGGCCAACCCGCTGGGGCACGCGAGGCGGTTTGCCTGGACGCTGGCCCGGTGGCGGGAGGGGGTGATCATCGCGCCGGACCTGCATTACAAGCCGCCGGGCTATCTCAGACGCTACTGGAACACCGAGCCCTCCTTGACCTTCGACCTGATGGGCTACGAGATCCTGCAACTCAGCAAGGCGCGACCTCCGCCGAAGGAGCCTGTCCGCACCCGGGGCCCACGCGTCACTGTGCTCGACTGGTGAGGGCGCAGCGCGCAGCCTTTGCTCCTGAGGTGGGCGGGGACCGGGGTGCATCAACCTTGATGACGCGGCCTTTTTCATGTCAGACTGCAGACCCATGGCCACGACAGGCCGCTGTCACCACGCTCCAGGAGCCCAGCCCGTGCCCACCCGTCACATCATTGCCGCCGTGGCCGCCGCCTCTGTCATCCTGGCCTCGTGCGCATCGAGTGCGCAGTCCCGCCGCCAGCCGCAGCCTGCCGTGACTGACCGCGAGCGGGCACAGGCCGCGCAGCAGCATCCGCAGATCCTGGCCGAATTTGGCGGCGCAGTGGAAGGCCCGCTGGCGACCTATGTGGCCGGGGTTGGCAACCGGATCGCGGATGTTGCCGGGCTGAGCGGGCGGTGCACCTTTACCGTGGTCAATACCGACGTGGTCAATGCGTTCGCGGTTCCCGGCTGCTACATCTATGTGACGCGCGGCATCCTCTCGATGATGAACTCGGAGGACGAGCTGGCGGCGGTGCTCGGCCATGAAGTCGGCCATATCAACGGGCGCCATTCGGCCGGGCGCCAGCAGACCCAGCTGCTGGGCACCGGCCTTGCGATCCTGGCCGGGGTGCTGACCCGCTCGGGCGATGTCTTCCAGGCGGCGGCACAGGCTGCCCAGCTCTACACGCTCCGCTATTCGCGCGAGCAGGAGATCCAGTCGGACGATCTCGGTCTCGAATATCTCGCGCGCTCGGGCTACAACCTCTATGCGCTGGCCGATACGATGACCGCGCTTGGCACCGCCGAGGCGCTGGACCGGCAGGTCAATGACCGGGCGCCGAATGCCATTCCAAGCTGGGCGCGCAGTCATCCGGTCTCTTCCGATCGTGCCGCCCGGGCCACGCGCGGCGCCGCCGCCACGGGGGCAACCCGGACCTCGCCCGCAGAGAAGATCGCGCCGTTCCTGGGCAGCGTAAACGGCATGCTGGTCGGCGACGATCCGCAGCAGGGCTTTGTGGACGGGCGGACGTTCTCGCACCCGACCCTGAAACTCGCCTTCGAGGCGCCGCAGGGCTTCACCCTGCAGAATACGGCGCGGGCGGTGAATGTGGCCGGCAGCAATGTGCGGGCGCAGTTTTCCGGTGGGGCCCAGCTCGGCGGGGGCAACACGCTGGATGGCTATGTCGGCACTGTGATGCGCGGCATTCTTGGCCAGGCGCAGGCCCAGGTCGGCCAGCCGGAGCAGACAACCGTCAACGGGCTGCCCGCCGTCACGCTGCTGGCGCGGGCACGGACGTCACAGGGGCAGGTCGCGGAAGTGATGGTGGTGGGCTATGACGTGCGCGGGCGCGCCTATCATTTTGCGGCTACCGGGCCGGTGAACGGGCTTGGGCCGGTGATCCCGCTGTTGCGGTCGGTCCGGGGGCTGAGCGATCAGGAGGCGGGCGCGCTTCGGGCGCGGGAGTTGCAGGTCGTCACGGTCGGGCGCGGGGATACGGTGGCGAGCCTTGCGTCCCGCATGGCCTACAATACCTTCCAGACCGAGCGGTTCCTGGCCCTCAATGCCCTGCCGGCCAACGTTGTACTCACCCCTGGCCAGCAGGTGAAGATCGTGCGCTATCGCAGCGCGAGTGCCTCGCTCGCGCCCGCTTCAGGCCCTGGCGTGCCGCGTCTGGCGCTGGAACCGGGGCACAGTGTTCTGGCGCGGATCGCGCACCATGATCATGCCGACCACGCGCCGTCGGGCAAGGTCCAAGCGGCCCACAGCCACGCCGATCACCATCATCACGACCACGAAGCAGGCCACGACCACGCAGCCCATTGAGCCCAGCTCAAACGAGCCAGGCTGCCAGCACCGGCAGCACGTCCTCATCCTGCGCCACAAGCCGGTGGCCAAGCCCGTCGACACTGTGGAAGCGTGCCCCGGGCCAGACAGAAGCGCACCGCTCGGCTTCGTCATGCGGACATTGCGGGTCGTCCTGCGAGTGCACGAACAGCGCCGGCACAGAGAGGCGCGGGGCGAGGGCGGACAGGTCGAACCAGTCAGTCCGGCGCACAATGGCTGCTTCCACAAGCGGCTCCGGAACTCCGTGCTTGAGCGCCTGCCTGCGAAACTGGCCGGATTGCTCCACGGGCGGGGCAATCAGCGCCACACGGTCCAGCGCAAGGCCATCGGCCAGTGCTGTCGCAAGGCCCGCTCCACCAAACGAATGCGTACAGGCACAATCCACTGGTCCAAGCACATCGGCCACAGCCGCAATCGCCGCCGCCACACGCTCCTGCGAGCATCCCTCTCCGGGCGAGTGTCCATGGCCGGGCAGATCGAATGCCACAACGGCGCGGCCCGCCCCGGTCAGAAGCCCAATCAAGGGGGTCCACAGGCTGGTGTCGTCTTCCCAGCCATGCACCAGAAGCACAGCCGGTCCGTCTCCCAGGCGCCAGGCTGCCACGTTGTCGCCCGCAGCCGTGGCGATCATCTGCGGCGGCTGGTCCGCCAGCCACTCGCTGACACGCGGGACTGCCCTGCGGCGGATCTTTCCCACCTGGCTGAGAAGCCCGTCGGCCTGGTCCAGAAGCGCCTGGTCCAAGGCGGTCACAGCCCCGGATCGAAGCTGGCGACATCGAACACCTGGTCCATTGATTCCGAGGGCTTGTCGCAGCAGCCACCGGCAGGCTTGGCCGGAACACCCGCCACAGTACAGCGCGGCGGCACGGCATGCAGCACGACCGATCCGGACGCGACCCGCGCCCCATCGCCCACAGTGATATTGCCCAGAACCTTCGCGCCCGCACCGATCAGCACGCCATTGCCGATCTTCGGATGCCGGTCCCCGCCCGCCTTGCCGGTGCCGCCCAGCGTCACCGAATGCAGCAGCGACACATCATTGCCCACCACCGCGGTCTCGCCGATCACCACGCCGGTCGCATGGTCCACCATGATGCCCCGGCCGATGCGGGCGGCTGGGTGGATATCGACCGCAAACAGCTCCGACACCCGGCTCTGCACATGCAGGGCCAGCATGGTCCGCCCCCGCTGCCACAGGGCATGGGCCACCCGGTGGGCCTGGATCGCGGCAAAGCCCTTGAAGTACAACAGCGGCTGCAGAAAGGACTGGCAGGCAGGGTCGCGGGTACGCACGGCCTGCATGTCTGCGGCGGCCATCTCCACAATCCCCGGCTCTGCCGCATACACATCGGCGCAGACGGCCTGCAGCTGCAGGGCATTCATATCCGCCCCCCCAAGCTTCTGTGCGAGATTGTACGCCAGCGCCTCGGCAAGGCTGCGATGGTTGAGGACAGAGGCATGCAGGAAGCTCGCCAATACCGGCTCGGCCAGCGCGGCGGCTTCGGCTTCCTGGCGCAGGGTAGTCCAGACCGGCAGCGGATGGCCGGCATCCACGACTTCCAGATGCGGCTTGGCCGCACCGGATGCGGTGATAAACGTGGGACTGGGCATGGGAGCAGTCTCCAGAACGAAAAGGGCCGGGCTTCCCGGTCAGCTGCGCACAAGCATCGCCTGTGCCAGCGCCTCTGGCAAGCGCCCTTCTTGTGCCAGGTGCCAGGCGCGCAGCACCGCCACGACTGTCAGGCTGTCACGAACAGCACCGCGATCAACGCCTGCAAGCAGGTCCAGGAAGTGCACATCGCGTCGGTGCAGCACTTCGGTGCCCTCCGGAGCAGCCTCTCCGGCTTCCAGATCATGGGCGAGAAACACGACCGCTTCTTCGTCCGTCACCGAATTGGAGATGTCGAATGTGATCAGTGGCAGCCAATGCCGGGCAACATAGCCGGTCTCTTCCAGAAGCTCGCGCTGGGCCGCGTCCAGCGCCGTTTCCCCCTTTGGCCCGCCGCCTTCGGGGATTTCCCAGCTGTAGCGCTCCAATGGCACCCGCCACTGCCCCACCAGAGGAACGCGCCCATCGGCCAGCACCGGCAGGACACCGACAGCAAGATTGGCGAAGCGGACAACGCCATAAACGCCCGTCTGTCCGTCCGGGCGGATCACGTCGCGGTGTTCCACGGCGATCCAGGGATTCTGGTACGCTATGTGGCTGGCCGTGACGGTGAAGGGGTTGCCAGCACCGGCTGGGGGATCGAACAGGGCATCAGTCATGGCGCTGGCCTCTATCAGCCCTGGCGGCTTGTACCAATGGCGGCTCGCGCCGGCCGCCACCTATCGTGCAAGCGCGGCGACTGCCAGCAGCGCATCGGCCATGATTTGCGGATGGGTCAGCATGCCGTCGCGAGGGGTGGGCACATCCATCCAGTGCCAGCCGGGGCCGCGCGCCGGGCTCCACATCGCTTCGGACGAGGGGCGGAAGGCCTGGGCGGTGGTGTGGATATAGCTGCGCGGGCGGTCTTCCCATCCGCCATTGGCGAAGCTGACAGGTTCGGTCCATTGCCGCGCCGGGTGCCACGTGAGGCGTCGGCGCAGCAGGGCTGTGTTGGCGGCATCCTCAGCCGGAACCAGCATCTCCAGCGGATAGAAATCGAAGAAGTCCATCTTGTAGCCATCCCCGAAGCGCGCCTGCCGCTCCAGCCACCAGCCAGGCCAGCTGCCATCAGCCCCTGGCATCACCCAGGCCGGACGCGCGCGGGTTGGCACGAACGCATCATAGAAGACTACCCGCGCAATCCGCGGACCGAGCGCATCTGCTACGCCGGTAATGGTCAGTCCGCCAAAGGAATGGCCGACCAGCACCACGTCCTCCAGCTCCTCGGCCTCGATGGCGCCGACCACATCACGCACATGAACAGTCAGGCCCACATCAGGCCCGATCAGATGCGCGCGCTCGCCGCAGCCCGTGGCTGTCGGCGTAATCACCCGGTGCCCGCCCGCCTCCAGCAGGTCTGCCACCCGCCGCCAGACCCAGCCCCCATGCCAGGTGCCATGGACAAGACAGAAGGTGTGCCGGGTACGGCCGGACAGGCTGCGACGCGTGGCTGTCATGATGTTCTCCCGCCTTGCAATCTGCCGTGCGTATCGCCAGTTTCCAGCCCGCTTGTGCAGAGGGCACCATCAACCGGCAGCCCCATGCCAGAAGCCGGCTTAGCTCAGCAGGTAGAGCGCCCGATTTGTAATCGGATGGTCGTCGGTTCGATTCCGGCAGCCGGCACCACTTCTTTTGTCTCACGCGGGGTCTTTTCTGTCTCACGCGCCGAAGGCGCTCCGACGGGGCGCGGCACGCGCCGCGACGCCCAGTCGGGCTTGCAGACCCGTGCCGGGTCCGGGGTGGTTTTGATCGAGTGCGTCGGCTTTGTGTTATTGAGCAGGGCAGTCGCCGACGCGTTCGCTGGTTATGGTCATGCCGATCTTGACTTTGCCGCCGGGGATGTTGCTGTCGGTGACTTCGCTCGAGACGGTCATGGCAACTTTGGTCGGCTCGTAGGTGCCTTCCATCTTCAGGACGCCGCCTGCAAGGCCGGTTCCGCCGCAGGTCAGGGTCCCGCTCATCTTCCCGCCGGACTGGGTATAGTCCGCCATCTGGCAGGTGCCGCGCTGCATGCGCCCGGAATGCTCCTTCACACCGGCCCTGGCCTGTTCGGCGGTCATGCAGCTGTCCATCGGTTCGGCACTGGCCATCGCCGAGCGCATCGCCCCGGCCACTTCCGCAGGTGCGCCAGGGATCACGAACTCGGTCACTTCCATCGAACTGCGCCACAGGCCGGGCACCAGTTCGCCATCACTCCCGCCGCTGGGGGCGGCAGAAGCGGTCGCGGCCTGCGGCGCTGCGGAGGCTTCAGGGCTGTCCTTGGCCGCCTCGCCGGAGCCACCGCAAGCTCCAGCCAGGAGAAGGACAGGTACACAGATCCAGCTCGCACGCATCATCACACTCCCGGTTCACGCAGATGCGATCTTGCGCGCTTGCGGGCCCTGCGTCCAGCCCGATCCGGGCCTGTCTGCTCAATAGCGGACCCAGATCGCCACCACCGGGCCAGAGACTGCCGGGGCATCGGCACCGCGCATGCCCGGCTGCTGGCGCACCGGCCCGGCCACCCGCCAGCCCTGCTCGATCCCGATCCGCTCGGTCAGGGGCACCACGCGGCTGGCCTGAAAGGTCACCGACGGCTCACCGCACCCGGCACCGCTCGACCAGGCTTTGAGGATGGTGATCGCTCCATCAGCATGATTGCGTCCGGCGGCAGCGGCCCAGCGGGGAGGAGCGCGCCAGCCAAGCGGCCCGGGGCAGCCGCGCACGCTGGCCGAGAGGTCAAGCCAGTAGCCGCCCCCGAAATTGCGCCCGACCGCAACGCGGGTATCGACGGTTGTGTAATGGTCCTCCCGACGCGCCAGGTCCCGGCGCGGGTCCCACCACTGGGCCTCCACCACGCCCAGCTGGACAGCGCCAACCCAGCCACCATCTCCAAGCGCACGGCCATAGCGCAGGGCCGTCAGCCGCTCGAATCCGTCCACGCCCTCGCGCGGCACCTCGATCAAGGGGCTTGCAATCAGCGAGAACCCGCGTCCGAGCCCGCGCTCCAGATAGACTTCGACTTCTGGCTCCCCGGTTCCACCGCGCGGGGCGATACCGGTGATGGCCTGGGTCTGGCCCGATGGCTGGACCCAGGCTTCTGCTGTGGCTGGTGTGGTGGCGAGGCAGGCCGCAGCGCCTGCTGCCACGATCAGGTATTGAAGCCGGGCGACTGGCGGGTGAGCTTGCGCAGCAGGCCCGGCCAGGCAAGCGCCCCGCCCAGCTCCTTCATGAAGGCCGGGGCGGTCTGGCCGCGCACACGCTGTTCCATCGCCCCGTCGCACTCCAGAAGCTCCCCGCCGCCGGACTGCGCGTACACCTGCATCCGGCATGCCCGCTCTAGGTAGAACATCCGCATGAAGGCGCTTGCCGCGCTGTCTCCCACTGTAAGGGTGCCATGGTTGCGCAACAACATGAAGCTCTTGGTTCCAAGGTCGGCCACCAGACGCTCACGCTCGTCCAGCTCCAGCGCCACGCCCTCATAGTCATGGTAGGCAAGGTCCGCAGTACACGCCATGGCTGTCTGGGAAATCGGCAGAAGCCCACGCTTCTGGGCCGAGACGGCAACGCCCGCGTCGGTGTGGCAATGCAGGACGCAGACGGCATCCTCGCGCGCTGCATGGATCGCCGAGTGGATGGTGAAACCCGCCGGATTGATGAAATAGGGGGTCGGATCGACGATATTGCCATCCAGATCGACCTTTACCAGCGACGAGGCCGTGATCTCGTCAAACAGGAAGCCATAGGGGTTGATCAGGAAGTGGTGCTCCGGCCCCGGCAGGCGCAGGGAGATGTGCGTGAACACCATGTCGTCCCAGCCATAGAGCGCGATCAGCCGGTACAGCGCCGCACAATCAACCCGCGCGCGCCATTCGGCATCGTTCACACGGTCCCCATAGATCGGCGCGGCGGCAGCCATCAGGCCTGGCAGGGCAGCAGCAGCGGCCGCCGGGATCGGCTGGCCATCGGCAGGCGGTGGGGTCTGGGCATTCATGGCGGCTCCTCCCGGGTGATCGTGTCATCGCTGGGCGGTTTCCTGCCACAAACAGTGCAGGCTGAAAACCGGGCATGGAGCTGCCGCACTGTCGCGTCAGCCACCCGTCGACACGCATTGACGCCTTGCGGGGCAGGGCTAACAGTATCTCGATCAGCGGCCCGTCAGAGGTCGCAGAAGCGGGGGGAGCACACCATGCTGGAACCACTGGAACCGGGCGAATTCACCGTGATCGCCTCAGGCATAGATCGGCCCGAAGATGTGGTGGTGCTGGCGGATGGGCGGGTGTTTGCCGCTGATCATCAGTGTGCGGTGGCGGAAATCCATCCCGATGGGACCTTCACCCGTCTTGGCCCGCGCCGGGGCGCCCCCAATGGCATCAATGCCCTGCCGGACGGGCGGATCGTGATCGCCAATTTCGGCATCTATGACAGGGAGCCCGGCCCGCTGGAGCTGTTCGATCCGGTCACCGGCAGCCGCACAGTGCTGGTGGAGGCGGTGGAAGGCATCACGCTGACCAGTGCCAACTATCCGGTGATCGGCGCGGATGGCACGATCTGGTGCGCCAACTCCACTCTGGCGCCGAGCTGGCCCGAAGCGCTGGATGGGCGGGCCGATGGCTTCATCTTTGCTGTGCGCCCAGATGGCGCGGCGCGGATCGTGGCACGGGACCTGTGCTTTCCCAATGGCCTGGCGCTCAGCGCCGATGGCGCCTTCCTGTATTGCTGCCAGACCAGCGCCGGGAACGTCGTGCGCTTTCCGGTGTCGGATGGGCCGGATGGGCCAGTTCTGGGCGCGCCGGAAGTCTATGGACCCCAGCTCGGCCCGCTTCTGTCAGCTCCCATGGACCCCGCCAATCCCCCGGGCCCGGAGATCCTGTATCATCTGGGATATACAGATGGCTGCGGCTTCGATGTGGAGGGCAATTTGTGGGTCACGCTGCCGGCCGCCAACAAGATCGTAGCGATCACGCCGCAGCGCGAGGTGGTCACCATCGTCCACGACCCGGCAGGCACCGTGCTCAATCATCCTACCAATGTCAGCTGGGGCGGCGCGGACCTGCGCGACCTCTATGTCGGCTCGATCCGCGCCAGCTATGTGCTGAAGGCCGCGAGCCCCGTGCCCGGCCAGCCGCTCGTCCACCAGCGGCCGCATGCGCTGGAGTAGGCCAGCCTGATCGGGCGCAATCCAGGCCGGTGTATCCTAACCCCAACGCAAAACGGGCGCCCCTTTCGGGACGCCCGTTCACTGCAAGTGCGGCAATAGCCTTACTTGAGTTCGACCTTGGCGCCAGCCTTTTCGAGCTGTTCCTTGATCTTGTTGGCTTCGTCCTTCGACACGCCTTCCTTGACCGGCTTCGGCGCGGCTTCCACCAGGTCCTTGGCTTCCTTGAGGCCGAGGGCGGTGATGGCGCGGACTTCCTTGATCACTTCGATCTTCTTGTCGCCAGCGGCGGCCAGAACAACGGTGAACTCGGTTTGCTCTTCCACGGCAGCGGCCGGGGCAGCGGCGCCGCCAACGGCAGCCACGGCCACCGGAGCGGCGGCGGTGACGCCCCACTTGTCTTCCAGCAGCTTGGCCAGTTCAGCGGCTTCGATCACGGTCAGGGCGGACAGGTCGTCCACCAGCTTTTCAAGCTTCGACATGGTTTGGTTTCCTTACGGGTCTGGTTTGGTTTCACAAAACGCGGACGACGGACGTCACGCGGCATCCTTCTCGGCATAGGCCTTGACGACACGGGCGAGCTGGGCGGCGGGTGCCTGGATGACAGCGGCGAGCTTGGAGGCCGGAGCCTGCAGCACACCGATGAGCTTTCCACGCAATTCGTCCAGCGACGGCAGGGTGGCCAGCGTCTTGACGCCATCGGCGTCCAGCACATTGGCTCCCATGAAGCCCCCGGTCACAACGAGCTTGTCGTTGCCCTTGGCGAACTCGGCCACCGTCTTCGGGGCGACGGTCACGTCGTCCGAGTAGGCGATCACGGTCGGCCCCTTCAGCAGCGTGCCGGCGCCAGCGCCGTCATGCCCTTCCAGAGCAAGCTTCGCGAGGCGGTTCTTGACCACCTTCACGCCCGCACCGGCAGTGGCTGCCTTGATGCGGAGGTCCGTCAGTTCCGCGACGGTGAGGCCCGTGTAGTGTGCGAACACAACCACGGAGTTTGCGGCGAAGATGCCCTTGAGCTCTTCGACGACTTCGGCCTTTTCGGTCCGATCCATCGCGGTCTCCTCAGGTTCGATGGCGGGCCCATCCCGCCACCGGCTGCCCCGGCGCCCTTGCGGGCCACCAGAGCCGTACTGCCCGGGGACGGATGTCCTCCACCTCGTCGGCCTGCGCGCGGCAGAACCGGAGCCGGAAACCTTTCCATTCCCGTCTCACACGGGCCGGAGGGTGCCAAATCCCCCCTATCAAGCAGGACCCCGCAGAGCCCCGCGCCTGTGATCTCGGACAGGTGGCCGCCTTCGGAAGACGTCTTCCTCGGGCAGCCGTCACAGCGGCGGCGGATCAGGCCGCCGCTGGTATCTCGTAGGGCGCGGCGCTTACGCGGCCGACGCCAGAACCGACGCGGTCTCGACGCGCACGCCGGGGCCCATAGTCGAGGACAGCGCAACCTTCTTCAGGTAGGTGCCCTTGGCGCCCGTGGGCTTGGCCTTCATCAGCGCGTCCACCAGGGCGCGGGCATTCTCGGCCAGTGCTTCGGAGGTGAAGCTCGCCTTGCCGATCCCGGCATGGATGATCCCGGCCTTCTCGACCCGGAACTCCACCGCGCCGCCCTTGGAATCGGTCACGGCCTTCTTGACGTCCATGGTCACGGTGCCGACCTTCGGGTTCGGCATCAGGCCGCGCGGGCCCAGCACCTTGCCGAGGCGGCCCACCAGGGCCATCATGTCCGGCGTGGCGATCACGCGGTCATAGTCGAGCTTGCCGGCCTGCATGGATTCCAGCAGATCCTCGGCGCCGACAACATCGGCCCCGGCTGCGGTGGCTTCCTCGGCCTTGGCGCCGCGGGCAAACACGGCAACCCGCACCGTCCGGCCGGTGCCGTTCGGCAGGTTGCACACGCCGCGCACCATCTGGTCGGCATATTTCGGGTCGACGCCGAGGTTCACGGCAATATCGATACCCTCGTCAAACTTGGCCTTGGCGTTCGCCTTCACCAGCGACACAGCCTCGTCCAGCCCGTAGCTCTTGGTGGCATCCACCGCAGCGCGGGCCGCCTTCAGGCGCTTTCCAACCTTCGCCATGGTCCTACTCCACCACTTCCAGGCCCATGGACCGGGCCGAGCCTGCAATGATCAGGGCAGCAGCGTCGAGGTCGCGGGCGTTGAGGTCCTTCATCTTCTTCTCGGCGATCTCGCGGCACTGGGCCATCGTGACCTTGCCGAGCTTGTCGCGGGCCGGCTTGGTCGCACCCTTGCCGACACCAGCGGCCTTCTTGAGCCAGTACGTCGCAGGCGGCGTCTTGATCTCGAAGGTGAAGCTCTTGTCCTGGTAATAGGTGATGACGGTCGGGCAGGGGGTGCCGCCTTCCATCTCCTGGGTCTTCGCGTTGAAGCCCTTGCAGAATTCCATGATGTTCAGACCGCGCTGACCCAGCGCAGGCCCGATCGGCGGGGCGGGCTTGGCGCCGCCTGCCGGAATCTCGAGCTTGATCTGCCCGAGCACCTTCTTGGCCATGTTCCACTCCTTGGGTGGCGCTCCTGCTCAGGTGGCGCCGGGAAGCTCCTGCCCCTGGGACAGGGAGCCGGTGGTGCCGTGGTCTGCCAGGCGGATGGTCTTCCCGCCCCGCTCCCACAGCAAAAACCCGCAAGACCAGTCCGGCCCGGCGGGAGAGCGCGGCGTATAGGGCCAGTGCCCGCGCGAGTCACGCACGAATTGCAGGTGTGTGCCGGATCAGTCCGCCCCAGGGCGGGAGAGGATGGCGAGCGACTGCACCAGCGGGCTCGGGCTTTCGAGCAGATCCACAGTCAGGCCGTTCCGGTCTGCCCAGCCCCGGATCGTCTCGGGTGTGAAGCCGATGTTGAGCGGGTGCATCAGCCGCGAGACAATCCCGCGCAGCCCGGGCCGCCCCCGCAGGATCTTCGCGTGATACGCGACCCCCGGATCGAGGAAGGAGAACACAATCCGCCCGCCCGGCCGCACCACCCGCGCCGCCTCCCGCAGATAGGCGGTGCACACCGGCTCTGGCAGATGCGTGAACACCGAGAAGAAGCACGCCATATCCGCCGAGCCATCGTCCAGCGGCAGGACAGGCTCGCTCACCAGATGGAATGCCCAGTCCGGGCGGGCGCAGATGGTGCGGGCATAGTCGATGAACTCGGGGACCACATCGATGCCGGTATAGCGCAGGCCGGGCCGGTTCTTCAGCTGGACTGCCAGCCGCCCCGAGCCACACCCCACATCGACCAGATGGTCCTCCGGGCCCAGCCCCGCGCGATCCAGCATAGCGGCCAGCTGCTGGCCCATCGTTTCGAAGTCCCCGCCGATGGCCTGCCGCATCACCTGCTCGGACGGCTGCCCGGTCAGTCTGCGCCACAGCACCAGCCAGCGATAATCCCCCCCAAACCCGAACATCCACCACCGCCCAGTCATGTCCGAAGAACCGGCCTCCCGGCCCTGCACCAGACGCGCCCGGCCTCCAGTATCGCCACGGCTCATCCGTCGTCCCGCCCGACCAGTCAAGCTAAGAGAGGTGGCAAGGCAGAAACCACGGGCCGAGCCACCGGTGGACCAGGCGGTCTTGCCGCGCCCGGTGCCCAGTCGCCGCGAGGCGGCCCGCTCCCGCTGCCCGTTGCCTGATGTCTTACGACAACTTTTCGACGTGGCCGAATTCGAGGTCGACGGGGGTGGCGCGGCCGAAGACGGAGACGGCGACTTTGAGGCGGCCCTTGGCTTCGTCGATTTCTTCCACCACGCCTTCGAACGACTGGAACGGGCCGTCGGTGACGCGGACCTTTTCGCCGATGTCGTAGGTGATCTGGACGCGGGGGCGCTCTGCCGCCTCTTCCTGGTGGCCGAGGATGGTCTTGACTTCGCGCTCGCTCACCGGGGTCGGCTTGCGGCCGCCCTCGGCGCCGAGGAAGCCGGTGACCTTCGGGGTCTCGCGGATCAGGTGATAGGTGCTGTCATCCAGCTCCATCTTCACCAGCACATAGCCGGGGAAGAAGCGCCGCTCGGCGACGCGCTTGCGGCCGCGCACCACTTCGGTGACCTGCTCGGAGGGTACGAGCACCTGCTCGATCTTGTCCGCCAGACCCTTCTGGGCTGCGGTTTCCTTGATCTGCTCGGCCACCTTCTTCTCGAAATTCGAGTAGGCGTGCACGATGTACCATTTCGCGCTCATGTTGCGCCCGCTCCCGATCACATCAGTCCCAGCACTTCGCCGATGACGAAGCGCAGGACGAAATCAACACCCATGAAGAACAGCGCAGCAACCATCACCATGATGAAGACGAAGATGGTGGAGACGAGCACTTCCTGCCGCGTGGCCCAGGTCACCTTGCGCGCTTCGGCGCGCACTTCGCGCGCAAACTGAAGCGGGCTGGTCTTGGGGCCGTCGCTCTTGGGACCCTGGGTCTTGGTTGGTGCCGCGTCGCTCATGTTCTTCCGCCTCTCGCCCATGGGTCCAGCCGCCGCCCCGGGCCCTGTTCGGGCACCGGATCCGGCGGGCAGGCGAGCCACAGGTGGGATGCTTGCCGTTGCCGTTCAATCGGGCCGCTGCCTTTAGGGGCAGACCCCGACTGTCCTTCTCGTCGCGCATGGCAGGGGCAGAGGGACTCGAACCCCCGACCCTCGGTTTTGGAGACCGATGCTCTACCAGCTGAGCTATACCCCTAATGCGCACCGGCCCGCTGCCGCAGGGGCAGAGGGCACGGACGGCGGGCTATGGCGCAAAGGCTGCACTGGCGCAAGGGCGGGGATGCAGGCCTGCCAGAGGGCAATTTCGCTTCGACGCTTGACGCGCGTCAGGCGTCAAGCTATGAGGCCGGAGTGTGTTCGGGCTCGCATTGAGTGTTGCTGAGCTGGTATTTCAGTGTGCATTTCAAGGGAGCTTAGCATGATTATTGAATCGTTCTTGCATAGAGGTGTTGAAGAAATTTATCTTTCGGGCAAGTCGCGGCATGTTTCTCAAGATTTGATCAAGCGTATTAGGGTCATTCTGGAAGTTCTGGATAGTGCGACGTCAATGGAGGAAGTCATGACGTTCGTAAAGTTTCGACCTCATCGACTTGCCGGGGATCGCGCCGGTCAGATCGCTTTGAGTGTGAATGGCCCGTGGAGGATCACGTTCGAAGCGGGAAGCAAAGCCGGGTCGATCATGCGGATCGATCTGGTTCAGTATCATTAGAGCGATGTTCGCGCAGGTTGGACCATGCTGCGGCATTCGAATATCGCTCTGTCAGTGGGTTCTTGAGCAGCTTCCATCCTCTCGGGTCGAAGGTGCCCTTATGTGGAAGGTACGCCAACGTGAAGACGAATTTGGAACTCGGCGGCGAGCGCATGACGCCTGGAAGCTTCATTCGAGAGGCGGTGTTGCCGGACGGGCTATCGGTCAGCGCAGCCGCCGCTCGTCTCGGAGTTGGGCGGCAAGCTCTGGATGCTCTCTTGAACGGACGAGCCGGTTTGTCCGCCGAAATGGCGCTGCGTCTGGAGCGGGTGTTTGGCCCTTCGGCAGAGCTGCTGATGCGCCACCAGATGAACTATGAGCTTTCAGTTGCAGCAAGGGCCGCACGCAGCCGGATAGAGAGCCTGGTCCCCTATGAAGTTGCAGACTGATCGAACGTGACAGGGCTCATCTCCTCTTTCCAGGCACTGGATCCCGGTCGTGCCGTGGCATCTGTGACACACCTGTCACGGACATGTCGCGCAAGCGTCGAAAACCACAGCTGCGCGGTAGATTGCCGGGAACGGACGGTCTAGCCGGACCGTCCATCGGCAACCTGCGCCGGTCCGGGCCTCCCTGACGTGTCTTCCCGGACCTGCCGCACCCGAAGGGACACACCGCCATGATCACACGCACCACCCGTGCTGCCGCCCTGGCCACCGCCAGCGCGGTCGCGCTCAGCCTTTTCGCCTTCACCCCCGCCCTGGCCGCTGCGGAGCAGCAGCCCGCAGCGAGCAGCGACGACGGCGTGGAAGTCGTGATCGTGACCGCCCGCAAGCGCGAAGAAAGCGCCCAGGACGTGCCGACCGCCGTGACGGCGCTGCGCGGTGACGCCATCACCACTCTGACCAGCGGCGGCGCTGACATCGGCTCGGCCCTGTCGGCCCGCGTGCCCTCGGTGGTGGTCGAGAGCTCCTTCGGCCGGACCTTTCCACGCTTCTACATCCGCGGCCTCGGCAACACCGACTTCGACCTCAACGCCTCCCAGCCCGTGTCGCTGGTCTATGATGAAGTGATCCAGGAAAACCCGATCCTGAAGGGCTTCCCCGTGTTCGACATGGAGCGGATCGAAGTGCTGCGCGGGCCGCAGGGCACGCTGTTCGGTCGCAATACGCCCGCAGGGATCGTGAAATTCGATTCGGTGCGGCCGGATATGGACGGCTTTGGCGGTTATGCGCGGGCCGGTGTGCGCAGCTTTGGCGGCATCGATCTGGAAGGCGCTGTCAACTCGCCTGTGAGCGAGACCGCTGCGGTTCGCTTCTCGGTCCTGCATCAGACCCAGGACAATTATGTCGACAACGGCACCCCGTTCCCGGGCGGCACCAGCTTTGGCGAATTCGAGGACACCGCCGCGCGCTTGCAGCTGCTGCTGGAGCCCAACGACAACCTGTCGATCCTCGCCAATATCCACGCGCGTACCTTCTCCGGCACCAGCCAGATCTTCCGCGCCAATGTGATGACGCGCGGACAGCGCGGCCTGAACCGCAACTTCCGCACCGACCGGGTCACCTATGACGGTGGCAATGGCAACAATCAGGACCTCGATACGCTCGGCGCGCTGCTGCGGATCGAGTATGACTTCGGTGCCTTCACCCTGACCTCCATCACTGGCTATGAGACGGTGGAGTTCTTCGGTCGCGGCGATATCGATGGCGGCTCATCGGCGGCTGGCCCCGGCGTTATCCCGTTCGCCGCCGATACGGGCGACGGGATCGACGACCACAAGCAGCTGACCCAGGAAGTGCGCCTCTCGTCCAATGGGGATGGCCCGCTGTCGTGGCAGGCGGGCGCCTACCTGTTCCAGGAAGACCTCTCGATCTACTCGCTGGCGTATTTCTCGCCGACCGGCGTGTTTTCCGATGCCCGCCAGGTGCAGGAAACGACCAGCTGGTCGCTGTTCGGGTCGGTGAGCTTCGACGTCAACGAGCAGCTGACTGTCTCTGGCGGTGCACGCTACACCGACGACGACAAGGAGTTGGTGGCGCGTGGCGGGATTGCGAACATTGCACCCATCCGCCGCTCGCTTGCCGATGACGGGTTCTCGTGGGACCTGTCGGCTGTCTATGCGATCGACGAAAACATCAACGCCTATATCCGCGCTGCCCGCGGCTACCGCGCGCCATCGATCCAGGGCCGGATCCTGTTCGGCACGGCCGTGACATCGGCAAACTCCGAAGAACTGACCTCGCTGGAAGCAGGGCTCAAGATGGTCAGCGACAATCGGCGTTTCCGGGCCGACATCTCGGTGTTCTCCTACACCATCGAGGACCAGCAATTCACCGCAATCGGTGGGGCGGGCAACTTCAATCAGTTGCTGAACGCAGACAAGGGAACGGGCTCGGGCTTCGAAGTGGAAGCCCAATTGCTGGCAACCGACAATTTGCGCTTCACGGGCTCGCTGGCCTACAACCAGACCAAGATCGAAGACGCGAACCTGCTGGTGGCGCCCTGCGGCGCGCCCTGCACCGTGACCGATCCGCTGGTGGGCGGTCTGGCCCGGATCAACGGCAACAACTTCCCCAATGCCCCCGAATGGACCAGCAGCTTCACTGCGAAGTACACGATCCCGATGGGCAGCAATGAACTCTATGTCCTGACAGACTGGGCGTACAAGGGTTCCACCAACTTCTTCCTGTATGATTCGGTTGAGTTTTCCGAAGACGGCTTCTGGGAGGGTGGTCTGCGCATCGCGTACGTGTTCAACGATGGCGCCTGGGAAGCGGCGGTCTATGGCCGCAACATCACTGACGAGCAACGGCTCGTCGGCGGGATCGACTTCAACAACCTGACCGGCTTCACCAACCAGCCCCGCGTGCTGGGTGCCGAGCTCAAGGCCCGCTTCTGATCCAGACCGGACCCAGTCCGCGACATGGCAAGGCCCCGCAGCGCGCGCTGCGGGGCCTTTTCTTGTGTGCTGTCAGGAAAAGCCCCGCGTGGGCGCCACGCTTTCGGGCCCCAGGGTCCGGTTTGGGCGCACCGCCACGAGGCCGACGCCAGCCAGCGTGATTGCGCCCCCGGCCAGCAATTGCCAGCTCACAGGCTCGCCAAGGGCCAGAACCCCTGTCGCCACCGCCACCACGGGCGTGAGCAGGGTCAGCGGCGCCAGCAGCGTCACGTCATAGCGTTTGAGCAGCTGGTAGTAGGCCGAGTGGCCGAAAATCGAGACCACCAGGATTGAGAAGGCCAGGATCGCCCAGGCCCACCACGGAGCCGAGGCAATCGCCGCGATCTGGCCCTGCTCGGTGACCGCAGACAGCGCGACCAGTGGGGCAACCGAAATCAGCCCGACCCAGGCCTGGAGCTGCAAGGCAGGCAGTGGCTGCATCCGCTTCATCAGGATCGACCCGCAGGAGCCGACAAAGGCTGACGCCACCACAAACAGCAAGCCCGCGGCAAGCGTCATCTCCCCCGGCTTCCACAACACCAGAAGAACGCCGCAGAACGCAATCACCATTCCGGCAATCCGTTGAGCATGAACCTGTTCCTTCAGGAAAAGAACGCTCATGATCGTGACCATGGGCAGGCCAAGCTGGCCCACGATCGCCACCGCACTGGCCGGGGCGGAGGCAAGGCCGAGGAACAGCAGGGCGAAGTGCAGCCCGCCGATCGACAGAGCCACGGCGATCACCGTCATCCACTGCTTTGGCACGGGTCGAAGAAATGGGACCAGCACCAGAGCGATCCCGGCAAACCGGAGCGCTGCTGCCGCAACCGGCGGAATCTCCCCCACCATGACCCGCGTCAGAGGCAGGTTGACGCCCCAGACCACGCAGCACAGCAGGAGAAGAAACAGGTCGGCGGGACGCATGGAACAAGACAGTCTGCAAACAGGGCGACGGAAAGACCGGCTCTGTTGTGATCCAGTCCGGGGGACGCGGTCATGGCCGGGGAGCGCTCAGTCGGGCCGGTCCTCTGACCAGTAGACCAGCCGCCGGCTGTGCACCGGCACCGGCCGCAGCAGGGGCCCGGCCGCAACCGGACCCAGAAGGCGCTGGACAATGGCGCCTGCAAGCCCCGCAGCAACCAGAACGCCGGCGGCGACTGTTGCCATCACTGCGCCGACAAGAACCAGAGCAGTCAAGGCGGCCGCCACGGGCAGGCGTGCCAGTGACCGGATCCGTGCAGGCAGGAAGGGATGCTCGTGCTGTTGGGCCATGGACAACAAGGTGACACGGGGCGGTGCCGCGTCAAGAGCCTTGGTGTCGGACCGGCAAACTCCTGCAGGTTTCCCCGTTCTGCAGGCCGCCCGGTGACGGACTTTAGTGCGGCAGGCCCCAATGGTCAGCAGCGTTAAGGCGACCGTTACGGCCTGTGCGCTAAAGACGCCGCGATCAGGAACCTCTTCATGACCGCCGCTCTCAATCGAACTTCCAACGAATCGCTGGCCCAGGCCGCCCCAGTCGTAACCGCCCGCAGGGCGTCGCGAGGTGCCCGGCTCTATCGATCCAGCCTCGCGCGGGTTCTGGAGGTTGTCGATGTATTTGCGATCCTGTTCGTGGTGGCGGTGGTCCTTCGGATATGGACGGCCGACAGGCTGCTCGCGGCCTCTCTGGCCATCACACTGCCCATGCTGTTTGGCGCGATGGCGCTATGGTGGACGCTTCGGGAGACCGAGCTGTATCGCTTCTCAGCCAATCCCGTGCCGTGGCACCATGCGCTGAGGGTGCTCGGTGCAACGGTTCTGGCAGTCCCCCTCGCGGGGCTGATTGGCGCGATGACGGCATATGTATCGGGTCGCCCCATGCTCGAGGGCACGGTTGAAGCTGGCATCATGGCGGGCATCGGCGGGCTGATGTGCATGCTGACCCATGCCACGGCGGCCTGGGTGGTGCGGATGCTCGAGCCTACCGGAGCCTTCTCGCTCAATGTCGTCATTGTGGGCGCCACCGATACGGCTCGCGCCCTGATCGAGCAGCAGGGCGACCGCGGCGACCTGCGCATTCTGGGGATTTTCGACGATCGCCATGAGCGGGTTGGCCCGGAGCTTGCCGGTGTGCCAGTGCTTGGCGACCTGGCGACGCTGATGTCCTGGGACCAGCTGCCGTCGGTAGACCGCGTCATCATCACCATTCAAGCCAGCGCCCGCTCCCGCGTGAAGGACGTGGTGGACCGGCTGCGCACGATGCCAAACAAGGTTGTCCTGACCCTCGATATGCGCGGGTTTGATAGTGATGGCACCACCATCGGCCAGATCGGCTCCATGCCGGTGGCCTATGTCTCCGGCACGCCCACCGATGCTCGCCGCGCCTTCTGGAAACGGGTGCAGGATCTGCTGATCGGTTCGGTTGCACTGGTGCTTCTGTCTCCCGTGATGGTACTGGTGGCTCTCGCAATCAAGCTTGACAGCCCCGGTCCCGTCTTCTTCCGTCAGGTGCGCCACGGCTTCAACAACCAGCCATTCCGCTGCTGGAAGTTCCGCTCGATGCGCACAGACATGACGGATCATACGGCGGCCCAGCAGGTCCAGAAGGCAGATCCGCGCGTCACCCGCGTGGGCCGCTTCATCCGCAAGACCTCGCTCGACGAGCTGCCGCAGCTGTTCAATGTCCTGGCTGGTGACATGTCGCTGGTAGGCCCGCGCCCCCATGCCATCGGCATGAAGACCGGGGATGTGGTGAGCGAGAAGTTGGTGGCCGAGTATGCTCACCGTCACCGCATCAAGCCTGGCATGACCGGTTGGGCCGCGATCCATGGATCGCGCGGACCGGTGGATACGCCTGAACAGGTGGAGGCGCGCATTCGCTATGATGTGGAGTACATCGATCATGCGAGCTTCTGGCTGGATGTGTGGATCATGGCGTTGACCATTCCGTCGCTGCTCGGCGACCGTCAGGCCGTTCGCTAGTTTGTTTCGCCCGGGGAGCCCGAGAGGCTCCCCAAACCGTCAGGAAAGACCGCGCCGATGATGGCTCGCCACCTTGTCACGTACCTGCTGCCGAATATCGCGCAGGCGCTGGCGAGCTTTTGCACCGTAGCGCTTCTGACCCGGCTTCTCTCGGAGGCCGATTACGGGCGCTATTCGCTCATCTTCACGGCGATGAGCCTGGCGCAGTATCTCACGCTGACCTGGATCGAGGCATCGGCGGCGCGGTACTATTCGGAGGCAAATGCGCGGGGCGAGAAACCCTCCCATTTCCGCACACTCCTGCGGCTTTATGTGTGGTGCGCCGCCGGGTTTGGCCTGATCAGCGTGGGGCTGGTCGCGCTGTTGCCCTATGATGCCGGGCTGAAGATTGCGCTGGCGGCGGCTTTTGCCGGCGTGATCGTGCGCTCCTTCATCAAGATTGCGCTGGAGACCCGGCGCATGGCGCTGGATGCGACCCGGTTTGCGCTGGTCGATTCGTTTCACACGGTGGCAGGCTTTGCCTGCATGGCAGTCTGTATAGGCTTCCTCGGCATGGGCGAGGAGGGGGCGTTTATCGGACTTCTGGTAGCATCCGTGATGGTGCTCGCCATCGAGGGCCCGGCTCTTTGGCTGTCCCAGAAGGGTGGGACTTTCGAGCCGGAGCGGGCACGCGCTTATCTGGTATTTGGAGCCCCAGCTTCCTTCTCCCTGATCATGACCCTCGCCATGAGTAGCGCCGATCGGTTCGTGATTGGCGGGATCCTGGGCGAGGCTGCCGTCGGCGCCTATTCAGCTGGCTACCAGGTCGGTGCGCGGGTGGTCGAGATAATCTCGGTCTGGGTTGCCTCGGCTGTGTTCCCGTTGATCGCAGCCGCTTATGACAACCACGGTCCGGAGGCTGCCAAGGTCCAGGCCCGGTCTGCCTTTGCCCTGCGGCTCGGGGTCGGGGCTCCAGCCGCACTCGGGATCGCGCTGGTTGCCGGACCGTTGTGCGAGATCCTGATCGGCCCGGCCTTGCGGGACGAGGCGGCAGCCATCGCCCGCTGGATCGCGCTTGCGGCCCTTCTGGCGTGCATGACGGAGTATTTCGCCGAAGCGTTCATCCTCGCCAAGAAGGCCCTGCAGCGGGCACTTCTGATGATCGTCCCGGTGGTGGTGAACATCGCACTGAACTTCGCACTGTTGCCGGTGATGGGGCTTGACGGTGCCGTGGTTTCTACGGTCGTGGCCTACCTCGTCGGCATGGTGCTGCTGGCCGTGGTTGGGCGCCGGTATATTGCGCTGCCGGTCCCTGTCGGAGATGTCGCGCGGATCGGGTTTGCCTGTGCCTGTATGGCCGGTTTCGTGATGGTGCTGCCAGCCTGGGGCGGACTTGCAGAGTTGGTGTTCAAGGCAGTGCTGGGTGCAGTGGTGTATGGCTGTGTCGCGCTCTTGCTGGACATTGCCGATGCCAAGACGCGGCTCGCTGCCATCGCAGGCCGGTTGAGCCGACCCAAGGCGGAGGTGGTGTGATGCCCGGGCGTGGAGAATCTGTTGTCCGCAATCAGGCGTGGGGCACGGCTGTACCGCGCATCAGCGTGCTGTCGCCGGTCTATCGCAACGATCCATCCCGTCTGCTCGACAGTCTTGCGCGGGAGGTTGCCGCCAGCCTCGACCTTGAGGTCGAGCTGGTGCTGGTCGACGACGGGTCGGGCGATCCAGCCCTGGTGGCGCGGCTTGAGGCGGCCGTGCACGCGTTCCCGTGCGCTGCAAGTCTGATTGCATTCGTGGGCAATCAGGGTCGCTCGGCTGCGCGCAACCGGCTGATGCAGGAAGCCCGCGCGCCCTATCTCCTGTTTCTCGACTCCGACATGCTGCCCGACCGGCCGGACTTTCTTGCGGCCTGGAACCAGCTGATCGACAAGGTCACTCCGGCCATCGCCTATGGCGGGTTCTCGACGCTTCAGGTGCCGGACGAGCCAGGCATGGCTCTGGCGCGGGCCCTGGCCGAGCGGATCGACTGCCTTGGGGCCCGCGACCGGATGAGTCGTGGCGGCGTGGCCGTGGCCACCTCCAACCTTCTGGTCCGCGCCGATATCATGAAGGCCGTTCCCTTCGATGACGGTTTCAGCGGCTGGGGCTGGGAGGATGTGGACTGGGCGCTGCGGGCCGTGGCCGCAGGGTTTGCGGTTGCCCATGTCGATATCCCGGCCACGCACCTTGGTCTGGATGAGCCCGAGACGCTGCTGCGCAAGTTCGCCCAGGCCGGGCCGAACTTCTGCCACCTGATCGACCGGCATCCCCAGATGCTGACCCTTCCGTCAACTCACCTTGTGCGGACCCTGGCATCAGTCCCGGGCATCGCTCTGATGGCCGGTCCAGCCCGTGCTGTCGCACTGGCGTGTTCGATGCCCCTGTCCTTGCGCAGCCGCGCTGCGCGTCTGTGGCGGGCAATCCATGCGGCCACGGCGTTGCAGAACCACCGACGTCAACCACAGCCGAGTGCCTGACCGATGCCGTTTGCCAGCCGCCTGTCCCGCCTCGCTGCCCGCAGCCTGCCGATCGAGCCGGTGCGGGCTCGACTTGATGCACCGATGGTGTCGATCAGCTTTGATGACATCCCCGCCAGTGCTGCACGGGCTGGTGCGCCGATCCTCGAGGCTGCGGGGGTGGCGGGTACCTTCTATCTGTGCGGCGCCCATGACGGGGCAACCTTTGAAGGGCGTGCGCAGTTCACCGGCGCTGACCTCGCCCGCCTCGTGTCAGCGGGCCACGAGATCGCCTGCCACACCTTTGCCCACCCGCATGTGCCGGGTCTTGCCCTGTCAGACCTTGATCAGGACCTGGATCGGAATGCGGCCTATGTGAGCGCCTTCACCGGGCTGCCGCGGATGGAGAGCTTTGCCTATCCCTATGGCAATCTGTCCGTCGCCACGGCCCGCCATCTGACCACACGCTTCACCAGCTGCCGCGACGTGATCGCAGGCGTCAATGCCGGTGTGTTCGACATGGGGCGGTTGAAGGCGCTCGGGCTGGAGCGCCGCAAGAGTGCGCGGGCTGCGGTTCCGGAGTGGATCGCGAAGACGCGCGCACGCAATGGCTGGCTGATCCTGTTCACCCACGACGTGGACGAGGATCCCACCCCGCATGGCTGCACGCCGCGCGAGCTGGCCGATACGATCGCCGACATCCAGCGGGCCGGGATCGAGATTGTCACAGTAGCCGAAGGCGCCCGCCGGGTGCGCGCAGCCGCGCGGCATCGGGCGGCGGCCTGAGGGTCAGACCGGTCAGGCGGCTTCCAGCAGGCCCCGGGCGATAGCGGCGTCGCGCATCGCCTTCTGCAGCTTCTCGAACGCCCGCACTTCGATCTGGCGGATGCGCTCGCGCGACACGTTGTAGCCGGCCGCGAGGTCTTCCAGCGTGACCGGGTCCTCGCGCAGGCGGCGCTCGCGGATGATGTGCTGCTCGCGCGGGTTCAGCTGGGCCATCGCCTCGTTGAGAAGCACCATGCGCTCGTCATGTTCTTCCCGGTCCGCGAGACGCGTCTCCTGGCTGTCTTCTTCCTGGGCGAGCCAGTCCTGCCACTCGGCGCCGCCATCTTCCCCGACCCGCACATTGAGCGAGGCATCCGGGCCGCCAAGGCGCCGGTTCATGGAGATGACTTCGTCTTCGGTGACAGCGAGCTTGTGGGCAATGGTTGCGACCTGGTCGGGCTTAAGGTCACCCTCTTCCAGCGCCTGCATCTGGCCCTTCATGCGGCGCAGATTGAAGAACAGCTTCTTCTGGGCGGCAGTCGTGCCCATCTTCACCAGCGACCAGGACCTCAGGACATATTCCTGGATCGCGGCGCGGATCCACCACATGGCATAGGTGGCGAGGCGGAAGCCCTTGTCCGGATCGAACTTCTTGACCGCCTGCATCAGGCCGATATTGCCCTCGGAAATCACTTCGGCGAGCGGCAGCCCATAGCCACGATAGCCATGCGCCATCTTGGCCACGAGGCGCAGGTGGCTCGTCACCAGCCGCTCGGCGGCAACCGGGTCCTCATGCTCGCGCCAGCGGCGCGCCAGCATGTATTCCTCGTCCTTCTGGAGCATCGGGAATTTCCGGATCTCGTCCAGATACCGTTGCAGGCCCAGCTCCGGGCCAATGGAAAGCGCGACCGCGCGGGACATTGATCTCTCCTCACTCAGCTGCGCCCGATCCCGGCACGCAGCAGCCGTCCGTCAAGGCCCGCACACTGGCAGCACCTTTCCGACAGAACCGGACTTAGGGATCGAATGGGGCAAAGAAAGGGGTGCACACGCCAGCGCTGCTCAACCCATCATCCAGAGACGCTGATCGGCGCAATGCTGCGCAGGAACCGGCCGCTCAGCTCACGGGTCTGTGCGCGGCCCCGGAGCGGGCGGGCAAGGGCGGTGAGGATGGTGATGTGGCCGACATGGGGGAGCAGTTCGAGCGTGCAGGATACACCGGCGGCGCGCAGATGTGCAGCCATCGCCTCGCTCTGGCGCTTGTTGACGGTCCGGTCCTCGGTCCCGTGGATCAGGAGGGCAGGGGGGCTGGTGCGGGCGGGCAGGCGGACGGGCTGGGTCGCGTCGAGGGCCACGCCGGACAGGTGGCCAAAGGCATCCTGTGTGGCGGTCACATCCAGCGGCAGGAAATCATAGGGGCCCGGCAAGCCCGATCCAGCCTGCCAGCTGCCCGGCGGTGGATGGGTGCAGTGCCAGCTGCGCGGCAATCCAGGCGCCTGCCGAATGCCCGGCCAACACGATCCGCCGAGGGTCTCCGCCCCAGGCAGCAACGCCCGAGCGGACTGCGGCCAGTGCCGCCAGACCATCTTCGACAAACGCTGGATGGCGCACCTCGGGCACCAGCCGGTAGTCCGGTAGCACACAGATCGCCCCGAGCGATGCATAAGCCGAGGCCGCAAAGTGATAGTCATCCTTGGTGCCCGAGCGCCACGAGCCGCCATACCAGAACACCACCACCGGCCCATCCGCCAGCCGGGGCCGGGCTGGTCGGCCCATAGACGTCCATCGTCCCCCGCGCACCCGGTGCGAACCGGACCGAGCGGGCGATGGCCCGCCACGCTGCCATCCCCTGGCATCAGCGTGTCGAACATCTGCAGCTGGGTGCAGGCGCCCGCAGCCGCTGCCAGAAGCGGTGCGCCCAGCACGAGGCTGCGGCGGCTCGGCGCGTTTGCGTCCGGCCCTGACTTGCGCACGCCCGTCATCCGCGGCCGGCTGCCGCAGCGGCGGCTGCCTCGCGCGCGATCTCGGCGGCAAGGCGCGGCGTGATCTCGCCGGTGACTTTCTTGATCACGGTGCCCATCGGGGGCGATCACATAGGTCTCGGGCACACCCGTCAGGCCGAAGCTGACCCCGACGGAGCCCCTGCCGGTCGAGCGCCACCGCCCGGTAGGGGTTGCCCAGCTCCTCCAGATAGGCTGCCGTGTCGGATGGGTCGTCACGATAGGCCAGACCCACCAGGGCAAATCGGTTGTCGCGCGCCATCTGGATCAGCTGCGGATGCTCGACCCGGCAGGGCGCGCACCAGCTTGCGAATACGTTCAGGACCACCGCCTGCCCGCGAAAGGACGCAAGATCGAACTGCCCGCCGTCGATGGCGGGAAGAACCGCAGGCGGCGCGGCGGCGCCCACAATCGGGCTCGCGTGCCGGTCAACCCGCTGACCGAGCATCCCCCAGGCGAACAGGCCACCGAGGAGTATGAACAGCACCAGCGGGGCAAAGGCCCACAGACGCGCAGTGCGCCGCGTTGCAGCATCCTTTCCAGCTTCGCTCATGGTTGCCCCGAACCTGTCCGTGACGATCCCGCTGCAGCCGTCAGCGCTTCCAGCTCTGCCAGGCGACGGCGCCAGTGGCGCTGGGACCGGATCACGGCCACGCACAGGGCCAGGATCACCAGAACCGAAAGCCCCCAGGCGCCCCAGACATAGGGTGCATGGCCGCCCATGGCGAAGAAGGCAGAGACGGACTGAAACTGCGGGGTCATGCCGGTGCTCCCCCGCGGGCCGTGCTCAGCGCGCCCTCGTCATCCAGCACCCGCGCCTCGGGCCCCATCGCAAGCCGGGCTTCCAGCAGCCGTGCCCGGCGCTGCCAGATCAGGGCGCGCATCCCGCCCAGCATCAGCGCGCCAAACACGAACAGATAGGCCATCCCCATGATCAGCAGCGGCCACAGCATGGACGGATCGATGCTCGGCCCGCCTTCCCGGATGATCGAGGCAGGCTGGTGCAGCGTGTTCCACCATTCCACCGAGAAGCGGATGATCGGGATGTTGATGGTGCCAACCAGGCAGGCGATGGCCGCTGCCTTCGCCGTCTTGGCTTCGTCATCCATCGCGCTGCGCAGCGCCATGTAACCCAGATAGAGGAAGAACAGCACCAGCACGCTGGTCAGCCGCCCATCCCACTCCCACCAGGTGCCCCAGGTCGGGCGGCCCCAGATCGAACCGGTCGCCAGGCACAGAGCCGTGAACGCAGCCCCGACTGGCGCGGCAGCCCGTGCCGCCACATCGGCAATCTGATGGCCCCAGACCAGATAGCTGATCGACGCCAGCGCCATGGAGACATAGGCCCCCATCGCCACCCACGCCGAGGGCACATGAATGAACATGATCCGCGCCGTCTCCCCCTGCTGGTAGTCCGCCGGAGCAAACACCAGCGACCAGGGGATACCGACAGCAAGGAGCGCGAGCGCAAGCCATGCGCACAGCGGCATCAGCCAGCCGGACAGGGACAGGAAGCGTTGGGGGTTGGCAAAGGCCGAGAACATGCCTGCTGGATAGGCGCTCGCGACAGGCCGGGCAAGGCGCCCGTGGCGGATCATTCTGCCACATGGTCGTGAGGCGGCCCGTGAGGGGCCGGGTTCGAGTGTCATCGTTCTGATGCAATTCCGTAGCGGTTCCGTCATCCAATCATCAAACGCCCGTCATCCCGACCGCCTACCTCCCCGCCCGCTGGCGCGCTCCCCGTCCTGGGGATGTGCGCGCTGCTGCCCTGAAGACCAGGTGGGGGACGATACTGTGATCACCATCCGCAAGAGCCACATCATCGTGGCCGCAGCCACTCTTGCCCTCGCGGGCTGCTCCCAGGGTGGGAGCGTTGTTTCCCCCGGCGCTGCAAGCTCGGGTCCGCCGCCTGTCTCCCCGCCGCCGCCAGCCGCAGGTCCCCCGCCTCCGGGATCAGGCACCTGCCCGACCGGCACCACCAATGCGGGCGCCGTCGGCAGCTTCACGGCCTGTAACGTGACGGGCGAGATTACCTCCAATCTGACGCTCGCCAACCTGCCGGGCATTGTCTATCGCCTGAATGGCCGGGTCGATGTGGGCCGGGATCGCGGAGCTGACGGCGCGGCGGCCACTGGCGTTGCAGCCACGCTGACGATCGAGCCGGGTGTGCGGGTGTTCGGCGATGTCGCCGGTGACATCCTGATCGTGAACCGGGGCAGCCAGCTGGTTGCCAACGGCTCGCCCGCCAACCCGATCGTGTTCACCTCCAAGGAAGACATCGAGGGCACGGTCACGGCCACCTCCACCCGCCAGTGGGGCGGCGTGATCATGCTCGGCCGCGCACCGATCCGGGGCTGCTCCACTGCAGTGGCCCAGGGCACGGTGGAGTGCCAGAACGCCATCGAGGGCGTGACCCAGGCGACCGGTCGCCAGGCGCTGTATGGCGGTGCCACCCCAGGCGATTCCAGCGGCTCGCTCCGTTATGTCCGCATCAGCTATTCGTCGGACTTCCTGAGTTCGGCGGCAGCAGGCGATGACCTCAATGGTCTGACTCTCGGGGGGGTTGGCTCGGGTACCACGCTCGAGTTCATCCAGGTCCACAATTCCGGCGATGACGGGATCGAGTGGTTTGGCGGCACCGTAAATGCCCGGAACCTCGTGATCACCGGCGCGCTCGACGACTCGCTCGACTATGACGAGGGCTGGACCGGCAATGTCCAGTTCGCCGTGGTCCGCCAGATCCCGACTGCTTCGGGCGGCCCGGACCGGGTGATCGAAGGCTCGAACCGCCGGGTTGCGAGCACCACCGGCACGCTCGACACAAACCCGACCTTCGCCAACTTCACCTTCGTCGGTGTCCGCACCAACGACTCGGGCGGCAATCTGCAGGGCATCTCGCTCAACAACTCGGGCGGCACGCCCGGCTCGTCCGGCCAGTTCGTGAATGGTGTGGTGACCGGCTCGAATGTCTGCCTTGTCACGGATACGGCCAACACCGCGCCTGCACCGAACTTCAACTCGGTGCTGTTCGACTGCCCGACGGCCCTTGGCACAGCGGCGGCAGCCCGGGTTGCAGCGGGCTCCAACAACTCTACCGGCATCACCAACTCGCTCACAAACCTGATGCCCGGCCCGGCCGAGCTTGCCCGGGCAGCCGTCAATCCGGCGACCCTGAACCCGTTCTTCCAGGCCGCCAGCTTCGTCGGCGCATTTGCGCCGACCGAAAGCGTCGCCTCGAACTGGGCACGCGGCTGGACCACGGGCCTCTTTACGGTGCCAGCTGGATGCCCCACCGGCACCACGGACACCGGCACCACCGTTGGCGGCCTGCGCAACTGCCGGATCAGCGGTACGCTGGGCGAGGGCTCGGTTCCGGCCAGTCTGCGCCTTGTCGCTGGCAACATCTACCAGCTCAGCGGTCGGGTCGATGTGGGTGTTGACCGCGGTGCTGCCGGAACGGCTGGTGTCGCGGCAAGCCTCACTGTCGATGCGGGCGTCACGATCTACGGGCGCGGGCCGTCCGATGTTCTGATCGTCAATCGCGGCTCGCAGGTGTTCATCAACGGCACGCCGAGCGCGCCGGTGATCATGACGTCGGAAGCCGACGTGACCAACACGCAGACCGATCCGCTGCGCGCCTCGCGCGAATGGGCCGGGTTCATCGTGCTGGGTCGTGCGCCAATCCGGGGCTGCTCCACCGGCGTAGCCCAGGGCAGCGCCGAGTGCCAGAACGCAGTGGAAGGCATCACTGCCGCGACGGGCCGCCAGGCACTGTATGGCGGCGCGGTCGCAGACGACAATAGCGGTCGGATCGCCCATCTCCAGATCCGGTATCCGGGCGCATTCCTGACCTCCGCCGCTGCGGGCGATGACCTCAATGGTCTGACCCTGGGCGGGGTCGGCAATGGCACAACCATCACGAACGTGCAGGTGCACAATTCTGGCGATGACGGGATCGAGATTTTCGGCGGCAACGTGAACCTGCGCAACTGGATCGTGACCGGCGCGCTCGACGATGCCTTCGACCTTGATGAAGGCTGGTCAGGCCGGGCCCAGTTCGGGATCGTTCTTCAGTATCTGACCATCTCGGGCGGACCCGACCGCCTGGTCGAGAGCTCCAACCGCACGGTCGCCAGCCTGCCCGGCACGCTGCATACCAACCCGATCGTTTCGAACTTCACCTTCGTCGGTATCCCGCAGAACGACGCGAACGCGAACCTGTCGGGTATTGTGCTCAACAACACGGGCGGCACGCCGGGATCGTCGGGGCGGTATCTGAATGGCGTGGTGACCGGGTCGACCACCTGTATCAATGCGGAAAGCTCCAACACCAACCCGGCACCGCGGTTCGACTCGATCCTGTCCAGCTGCACCGGTTCCTATGGTGCGGTCACCACCGCGCTGCTGGCCGCCGGTACCAACAACACCACGACGACGGCTGCGACCCTGACCAACCGGTTCGTGAATGGCACCGCCGAGGCGGCCCGCCCGGCGCTCAATCCGAACACGGTCGACCCGTGGTTTGCCTCCGTGACCTACATCGGCGCTGTCCGCGACAGCAACGATACCTGGTGGCGGGGTTGGACCTGCGGCCTCGATGCCAGCAGCAGCTGCTGATCTGACCCTTGGCAGGGTCCGGCGCATGTCCCCTGGCGCCGGGCCCTGTCCCTTCCTGGAGCCTGTGGCGGGCTCCGGCTTCCGGTTCCGCTGCCTGCTCCGACTGACTGTCTCTTCGAACGGATCACTCCCATGAGCCCCGCCCTTCGCCTGCGCGCTGCCCTGTTGGCCACCAGCTGCCTGATGCTCCCTGCAGTGGCGCTGGCCGAGGCGGCGCAGCCTGCCACCCCGCCAGCTTCCGATGCGGCGCCAGCCACAGAGGCTGCGCCCGCCGCCGAGGCAGCGCCGGAAGAAGAAGTCACCACCGTGATCGTGCGGGGCCGCTTCATCCCCGATACCCAGCGCCAGAGCTCCGAAGTGGTGTCGGTCCTGACCCAGGCGGACCTGATCCGCACCGGGGATGATACGGCAGCGGCTGCGCTGACCCGCCTGAGCGGTCTGTCAGTGGTGTCGGACCGGTTCGTCTATGTGCGCGGCCTTGGCGACCGGTATTCCTCGGCGCTCCTGAACGGCTCTCCGCTGCCCAGCCCCGAGCCGCTGCGCCGCCAGGTGCCGCTGGATCTGTTCCCGTCCAACATCCTCAACAGCGCCAATGTGCAGAAGACCTTCTCGCCCAATTATCCTGGCGAGTTTGGTGGCGGCATCATCGACCTGCGCACCCTGCGCATCCCCAACGAGCCGTTCGTGTCGGTCAAGCTCGGCACGGCCTGGAACAGCGAAAGCACCAACGAGCAGGGATTCTTTGTTGAGGGGACCGATGAGGACTGGACCGGCCGCGACAATGGCTTGCGCGAGCTGCCCGAGCCTCTGGCCGCCGCCATCGCCACCAACCGCCGCGTCACCGATGGCAACTTCACGGACCGGCAGCTGGAACTGATCGGCGAAAGCCTTGTGAACACGCCGCTCACCGTGATTCAGCAAGCCGAACTGGTGCCGGATTTCGAGGGCGAATTCAGCGCCGGAACCAGCTTCGAGCGTGGCGAGGCGACCATCGGCCTCATCGGCGTTGTCGGCTATTCCAGCGAGCAGCGGACCCGCGTTGCCAATCGGGTCGAAGTTGTCGGCGATGTGGCTGAAACCACCAGCCTCAACACCACCACCACATTCGATATCGTCGCCAATGCGTTCGCCAGCGCCTCGGTCGAGTGGGGCGAGAACTCGGTCGCCCTGACCGGCCTGCTTGTACGCTCCACCACCAAGGAAGCCTCAGTCGAGCTGGGCACGGACATCAACCTGCCAGCAAACCAGTCGCTGCGCCGCGAAGGCTCGGCCTGGTACGAGCGCTCGCTGCGTTCGATCCAGGTGGCTGGCGACCACACCATCGAGAATACGGACATCAACTGGCGGGTTGCCGTGGCTCAGTCCACCCGCGATGCGCCCTATGAGCGCGGGATCACCTATTCGGTGGTCAACGGCCTTGCCTCGTTCCAGGGGGCGAACCTGGGCAACAGCACCCGCTTCTCGGAACTGACCGACGATCTGTCGAGCGCGGGCGTGGACGTGACCCATACCACCGAGTGGAACGGGCGCGAGCTTGTGTTCAAGGCTGGCTTTACGGCTTCGGGTACCGAGCGCGACTTCACGCTTCTGTCCTTCGCATTCACCGGTCCGCGCGGCCCGACACCGGTCGACGTGCTGCGTGCCCGGGTCGACTTCCTGTTTTCGGCTGACAACATCAGCCCCCGCCGCTTCGTCCTGAACGAGCAGACCGGGCGGGACGACGCCTATACTGGCGAACTGGAGAACCAGGCGGCCTATTTCGGCGTCGAGCATGATGTGACCGACTTCATCCGCGCCTCGGCCGGCGTGCGCTTCGAGCAGGCCGAGCAGCGGGTGGTGACCTCCAACCGCTTTGGCGAGCGCCCGTCCGATCCGGTGAGCCTCGACAACGAGTATGTGCTGCCGGGCCTCACCCTGACCTGGAACTTTGCCGACGATCTGCAGATGCGGTTTGGCTATTCCCAGACCATCGCCCGTCCGCAGTTCCGGGAACTCGCCTTCACACCTTACATCGATCCGGACACCGACCGGATCTACCAGGGCAACCCGTTCCTGACCGATTCGAAGTTCCAGAACTATGATGCCCGGATCGAGTGGTATTTCGGTAACCGCCAGTTCGTGACTGGCGCCCTGTTCTACAAGACCATCGAGAATCCGATCGAGGAAGTGATCGTGCGTCTGGAGCGCACCATCACCCGCTTCCTGAACGCTCCCGAGGCCAATCTCTACGGGGTGGAGCTTGAGTATCGCGACACGTTCGAGATGCCGTTCACGATCCCGTTCCTGACGGAACCCAAGTTCCTGTTCAATGTGAACTACACCTACACCAAGTCCGAAGTGGTGGCCCCTGCAGGCTCCACGGTGATCAGCCCGGTGGACTTCCGGCGGGTGTCGGCGGCGCAGTTCGGCCTGGACGGCACCCAGCTGCAGGGCACGCCCGAGCACATCGCCAACATACAATTCGGCTTCGAGACCGACGCGACCCAGCTGACCCTGCTGGCTGGCTATGTGTCGGAGCGGGTGGCGCGGCGCGGCCTTGGCTCCCTGCCGTCGGTTCTGGAAGACCCGGGCGTCAATCTCGATCTGGTGTTCCGTCATACGTTCAGCGTGGCGGGTCGCGAGCTCGGACTGTCCATCTCGGCCCGCAATCTGCTCGATGAACAGTTCGAGGAGTATCAGATCTCCCGCCTGGGCCGCACGGAAACCAACACCTACGCACGCGGCAGCTCCCTCTCTATCAGCCTCTCGGCAGACTTCTGATGTCACGATCCCCCGATACGGGCCGGAGGCATCTGCCGTAGGGCCCAGCCGGTCTGTCACGTCTGTCCGCCGTGGCGGTTCTCCCTGGCAATGATCTGAAGACTGGCTCGGCGGGCAGACCGTCATCGATGTGGGCGCCCTGGTTCTGGGGCGCGACTCGATTCGTCAGGATCGAAGGTGCGCGGCAACTCATGGATGGACCGGGTCTCGCACCGGAAATCCTGGCTCCGGAGGCGCGGAGACCGCTTCAGCCGTATCTCTTGATGGACTGTTCGATGGATGGCGTCTCAAACCGCTCACCGGCATAGTGCCGCCACTTGAATGATCGGCACAAGCAGGGGATTGGCGACGACCGTCGCGGATCGTCCGATCACGGGCAGCCATGGAGCCTTCCGGCAAACGGCCTCAGATGCTTGACGACCCACAGTTCTCAATTTTAAAGTGCTCCAACAGCGAGGCGGTATCCTGTAATTTAATATTCCGAAGCCGGCAGGACCAATGCAGAATGTTCAGACGTCATTGACGCGTGAGAATGGCAATGCTATTCCTTTAAATTGAAATAAATGGCGTGGTCGTCGATGCGGAAGGCTTTGACGCTCATGCGGTTGGACCGGAGACAGTTCGATGGCAATCGTGGATTTTGTCGGCCCATATTCGTTCGACCCGCTATCGACGTCGAATGCGTCCAACTTTCTCCGGATATTCTCGCAGGCGCAGCGTCCCTACTCCATCTTCAGCAACACGTCACAGGACTGGACAGTCCGATTTGATTTTCCGTTCGGCGGTGCAACGTTTGCACGGTTCTTTCCTGCAACCACTTTTCTGCCAGGGCCGAGTTCCCAATTGTCGCCTCCAGCTGGGATCGTCGATGCTGTCGGGCTTTACAACTCAAGTGGGAACCTGATCGCCTTGTTTGAAGGCCTTGCGAGCCTCAATATCTCGGTTTCGCAGCTGATCAGCAATCCAAGCCTTCTTGTCTCCGGATCAGATAGCTTCAGGGGATCTGGGGGCAATGATCTCTTCGATGCCGGGGCTGGCGATGACGTCCTTGATGGCGGCGGCGGAAACGACACGCTCAGAGGCGGTGAGGGTTGGGACATCGCCATTTATGGAGGGATCAGATCACAGTACTCGATTTCTTCCGGAAGCGGTACGACGACGGTAACTGGCCTCGGAGCTGCGGCGAACTTGGATGGGACGGATACCGTCTCGGGTGTCGAAATCCTGGCTTTCCTTGACGACGTCAACCGGGTTGCGTGGGGAGACTTTGTCGGCGTTGTTGGCACCGATCTGTTGTGGACCCAATCCGGTTCAACGGTGCTGCAGGCGACCTCGCTCCTGCCGGGTATCGTTTCCGAGCCGGCGGCGGTCATTCCAAGCCTTGCCCTCTCGGCGCGCATTCAGGGACTGGGAGACATAACTGGCGAGGGCGCGGCTGATGCATTTGTGCGCAATGCTGCGGATAATTCGTTCAGGGTTCTGAGGCTGGTCGAACCTGGGCCTCCCCTGACCACCACAATTGGCAACCCGACCTATGACTGGGCAGTCCAGGGGGTTTTCGACACCAATGGCGACGGCCGGTCCGATGTCATCTGGCGCAGGGCCGACGGAACGCTGGCCATCTGGCAAATGGCATCCAATGGACTGGTTGCGACTTCGATCGACTATGGTGCTCCGTCCAACGCCTTCCAGATTGCCGGCTTCGGAGACATCAATGACGACGGCTCAGCCGACATCATTTGGCGGTCCGCCGGTGGGGACGTGGTGGCCTGGATCATGGGGTCCGGAAACTCCTACACAGCACGGGTGCTAGGCGCCACCAATCAGGGCTGGCAGATTCAGGCGGTGAACGACGTCAATGGAGATCGCCGCGCAGACCTGATCTGGCAGAATGCAAGCGGTGCAACCGCAGTCTGGCTGATCTATGACAGTGGGTTCCAGGCCATTGATCTTGGGATTTTCTCGCATAGTCAGCAGATTGTGTTCTCTGCGGATGCAAATAGCGATGGCCGGGCTGACATAATCTGGCGCAACGTGAACTCGTCGGTTACAATATCGACAATGACCGGATCTGGTGTCGCTGCAACGACAACATTGAACCTGCCTCAGAACTGGGCCTCCAATCCAGTGGCTCCCAAGGTCAACCGGTTTTTTGACTTTGCGCCTGACCGCTGGTTCGAAGTTGGCTTTGGCCAGGTGACGGCGGCCCGCCAAGTGATGCGATCGATGGATCCGGGCGGAACGGCAGACCTCGCGTGGCGAAACGTCGATGGCAGTGTCGCGATCTGGGGGCTGGGAGCATCGGGGCTGACAGCTGGTGCGGTCAGTGGGTCTGCCGGACTCAACTGGCAGATCGCGTCGTCGAGCGGCGATTTCAATGGAGATGGTCGCTCGGACATCCTCTGGCGCAACGGTGAAGGGCAGGTCGGGTTCTGGTTCATGAACGGGCTGTCCGTGTCCAGTTTTGCGATCGGCGAAAACGTGCCGCACTCGTTCCAGATCATTGGCGCAGCTGATGCCAATGGGGATGGCAGGTCCGACATTTTCTGGCGGAACCTCGAGGGGCAACTGGTTCTGTGGACAATGGATGGCCCCAACAAACTGTCATCGACGTCGGTAGTCGCCACGGGGCAGGGCGGTTCAGGCAGCTTTGATCTGGGAACGCGGGTTGATGCGATTGCCGACCTGAATGGCGATGGGCGCGCCGACATCCTGTGGCGCGGCAGCGATGGTAGCGTACGGTCCTGGTTCCTGAATGGCAGTACGGTTTCCGGAACCGGTTCCTATGGTGTTGTCGGGCTAGATTGGCAGATCCAGGCCGTGGGCGACTTGAACGCTGACGGTCGGACGGACCTGATCTGGAGGCGCTCGGATGGCCTTGTTGCGGCATGGCTGATGGACGGCTCGACGGTGCAGAGCGCTGCGACAGTTACTGGAGCCGGGCAGGACTGGCGCATCATTGGTGCGGGCGACATGACCGGTGACGGGCGGGCAGACATTCTCTGGCGCAATGTTGAGACAGGCACGGTTCTGGCCTGGCAGATGAACGGGACCGCGCTTGCCGGGACGGTCTTTGTCGGTGGTGCCGATCCAACCTGGCAGGTGGCGACAACCGGTCGACTGTTTGCGAGCTGAAACGCATATCGATCCTGAGGGATCGATATGCGCCCGACAGAACACTGCGCTCGCACAGGATCGCATGCGTCTGCCCGTATCCCGCTTATTCAAGGACGGATGCGTCTGTGTCTCCTGAAGCAGGACATGCGACGTCCAGCCATTGGCAACCTGACAGGATTGCCACCGCCTTCACGCATACCGGCACAGAAAACCGGCGCCCGCGATGGGCGCCGGTTTTATGTTGACCGCGATGTGATGGTGATCAGACGTCGTCGTCGCCCGGGCCGTCCGGCAGCTCGCCGAGGTCATCGTCGAAGTCTTCGTCCTCATCTTCGAGGAACGGCACTTCATCATCGCCTTCGGTCGGATCGTCCTCTTCCAGCTCACCTTCGGAGAAGCCCTCCGGCAGCGGATCGGCAGGACCGGCACCCGGCGTCAGGTCGTCATCGCTGTCCTCATCCATGATCAGGGCGGGCTCGTCGATGGCGGCAGCGTCGATTTCCGGCGTAACTTCCTCGTCGCTCTCCAGCTCCGCATCCTCGTCATCAGCGGCGGCGGCCTTGTTGAGCTTGATGAGGGCGTCTTCGTCCTCATCCTCGTCCTCATCGGCCACCGGCTTGGCAGAGTAGGTCGCCAGGCGCACCTTGGCGCGGGTGGCCTTCACCGCCTCGTCGTCCGGATCGAAGATGTTGCCGCACTTGGGGCAATGGGCGGGACGCTTGTGCAGGTCATAGAATTTCGACCCGCAATTGGGGCAGATCTGCTTTTCGCCAAGATCAAGTTTCGGCACTGGGCTGCTCCGGCCCCCGGCTGGCGACGCCCGTCTGGGCTTGCCTTGTCCGGGGCAAAAGGATGTCTGTATGGACGTGGGCGGTCCAGTGGCCGAAGCAACGCTTCGCCCTGGCCGCAGTCCGCGCGGCTGCGACCTGCCACGCGGGCAGGCGCGTGTCAAAAGCCCGGTTGCAGTGCGCCCCGGCTTGGGCTGCACTGGGGACACGGGCAAGGCCATGCGAACCGGGGTTTGCGCCCCGACGGGAGACAGGATGATCACGATCAAGCCAGCCGAGGCAGGCGACCTGGACGCGCTGCGGGCGCTGATGGATCTGTCGATCCGCGAGCTGCAGCTGCCATTCCTGACCCACCCGGAGATCGAGGCCTCGTTCGAGTTCATGGGCATCGACACGGCCCTGATCGCCGATGGCACCTATTTCAAGGCGATGGATGGAGACCAGATCGTCGGCTGTGGTGGATGGAGCCGGCGTGCCACACTGTTTGGCGGAGACCACTCCAGCGGGCGGGATGCGCGCCTGCTGGATCCGGCTAGCGAGCCTGCCCGCGTCCGCGCCATGTACACCCACCCCGGCCATGCCAGGCGCGGCATAGGCCGGCTGATCCTGGAGGCCTGCGAGGCGGCAGCACAGGCAGAGGGCTTTACCCGGCTCGAGCTCGCCGCCACCCGTGCGGGCGAGCCGCTCTATCGCGCCTGGGGCTTCGAAGTGGTCGAGCCGATCCGCAATGTCAGCAGCACCGGCGTGGTGCTGGTGTTCAATCGGATGGCACGGCCGGTGCGCACCGGCGGTCTGCAACCGCCGTCTGTTGCCAGCCCGCCCGATGGGGCACAGCACTCCACATGACCGACCGTGCCGACCGCGCCGCCCGCAAGCTTCTGGACCTGCCCCGCGTCCGCCGCCTGCTGGAGGTGCTGGACCCGGTTGCCCCGGGGGGCACGCGGCTGGTGGGTGGCTGTGTGCGCGATGCGCTGCTGGGCCGCCCGGTTCTGGACGTGGACCTTGCCACCGTCCTGACGCCGCAAGCCGTTCTCGCCGCCGTGGAGGCAGCCGGGCTCAAGGCCGTGCCGACCGGGATCGAGCATGGAACCGTGACTGTGGTGATCGATGGCGCCCCTCTGGAAGTGACCACCCTGCGCCGCGATGTGAGCACCGATGGGCGCCGCGCCACGGTCGCCTATACGGACAATTGGTCCGAGGATGCAGCCCGCCGCGATTTCCGCCTCAACACACTCTATTGCGATGCCAGCGGCACGATCCATGATCCGACAGGGGAGGGGATCGTCGATGCCCTCGCGGGGCGGATCATCTTCGTAGGCGATCCGGCCACGCGGATCGCCGAAGACAGCCTGCGCATCATCCGCTTCTTCCGCTTCCAGGCCTGGTACGGGCGCGGGGAGCCGGACCGGGAGGGTCTGTCCGCCTGTGCAGATGGCCGGATGTCGATGGACAATCTGTCGGTCGAGCGGGTGTGGAAAGAGCTCCGGCGCCTGCTGGAGGCGCCCGATCCCGGCGTGGCGGTGCGGGCGATGGCGACGAGCGGCGTGCTGGCCTGCCTGGTGCCGGAAGCCGAGGGGACGGCGCGCTTCAGTGCGCTGCTGGAGATCGAGACCAGCCAGTTTGTCGACACCGACCCGATGCAGCGGCTGATGGCGCTTCTGCCACGCGACCCGCAGACAGTGGGCACGCTAGCATCCCGTCTGAAACTGTCGCGCACCGAGCGGGACCGGATGGAGGCCTGGGCGGGGGACAAGACCGAGATCGTATCCTGGCTGTCTGCCCGCGAGGTTCGCGCCTGCCTCTACCGGATGGGGCTACAGCTGTGGGCAGATCGTGTCCGCCTCGGCTGGGCATCAGACCCCGAGCCCCGCCGCCTGCCCCAATGGCGCGCGCTCCACGCCCTCGCCAGCGGGTACAAGCGCCCCCGCTTCCCCGTCAGCGGCACAGATGTCCTCGCAGCCGGCGCTCGCCCCGGGCCGGCTGTCGGCATCATCCTGTCCGAACTGGAGAGCTGGTGGATCGAAACCGACTTCACCGATGACGACCTCAGTCTGGCCGAACGCCTCAAGGCTCTCGTCCAGGCTCTTGGGTAGGGTCAAAGTGCCGTTTTGCGCTGCTGACATTGAACGGACGGGCGGCCTTCGTGCCTGGCTGGAGCGATCGCAGCGGGTCGATGGGGTCGATGACGCGTGATGCCGACAGTCAGGGGATGCCAGGACGTGAGTGTCACGAAGGACGCAGATGCCCATATTCCGAGTGTAACGCAGCGTCTGGATATTGAAGAGCGGTTCCTGCCGGCGGAAGTCTGAAGGCAGGACGTGGATCAGGGCGGATTTCGACGCCGTTGATGAATACCCTAAAGATAAATCGATCCAGAAACATAATCCAAGCAACAGAAAATCTACTTGGATTCGGCCTCTTTGCCCTTCAAAAATCCTGATTCTCGATTGTCGGCAGCTGGTGCATCGCCTAGCCAACGTCTGTGCGCCTGCTGTGAAGTGTGATGGGTGCAGGCGACTGGGGTGTTGGGGGCGATCCGTGTTGAGTCAGAAATTGCTGTTTGCCGTTGACCGCGCATCTTTGTGTGCAACTGGCGTCGCAGTCAGGCTACGTTCGGTCTTGGCCGTGTTGCTCTTGGCAGTTGTCTGGGCTCTGGGAACGGTCTCGCCTGCCCAGGCAGTCAATCGCCCGGGAAGCTTCTGCGAGGACTTCAGCGCAGAGGATGGCCCCTGGTCCTTCTCCATCGCGGACAATGTGCAGATCTCCTACAAGCCCGTTACCAAGAAACCGCACGCCACGCTGGACAGCTGTGATCGCTTTCTCATCAATCCAATCTACTCGATCAGCGACGGTGCCTTGCCACCGGGGCTGAGCATTGACAGTACAACTGGCGTCATCTCCGGAACGCCAAGAGTCAACGCATCCACAGCAACGCGCCGATACGAGTTCACCGTAACAATGCGCGTCGGTTCCGATAGGTTCGCAAGCTACGACGATTCCTTCAGGTCAATCCTGGTCCACACCAATGTGGACCTGCAGCAGAATTCGGCCGATCTGCGCAATCCGGTAACCGGCGTGGTGGTGCCGCTGCAACTGACCATCCGGGCTGGCACCCCAATCTCCAAGCGCCCGCTGAACGATGCGTTCGGATTCGGAACGATCCGGACCTGGTCCATCACACCAGCGCTTCCTGCGGGCCTGACATTGAACACGTCCAATGGCACGATTTCCGGCGTCGCCGCGCCAGGGACTGCCAATCTGCCCGGCGCGACTTACACAATGCGCGTGGAGGACCGTGCGCTTACGACAATTGGTGTCCAGTCTTTTGTTTCTGCGGATACGCAGACCTTCACGCTGGCAATCGAGCCGTCGCTTGACCTTGCGCTCGGCACGCTGCCAGCCCGGATCATCAATGGGGTCGAGGTTCCGGCATTCCGTCCCGTGATCGCGACCGGCGGAGTTGGTACCTTGACCTACGCCCTGGAGGGGCAGCTGCCGGCGGGCCTCGCGTTCAATCCTGCAACTGGCGAGATCAGCGGGACCCCGACCGAGCGCGGCTATAACTCCAGCTTCACCGTCAAGGTCACCGATGCTGCCGGCGGCACGAAGCAACTCTCGTTCTCGCTGCCAATGGGCGGGATCGAGGCCAATCAGGCGGCGACCGATCTGACGCTCTTGTCCGGACTTCCGGCAGGTTCCGCTCAGGGCTTCCGGACGCCGGTGAGATACTCCAGCTTTCAGGCACCGCTCTCGGTCTCGATCTCGCCTGCGCTGCCAACCGGGCTGACGCTCGATCCGGCAACCGGCGAGATATCAGGCACTCCCACTGTTCGGTCTCCACGCACCACCTACACCCTGACCGCGCGCGACGGGAACACGCCGCAGTCAGTCGTGGTGAACCAGTTCGCCCTGCAGGTCCGGCCGCAACCGGCCATCGGCACCTCGATTGCTGTGGGGGTTGGCGCCCTTGCCGGAACGACGGGCACAGCGACAACCAACGGCGATGTGCCTGTTGTCATCCGGGGCGCGCAGCTTGGCCCCGAATATGGCGATACACGGATTTCGATTGCCGGTGTCACCGTCACGAATGTGACCTACTCTCAGGCCGGAAGCCAGGCAGCCTTCACCTTGCCATCCCTGCCTGGCCGTGTCGGCACCTATCCGGTCGAGCTGGACAATGGCGGCGGGACAGGCACGGACCGGACCTTGACCATCACGCTTACCCGAGCGCTGTCCGCGACTGAACCGCCGGGCGGCCTTGTCAATCTGATCGGGCCAGGGCCCTTCACTGTCAGGCCGGTTGTCGGCACTGATGGGGTCGGCACTCTGACCTATTCGCATTCGGCGCTGCTGCCACCAGGCATGACCTTCGATCCGGCCACGGGCACCTTCTCCGGCACGCCGACCGATCCGTCGTCGAGCACGGCTGGCCGGGTCGGGATGGATGTCACCATTACCGACCAGGCTTCACCGCCCAATACGGTGACAAAGTTCTTTGAATTCCAGGTAGGCATTCCTGTGCAGACCACGCTCGCCGCGCCACGGGTGACAATCCCGGCGCGCAGGCCCGCCGCTTTCACACCTGTCACCGCGTCCAGCGGCTCCGAGCCATACGTGTTCTCGGCCATCAACCTCCCGACCGGGCTGACGATGAACAGCGCGACCGGCGAGATCACCGGAACACCGGCATTCGCGGGCGAAGTGACCGTCACTGTGTTTGTCAGCCCCACGCCGGCTTTTGCAGTCGCCTCATCCCGGCGGGAGTTCACGCTCGAAGTCACGGGCCTCACGACCAGCTTCAGCGACAGCCGGGAGATCGTCTATCTTCAGGATGACAATGTGGGGCGTCTGGGCGGTGCGGTGCCGTTCCTCGCCTTCGCGCCCTTCAGGGCCCAGGGCGGGACAGGCGGCGTAACCTATTCGATATCGCCAGCCCTGCCGCCTGGCCTGTCCCTTGACCCCGCCAATGGCAACATCTCCGGCCGGCCGACCCGCGCCTCGCCACTGACGACCTATCAGATCACTGCGCGCGATTCAGCCCCGACAGCCGACACCCTCACTGGCCAGACCCGCATCCAGGTCACAGCCAGGCCGCCAGTCATCCGCACCACGACAGCTGGCATCTTCGACCGGGGCGGCGAGACAGTCACCGTTACGGGCGAGCGCTTCGGCCCGAGCTTCGCGGACACCACTACGGTGACACTGGGCGGCCTGCCCGTCACCAATCTTGTCTTTGCGCCGGATGGGACGTCCCTGACATTCACGGCGCCCGCCCTGCCTGGGCCGGGTGATGCAGAAATCGTCATCACCAACGATGCTCTGACCCCGGCACGGCGCACCATCGGGGTCTCGGCCTTCCCGACCCTCGTGCTGCGCCAGACTGCGCCGGAAGTCACATTCACCAGCGGCGTACTCTCGAGCTCGCAGCCTGTGATCGTTGCCTCCGGTGGCCAGCGCGGGCGGACATTTGCGATTGCTCCCGCCAGCGGTGGGCGGCCTTTGCCAGCCGGGCTGACTTACTCGTCCACCATCGGCGAGCTGCGCGGCTCGACAACCGAGCTGGTGGAGAATGCCTCCTACGTGGTGACCGTAACGGACGGCAGCACGCCGCCACAATCAGCCAGCCTGTCCTTTACACTCAACGTGCGTCCGCCGCCGCCGGTCATCCTGCCACCGACCTTGACGTCTGCCACACCGGACCGGGCAGCCCCGGCTGGCGGAACCCGCATTACCGTCAGGGGCACAAACTTCCGTCCCGATACCGTGTTCGGCTTTGGCAGCTTTGCGACCGACCGCCGGGCAACCGAGGTGTCGGTCAGCGCCGATGGCACCAGCGCGTCAATGGTGGTGCCGGCCAGGGGGACAGGGAGCGACATTCCTTGGCTGGTGGCAACCACACCGTCTGCCGGATCGAGCGTGGCCCAGCTCTTCTTCCCATACGGATCGCCGCCGCGCTCCAACATGAGCGTGGACGCGCTGGCCTATGCAATTGGCACACCGATCACGTCCATCAGGCCGCAGAACGTCTTCGAGCCCGGCATTGGTGCCTTGACCTATTCGGTCAGCCCCGCCCTGCCTCCGGGCCTGACCCTCAACGCCGTGACCGGGTTCATTTCAGGAACACCGACAGCGGCGGCGACCGCTGCAACCCCGGCAACAGTCCAGCATGTCTTCACGGCGACCGATTCCAACTCCGTCCCACAATCGACCTCTGTGACCATCCCGATCAGTGTCGGCACACGGCTGGACGCGACTGTCGCGTTTGCGTCACTGACGCTCGACCCCAATGTCGCCATGGCGCCGACCACGCCAGTGGTCCGTTCGGGAGGGCTGGATCTCACGATTGGCGGGGCCGCGAACACCGTTGGCTACAGCATTTCTCCCAATCTCCCCGCAGGGCTGACCCTGAACCAGCAGACGGGTGAAATCTCCGGCACACCGACCCAGGCGTTCGGACCCACCCAGATGACGGTGCAGATCACAGATTCAGGTGTTCCTGGCCTGGTCGGCTCGCAGCTGACCCGGACCTTCCTGCTGGAAGTGCGCCCGCCTCTGGTGGCGACCAAGGATTCGGACGTGACGGCGGACGCGGGCGCCGCGCTGGATGTGAAGCCGGTGCGCGGCACCGGGGGCGTCGGCGCACTGCGCTACTCCGTAAGCCCCGCTCTGCCTCTGGGGCTGAGCCTCAATCCGGCGACGGGGGCGATTACCGGTTCCACAAGCGAGCCGCTGTCCGCCGCAGCATTCACCATGACCGTCCGCGACAGCGCCCCGGTCCCGGTCAGCCGGACGGCAGCCTTCACGGTTACCATCAATGTCCCGCCGCCAGTCGTCACCGGCCTCAGCCTCACGCGCGGCGACAACATTGGCGGACAGGAGCTGTTCATCTCCGGGACCGGCTTTACCCGCTATGCCAGCCTGCCTGGCCCGCTGCGGGTTGAGTTTGTCGGCTCCGGCGCCCCGGTTGCGGCCACGAGTGTGTCCTTGATCAATGATCGGCAGATCCGGGTCGTGACACCTGCAGCACCGGTCGGTGCCTACAATGTCCGGGTTACCATGCCGCATGGGGCAAGTCGGCTCGACTCGGATTCAGCCTTCGAGTTTGTTGGGCTGCCGCCGGGTGATGTGACTTTGTCGACCAGTGTGCGCTCTGCGAGCGGGCCTTTCCTCGCCCAGGCGGTGTTCAGCGAGAATGTTGCCGATTTCGAGGCCAGCGATGTTTCCTCGATTGGCACACTCTTCGCAACCGTCAGCAATCTGCGCGGAAGCGGGCGCAGGTACGAGTTCCTCGTTACCCCAGCCTCAGGCGACGGCATGGTCGAGTTGAAGATCTTTGCCGGCATGGCCACGGGCGTTGTCTCCGGTACAGGGACCAACGAGTCCAACACGCTGCGGATACCGGTTCGGACAACGCCGATCACTGCGACGATCCGGCGGAGCACGGGCGGCTTCAATCCGCCAGCGGACTTTGTGCCCACCAAAGACATGGTGACGGCAATGATCCAGTTCACCCAGCAGGTGACCGGATTTGATGTCTCGGACATCGTTGCCAATAGCGGCACCACCCTGAGCAATTTCACGGAAGTCTCGCCCGGATTCTGGTACACGGTTGACGTGGACCGGGCGTCGGATGGGGTCGCAACCCTGTCGATCCCTGCCGGCAGCGTCTCGGATGCCAACAGCATCGTTCTCGATACGACAGCCAGCGCCCGCATCACCTTCGACAAGACGCCCCCGACGGTTACCGTCTCTGCGCCGCCGCTGACTGCGTTCGCCAACGGCGATGTGTCGGTGACAGTGACCTTCTCCGAGCCGCTGGTCCCCAATTCCGAGGTGCCGTCCGGCACCGGGGCAGATCCTGGATATTCCGCGCAGTTCTGGCGACATATCGATGTCAACCGCAGTATCCTCGGATTTACCACTCAATCGACCCAGATCAGTGACCGGGCCTGGGTGATCACCTGGCGCAATGGCAACCCGGCTGACCCCAATCTTCAACGCCAGGGCGTGGCCAACTTCCAGATCAGCCCCTGGATCAGTTTCTTCGACGGAACGGGCAATAGCGGGACGTTCACGCTCCGCGATGCGGCTGGAAACCGGGTGCAGCAGATCAGCACGCCCGCTGTTACAGTAACCGACCCCTATGTGACCCCCGGTGGTTTCCAGCCGACAAGCGTGACCAACACCACCCCGACCTGGATGGTGGATGGCTCGGCGCCGTTTGTGCGGCTGAGCCAGGTCGGCGGAACCGCGTCCGTTTCCGGCCCGTTCGATGTCCGCGTGCAGTTCACCGGCGCTCAGATCGAACCTGCGAGCATCTACGGACCGCCGGGGCCTGACGGCGTGACCGGGCTCGAGCTGGCGGACTTCACTGTCGCCAATGGCACTGCCTCCAACCTGCGCTGCGCCACAGCTGCCCCCGGCAGCTCCGAATTTGGTCGGGCTGAATCCGACTGCCTCATCACCGTGACACCTGGTGGGGCGGGCACTGTATCGGTCAGCATGGCCGCAAACCGGGTGATGGACCGGGGTCGCAACGGAAACCGGGCCTCCTCCACTCTGTCGGTCACCGTGGAAGCGACGGCGGCTGTCGGTCCCTTCACCGTGACTGCGACGCGCCCGAATGCATCGGCCAATCGCGGCCAGACCGTCACCTTCACCTTCAACAAGGATGTGCTGGACCTGGAAGAGAGGATGCTGTCTGCCGGTTCCGGCACCAGCCTGTCGGACTTCACCCGGACCTCGCCGCGTGTCTACACGGTGTTGGCGTCACGGGAGACAGACGGGGCGGCGGAAGTGACGCTACCTGCTGGCGTGGTGCGCGACGGCTTTGGCCAGCCCAATCCAGCGGCCTCTGCGTCGTTCACCATGGATGTGACGCGCCCGACGGCGACTATCGAACTGCCCGCGGGCGGCCAGTTGCCCGCCGGGCCGTTCGATATCACGGTGCGCTTCAGCGAGCCGGTCACCGGGTTCGAGCTCAATGACTTCAATCTGACCAACGCGACCGCGTCCGACCTGCGCGGCGCTGCTGGCGGCCCGGTCTATGTGGTGACACTGACCCCGGCAGGTGCTGGCAACATCGGTATCGGCATCCGCTCCGCCGCCGCCAGTGATGCGGCTGGAAACCCCAGCTTCTCCACCTCCAGCCAGGCCTTCAGCCGCGACGAGACGGCGCCGACGGCGACGTTGGCCCTGCAGACCCCGGCCACATCGGTGCCCAATGCGCCGTTTGTTCTGACCGCAACCTTCTCCAAGCCGGTCGTCGACTTTGTGCTGGCCGATCTCGCAGTCACGAATGGCACCGCCTCGGGACTGTCTTGCGACAGCACGGACACCCTGCTGCCGCAGGCAGTAACAGCCTGCACGGTCACCATCACGCCACAAGCGTTCGGCACGCTCAGGGCATCCCTCGCAGCTGGTGCCGTGCGCGACCGGCCCGGCAATCCCAATCCGGCAAGTTCATTCCAGATCGAGGTCCAGCCGCCCGCGCCAGTGCCGGTTCTCACGGGCCCGACAGGCGTGCAGACGGGCGCCTTCCAGGTAACAGTCACGTTCCAGGCAGCGGTCACGGGTCTTGCAACCTCGGACTTCACCGTCACCAACGGCACCGCGAGCGCGCTCGGCGGAACCGGTGCGTCCTATACCCTGCAGGTCACGCCAGCGGCTGATGGCCCGGTGAGCATCGTGCTGCCAGCCGGTTCGGTCACGGGCGGCAATGGGCTTGATAACCTCGTCTCCAACACGCTCTCGGTGCAGGCCAAGATCAGCAGGCCCAGCGTTACGATCGCCGGGCCAACCACTGTGCAGCGCGCGGCCTTCGATGTGACGTTTACCTTCAGCGAGGCGGTCACGGATTTTGATCTGGGCGATCTGCAGCTGACGGGCGCAACGGCGGCCAACCTGACCGGCAGTGGCGCCAGCTATCGGGCCCAGCTCACCCCCACAGTGGACGGTACGGTAACGCTGACGCTGGCTGCCGATGCGGCCCGCGACAGCGTGGGCAATGGCAGCACGCCGGCAAGCTATTCGGTTGCCGCTGATATCACCGCGCCGACAACGACGATCTCGGTTCCGTCCGGCCCGCAGGGCTCGACATTCACCGCGACAATCACTTTCAGCGAGGCTGTGTCCGGCTTCGGGCTGGATGACCTGACCGTTGTCAATGGAACAGCTTCGGGCCTCGCCGGGTCCGGTGCGGTCTATACGGCGCAGATCGCCCTGACCGGCACCGATCCTGCCACCATCACGCTGGATGTGGCTGCGGGCGCAGCCAGCGATGCGGCGGGCAATCCCAGCCTCGCTGCAGCCACCGTGCAGACCCAGGCCTTCCCCGCCCCGGTGCCGCGCCTTGTCGGCCCGACAGCTATCCAGACTGGGCCGTTCGATGTGACGGTTACCTTCCTGGTACCGGTTACCGGTCTTGCCACCGGCGACTTCGTGATTGCCAACGGGTCTGCGACCGGCCTCAGCGGCAGTGGTGCGGCCTACACGCTGCGGGTGACACCGGCAGGGGATGGGCAGGTGCTGATCGACCTTCCGGCCGGTGCGGTGAATGCGGCCGATGGCACCCCGAGCCGGGCGGCCGACCAGCTGGTTGTCCGCGCCAAGACCAGCCGCCCGACCGTCCAGTTTTCGGGCCCGACGACAATCCAGCGCGGGGCCTTTGGTCTGACCATGACATTCAGCGAGCCTGTGACCGGCTTTGATGCGAGCGACCTCCAGCTGGGCGGTGCCACGGCAGCCTCCTTCGCCGGGAGTGGTGCGGTCTATACGGTCCAGATCACCCCGGTTGCCGATGGCACTGTTAGTGTGGGGCTTGCCGCAGGGGCGGGGGCCGATAGCGTCGGCAACGGCACTGTGGCTGCGTCTTTCACGGTTCAGGCTGATGTCACCGCACCGCAGGCCGCCATCACCGCCCCATCAGGCCCGCATGCAGCAGCATTCACTGCGACAATCACCTTCTCCGAGCCGGTGACCGGCCTTGCGCTGGCCTCGCTCACTGCCAGCAATGCGACGCTGTCGGATCTGGCAGGCAGCGGTGCGGTCTATACGGTTCGGGTCAATCCCACCCTGACGGTGCCCTCCACCGTGACCGTGGACCTTGCGGCCGGGGCCGCGAGCGATGCTGCGGGCAATCCCAGCGCAGCTGCGGCGACCTTCCGCACCGATGTCGTGCCAACACCAATCCCGGTCCTGACCGGCCCCACGGGCGTGCAGACCTCCACCTTCACGGTGACAGTCACCGTGCTTGCGCCCGTAACGGGTCTCGAGGTTTCGGACTTCACCGTGACCAATGGGCGTGCGATCAGCGTCAGCGGTTCGGGCACCGTGTTCACGGCGCAGATTGAACCTGGAGTCGATGGACCGGTCACCATTCTGCTGCCGGCGGGCGCTGTGCAGAGTCAGTCGGGCGTGTCCAGCGCCGTCTCCAACCAGCTGGTTGTCCAGGCCAAGACAAGCAAGCCGCGTGCAAGCTTTGCCGGGCCGACCGGGACCCAGCGCACGGCGTTCGAACTGACCATAACCTTCTCCGAACCTGTCACCGGCTTTGATCTGACCGATCTTGCCCTGACTGGCGCCACGGCCTCCGGCTTCAGCGGATCGGGTACAACCTGGCGCGTAACCCTGACCCCGACAGCCGATGGCGAGCTGGCGGTTGCCCTGGCGGAGGGCGCGGCGCGCGATGCGTTCGGCAATGGAAGCCAGGCGGCCCGGTATACGATCCAGGCGGACGTTACGGCTCCAACCGTAACCCTCATACCGCCCGCAGGCGTCCAGGCGGCGGCCTATACGGTGACCGTGACATTCAGTGAGCCGGTCACCGGCTTTGCGCTGGATGATCTGGTCGTGGTCAATGCCACCCTCTCGAACCTCGCCGGGTCAGGCAGCAGCTACACCGTTCTGGTCACGCCGACCCGGATCGAACCCTCGACCGTGACGCTGGATCTGCCAGCGGGCGCGGCAACCGATGCAGCTGGCAATCCAAGCCGCGCTGCGGCCACGGTGCAGACCCAGATCCTGCCCGCCCCGGTTCCCACCCTTGCCGGGCCGACCGGTGTTCAAAACGCGGTCTTCCCGGTGACGATCAGCTTCTTCGCCCCGGTCACGGGCCTTGCGACCACGGACTTCGTGATCACCAATGGCACCGCCGTCAGTCTGGCCGGATCGGGCGCTGCCTACACGCTGCAGGTCCAGCCTTCGGCGGACGGTGCCGTGACGGTCAACCTGCCAGCCGGCGCGGTCGCCGGGGAGAATGGCGCCCTCAGCCGCGCGGGCAACACCGTGACGGTGCAGGCCAAGATCAGCCGCCCGACGGTGACCCTCACCGGGCCCACCGCAGTCCAGCGCAGCACGTTCGAACTGGCCATCACCTTCAGCGAGCCGGTTACCGATCTGACCGTGTCTGACCTGAAGCTGGTTGGGGCAACCGCGGCCAACCTGACCGGGTCCGGCGCTGCCTACCGGGTCCAGATCACGCCGACGGTCGATGGAACCGTGAGCGTCGGTCTGGAAGCTGATGCCGCGCGCGATGCGTTCGGAAATGGCAGCCAGCCGGGCAGCTACTCGGTCCGTGCCGACGTGACGGCGCCGACAGTGGCGATCACCGGGCCGACGACCCTGCAGCGGGCTGCATTCACTGCCACAATTACCTTCAGCGAGGACGTGACTGGCTTTGGCCTTGATGATGTCCGGGTCACCAACGGCGCGGCGTCTAACCTCGCAGGATCGGGCCGTGTCTATACGGTGCTGGTCACTCCGGTGGATGCCGGGCCGGTCACGGTCACGGTTGCGGTTCCTGCCGGTGCAGCCAATGACGGTGCGGGAAATCCCAGTGTTGCGGCACCGGTTTTGTCCGTGTCGGCAGACCTGTCGACCCCAGTGGTGGAGACCGTCATCCCAGGCCTTGTGGTGCCGCTTGCGGTCGGATCCGGCGATGTGGATCTGACACGCCTGCGGGCGACCTTCGATGTCCGCAACACCGGGCCGACCGATGGCACCTTCACGGTCAGCATCGATGCAAACTGGCTGGATGTCACCCCGCTCAGCGGCACCCTGGCGCGTGGCCAGACCTTGCAGCTGAGCATCACCCCCAATGCGCGCGTCAATGCGCTGGCGCCCGGCAACTACCGCGCCACAGTGCGGCTTATCATCCGCCGCGCGACTCCCGCTTTGTCGTCGTCAGCGGAGGCCGCTTCGGGTTCGTCCCCTGGCATGGCGTCGGCCAGCGGCGCGCTGGGCAACCAGAGCAGCTCGGGTCAGACCATGACGCTGGATGTGCCGGTCACTGTCTCCGTGGCCCAGCGGCGTGGCACGATCACGGTGGTGGCTCTGGCGACCCCGGCGGGTCTGGCGGGCGACGCGACCTTCACCTACACCAGCCCGACCACGGCGCTGAACGACCTCAACTTGACCACGGTCAATGGTGAGGCGCGCTCGGCCGTGATCCAGCTCGATGTAGGCCGGTACGACCTGCGCCAGTCGCTCCCAGCGGGCTGGACCCTCTCGGCCATCAATTGCACCGGCGATACAGACAGCGGCTCGACCTATACGCTGTCCAGCCGCTCGGCGCTGGTGGACCTGGATGGCGGCGAGGCACTGGTGTGCACCTTCACCAACAGCCGCGATGTGTCCTTCATCCAGACACAGACCCGGCGTGGGATCGTGGGCTTCATGGCCGAGCGGGCACGCCTGCTGGAGGCAGCCGCCCCGGATCTGATGAGCCGCATGGACGCCGGTGAGCCCGGCCCCGAATCGGCCACCGGCGGCTTTTCGATGCAGATGGACGGGCCGAACATGACCTGGTCGATGAGCTACCGGCGCGTGTTTGCCCGCGGTAACCGGATCACGCTGTCTGAGGACGGGGTGAGCGATTCCCGCACGCAGGCCGGGTTCGGGCTGTGGTTCCAGACCAACTATGCCTCCTCAAGCCTGAAGGACACCCAGACCGGGATCGATGCGCGGACCCGCTTCCAGGTGTCGTATCTGGGGATCGACTATCCGGTGTGGGATGGCTGGCGCGTGGGCGTGCTGGGGCAGTTCGACGATGCCTCGTTCCGGGGTCGCGGTGACACGCCCGACGCCAGCGGTGATGGCTGGATTGTCTCGCCCTATGTGGTCGGCACCATCGTGGATGATGTCCGGTTCATGGCCCGCCTGGGCTGGGGCCGCTCCAGCAACTGGGTCAATCCGATCGGGACCTACCGCGACACGTTCAAGACCGAGCGGATGATCGCCGAAGCGCGGCTGTCCAACAGCTGGCTGATCTGGGAAGAGGGTGACAACCGCCTGACATTCCGCCCCGAAGCCTCGCTCTACTTCTACCGGGACGAGCAGGAGGCCTTCACCAACCGGCTCAACATGCCGATTGACGGCAATGTGGTGGACCTCGGCAGTGCTGCGTTCGCGCCGCAACTGGTCTGGTCGACCCTGCTGTCCAATGGCGCGAGCTTGGAGGCCGATATCCAGCTCAGCACTTCGGCGGCCTTCAACCAGCTGGAGCTCGCTGACCAAAGCGGCAGGATCGTGACCCCGCTGCCGACTGTTCAGGGCCGGGTGGAGACGGGCATCTCCATCGCAACCCCGCGGGGCTGGCAGCTGGAAGCGCGCGCCAACTACTCGGGCATCGGTACCTCGGCAGTCGAGACCTACGGCGCAAGCCTGCGGATCTCGAAGGGCTTCTGATCACGGGCCGAGGGGGCGGTGGCGGGCCCCCGGCTCCAGTGACACTCCCCGACGGGCGGAGGAATGCAACCTCTCCACCCCCGCAGCGCCGGTCTCCAACAGCCGACACTCCGACCTGAGTGCCTCAGCTTGCTTGGCTTGGACAGCTCCCCCGCTGGCGTGATAGGCCGCGTGCCGCATCCACAGCGGGGGAGCGGGTCACAGTGGCAGGCTGGTTCGGGCGAGAAAGACGTGTGCGGCGGGTCTTGAACCCCATGCTGGCGGCTCTCGCCCTGCTGCTTTCGGCCTGTGCTCCAGGCTTGCAGCAAGCTGTTGTTCCTGAGCCCGGATTTGCGGGGCCGCGCTTCGCCCCCGATGCCCTGATTGCCCGTGACGGCGCCCGGCTTGGCATCACCGTCTGGGCGTCGCCGGAAGGTCAGCCGGTGCGGGCTGTGATCGTGGCACTGCATGGCATGAACGACTATGCCCGCGCCTGGACGCTTGCCGGGCCGTGGTGGGCGCAGCGGGGTATTGTCACCTATGCCTATGATGCGCGCGGCTTCGGGCGCTCGCCCCAGCGTGGGGTATGGGCCGGATCGCAGCTGATGGTGGAGGACCTCCAGACCGCACTGGAACTGGCACGCGCCCGCCATCCCGGACTGCCGCTGGCGGTGGTTGGCGAGAGTATGGGCGCGGCAACCATCCTGGCGGCGCTGGATGGGAACACACCCCTGGCCGCCGACACCATAGCGCTTCTGTCGCCAGCGGTGTGGGGCTGGTCCAATCTGCCAGTGAGCTATAGCGCCAGCCTCTGGCTTGGCGCGCACCTGGCGGGCAGCCGCGCTGTCACGCCGCCACGGGTCGTGACCCGCCGCATCCGGCCGACCGACAATGATGCCCTCTTGCGTGAGCTGGGGCGAGACCGGTTGATGCTGTTCGAAACCCGGATCGATGCGGTCTATGGTCTGGTGCAGCTGATGGAGCGGGGGTTTCGCGCAACGGAGCGGCTGCCGGATGGGGCGCTGGTCCTGATTGGGGCGCAAGATCAGGTGGTGCCGCCGCGCGCCCATGCCGCCATGATCGCCCGGCTCCCCGCCGGTGTCCGGCTGGTGCGCTATCCGGACGGATTTCACATGCTGAGCCGCGATCTTCAGTCAGAGCGGGTGTTTGCCGACGTGGCCTCGGCCCTGCTCGACCCCGCAGCCCCCCTGCCTTCGGGACTGGAGCAGACCACAAGTGCTGTCGAAACCGCCCGTTAAGTCGGCGCGGGCGATACTGGGCCGCCATGGCGCTCAAGCTGTCCATCCCCAAGCCCGATCCTGAGGGCCTCAAGCGCACCAGTGCGCGCCTGAAGGCGTGGTGGAACGGGGTGGAGTATCAGCCGGGCGAGGCGGGCGAGGCCGGTGACGAAGCCGGGGTCGTCGCCTCCGCGAGCGCGCGTGTCGAGGGCAAGTCAGACCCTGAGCTGTCGCTGGTGATTGCCTGCGAGGCCTTGTGGGGCGCTGGACGGCTGGCGCCGGCGGACCGGGATCTGGATGTGGCGTTCGCCAGTGCCCTCGGGCTGACCAAGGGCCGCCGCCTTGCGCTGTTCGGACCTGATCTCGGCGCCCGGGTTCTGCACTGCGCACGGGAGCTTGGCATCAAGGCCGATGTCTTCCTGCCTGACGCCCGACACCTGGCACTGGCGGGCGATGTGGTGGGTGCCGAGAAGAAGCTCGCCAAGGACATTGCCCTGCACGGGTTTGACGGGGCACCGGGTTCAGTGCCGAAGAACCGGGCCGATGGCGCGCTGTTCGTCCTCGCCTGTCATGCCCCCGAAGAGGCCGAGGTTGCGGCCTTCACGGCAGAGCGCGTGCTGCGCCCCGGCGGTAGCGGGCTGATGTTCGATCTGTTTGCCCGCCGCGACGACGATCCGGCGCTGGATAGCTGTCGGGGGCCGGAACAGCGGCGGTTTCTGGATGAGGATGCCGTGATCTCCGCCATCGAGGCCGCAGGCCTCGAGATGCGCGGGCAGGAAGATCGTGGCGCAGATTTCCTCAACGCCACCCATGTGGCGATGGAGCGGATCAAGAACGACTTCGAAGGCTTTCAGGCCGGTATGCTGCAGACTGGCGGAACGCTTGCAGCGGCGGCGGCACTCGATCAGATTTTGCTGTGGCGCGCCCGCGCCGATGCCCTGCGCGCCGGACGCCTCACCGCCCGGCGCATCCTGTTCCACAGGCCGAAGTGACCTCGTATCACTGCACGCGGAAGCGCCAGACCCGTGTGCGCTTGATCTCGGCGTCTTCCAGGTCGCGCGAGACTGCCACTTCATAACAGGCAACTTCCTCCAGAAGCTGGCGCGGCAGATAGGTGCGCCCCGGATCGCCCACCAGCACCTCGCGCCCGGCACAGTTGAGACCTACTAGCCAGTTGGTCAGCCGCTCGGCGAGGTCGCGCTCATAGAACAGGTCGCCCACCAGGATCACCGCTTCGGGCACATCTGACCCGATCAGATCATCGTGGCAGGGGCTGAGCTCCACGCCGTTGAGCGTTGCATTGAGCACCATGGCGTGCAGCGCGAACGGATCGATGTCCGCCGCCCGCACAGGTCCGGCCCCTGCCAGTACCGCCGCGATCCCCACCAGCCCCGACCCCGAAGCCAGGTCCAGCACCGTGCGTCCGGCCACCAGCTGCGGATGATCGAGCACATAGCGCGCCAGCGCCTGCCCGCCCGCCCAGGCAAAGGCCCAGAAGGGCGGCGGCAGCCCGGACTGTTCCAGCTCCTCTTCGGTCGCCTGCCAGAGGGGCACAGCCTCGTCGGCCAGATGCAGCTGCACTTCGGGCACATGCGGCGGGCGCAGGATCCGGGTGTGGTCGCGGATGAAGCCGACCGGGTCCGGGCTTGCCAGTGGGAGCGTCATCCAGTGCGGCCGGCGCCACGCGCCATTTCGCGCGCCACCACGGTCTGCAGGATCTGGCTGGTCCCCCTCATAGATGCGGAAGATGCGCACATCGCGGTACAGCCGCTCGATGCCGTGGTCGGCGACATAGCCCGCGCCGCCATGGATCTGTACCGCACGGTCCGCCACCCGCCCGACCATCTCGGAGGCAAACAGCTTGGCGGCGGCAGCCTCCAGCGTGATCGGCTCACCCAGATCGCGCTTGCGCGCACAGTCGAGGATCAGGGCGCGCGCGGCCAGCGCCTCGGTTTTGCTGTCAGCCAGCATGGCAGCCACCAGCTGATGCTCGATGATCGGCTTGCCGAACTGCACACGGCTGCTTGCATAGGCGAGGCTGTCGGCGATCAGCCGCTCGGCAACACCCAGACACACGGCGGCAATGTGGAGCCGCCCCCGGTCCAGCACCTGCATGGCCACCTTGAAGCCCTCACCCTCCGCGCCGAGCCGGTTTTCGGCAGGCACCCGCACGTTTTCGAAGAACACGTCGCAGATATGCGCGCCCTGTTGGCCCATCTTCTTGTTGGGCCGCCCGACAGTCAGTCCCGGCAGATCGCGCGGCACTAGAAAGGCCGACACACCCCGTGCGCCCGGCACGTCCGGATCGGTCCGGGCCATCACGGTGAACAAGCCTGCGCGGTTGGCGTTGGTGATGTAGCACTTGGAGCCGTTGAGGATGTAGGCATCCCCGTCCCGCACGGCTGTGGTCCGCAACGACCCGGCGTCGGACCCGGCCTCCGGCTCGGTGAGGGCAAAACTGGTCACCGTCTCGCCCGAGGCGATGCCCGGCAGCCAGCGCGCCTTCTGCGCATCGGTCCCGAACATCACCAGTCCCTGGCTGCCGATCCCGACATTGGTTCCGAAGGCCGAGCGGAAGGCGGGGCTGGTGCGCCCCAGCTCGATTGCCACCAGACACTCGGTCTCCATGTCCAGCCCGAGCCCGCCCCATTCGGTCGGGATGGACAGGCCGAACAGGCCCAGCGCCTTCATCTCCTCCACGATGGTGTCCGGGATTGCATCATCCTCGGCGACCTGCCCCTCGATCGGCCGCAGCCGTTCGGCAACGAAGCGGCGAACCCCCTCGATGATCTGCGCGCGCGTATCGGCGTCGGTTGGTCCAAAGTCTGGCATTGTGGCGGCTCCCGGCTCTTGTTCTTGGCGAAGGGCACTCTATGACGCCCCCGGCGCGCTGCAAGAGCGCAGCCGCTTCCAGGCAGGATGCGGTGCAGGGCAGGCGAGGGACCAGATGGGCGAGACCAATACAGATACCATCGGCGAGCCGGTCACGATCACTGAAGGCGAGTTCGCAGGCTGGCAGACCTGGGGCTATGAGAGCGACCCGTTCGAGACCCTGACCGGCCCCTATTATCTGCGCCGTCTGCCCGAAGGTGGCTATGAGTGTGCGTTCAAGCCCGAGCCGAAGAACAACAACGGCTTCGGGATCGTGCATGGCGGCTCCTTGATGACCTTTGCGGACTTTGCCCTGTTTGCGCATGCACGGGACCAGATGAGCGGGCCGTGTGTCACCTTGCAGTTCGAAGGCCAGTTCCTGGGCGCGGCAAAGCCTGGCAGCGTGATCCTGAGCCAAGGGGAAGTGACGCGGTCGACCCGGTCGCTGCTGTTCGTGCGCGGGGTCATGAGCCAGGAGGGCAAGCCGGTGTTTGCCTGGAGTGGCATCATCAAGAAACTGGGTGCCTGATCTGGCATCACCTTTCAGGAACGTGACAGTGATTTCACTGGACGGTGCGGGAACGCGCTGGCACCGGCGCGAACCATGATCTCCCGTCGTCTCTTTGCCCTCACCGGCACAGCTGCAGCTCTCACCAGCACCGTTGCCCGCGCGAATGACGAGCAGAGCCGCCCGCTGCGCGATGCGTTCCCGTTTCTGGAGCGCTATCTGGCCCTTCCGGCCACGACCCGCGACGGCTTCCGTCTGCGATACCGCCTGACAGGGCGGGATGGCGGGCCGGTGCCGCAGCTCACCATCCTGTCCGGAAGCCAGCGTATCCCGGTGCGGGTCGGCGCGGATGGCGCCCTCCAGGTGCCGACAGACCTGGCCCTTGTGCGCTCGGCGCGCATCACGGCCGGTGGCCAGCGCGGGTCTTTGACCATGGATGTGGTCCCGGTTCTCCCGCTTGGTCGGCAGATCCCGATCGATGCGATCGCCAACAGCGTCGGGGACTATGAGGCTGCCCGCCGCTCTGCAGGGCCGCTCGCCCTGGCTGCACCGCGTCTGCGCGGAGTTGCCTTTCCCGGTGTGACAAGTGGGGAGGCAGAATTGCGCGGGGGGCGCCGTATCGCGCTGCCGCGCGATGAAGATGGCGATGTGGTGGTGCGCCCGGGCGAGGCGGCCTTGCGCGAGGCCGTCACCATCCACCTGTCGACAGCACCAGCCAGGGCCGTGTTCTCCCGATAGGCATGTGTCGGGCCAACCTGCCAGCCGATCAATACCCCATTAACCGCCACCATGCGAACAAGAAGATCGGAGCGCGCGCATTCGACATGGGTCGATGCGTGCTGGGTTGGATGTCGTTGATGGCGGGCCTGAACAGCCTTCACGTACTGGTGGTGGACGACAACGCGCACATGCGCTCGATCGTCGTTGCCATCCTGCGCGGCATCGGCATCGGCGTGGTCAAGGAAGCCAGCGACGGGCGAGCCAGCTCTGGAGGCCATGCGCAATGGTGTGCCGGACCTCGTGATCTGTGACCTCAACATGAGCCCGATCGACGGGCTCGACTTTACCCAGATGGTTCGCACGGCGCCTGACAGCCCATACCCGTTTGTGCCGATCATCATGATGACCGGCCATACGGAGCGCTCGAAGGTGTCGGCAGCGCGTGATGCGGGCGTGAACGAAGTTCTGGCCAAGCCAATCTCCGCTCGAAGCCTGCTGGATCGGATCGTCGCGGTGATCGACCGGCCCCGTTCGTTTGTGAAGACTCCAAACTACACGGGACCATGCCGCCGTCGCACGGTCGCCAAGGAGGGGCAGGAGTACAAGGGGCCTTGGCGCCGCAAGAATGACGAAGGTGGCAAAGCCGCCGCCAAACCAGCTGCTGACTCAAGTGTTGCAGAGGGTGCCGGATCCGAAGGAGAGATCGCAGCATGAGTATGTCCGCTGGCGCCCACCCCGTCGAGCCCGCCCAGCACGCGGACGATATCGTCGTCATTCCCCCCAGTCTCGCGCTCCAGCGCAAGGTGGGTGGGCCGGTCGCGCGGCTTCTGACCCCGGCTCGGGTCAAGAAAGCCGATGCAGCGGTTGCCGCTCTTGTGCCGCCCTTGCAGGAAGAGGTGCGCATTCTGCTCGCACGCGTGGAGCAGCTGGTTCGTGCACGCCCGCCGGCTTGCGGGACCTGATCTATGCGGAGGCCCATGAACTGCGCGGCCTGGCAGGCACCGCCCGGCGGGTCCGGCTGA